>CM065593.1:379971026-380055776 GCA_033119425.1 Bufotes viridis | reverse complement strand
GTAGGCTGGTTTTAAAGTCAGTATAAAACTGAGTCTGCTTTTATTGAACTTTACCAGAAGCCATTTGGTTCCAGGAGAAGTACTAGTGGGCTCCAGCATGCATGTTGGTATTTGGAATCCCTTTGATCTGATGAACGCTGTATGGCGCCAGGCGGGGTTACAAGCAGGGAGGTGCGCTCTGGCATGCATGCTGCCCACCAATCCCTGGATTTTGTGTGGCTGGACATGGCCCATAAAAGGTACAGAATTAATGTTAGGGACCACTCGAGAGGCAAGCCGCGGAAGTGGTGGGGTGGCTTACATGGCTTTGGGCCAAAGCATAAACTAATGCCTCATCCTAACATCCAGCATGAGTGGCAGGACGGAGCTCTAGCTACGGTGTCGCTCATTGCACCTTTGTTTTTACAGGGTTGAATGAACCTTCCTCTGTCTGGGTGCCGGGGCCAAAGTACATGAAAGTGTCCTTCTCCTGTGCTGGGTGATATGAATGTTATACTTGTGCTGTCTGGACATGTCTCCTTTGTGTGGGTGCAGGGGGCCAAAGTCACTGAAAGCGGCCTTCTCCTGTGGTGGCTGATATAAATGCCTGATTCACTGCTGTGGGACCTCTCCTCTTTCTGGGTGCAGGGGTCAAAGAAACAAAAGGTGGCCTACTCCTGTGGTGGTTGACATGATGCCTGATTCTCTGCTGTGGGACCTCTCCTCTTTCTGGGTGCAGGGTCAAAGTCTCTAAAAGTGCCCTTCTCCTGTGGTGGTTGATGTGAAACTGATGCTTGTGCTATCTGACCTGTCTCCTCTGTGTCGGTGCTAAGGCCTAAGTCACTGAAAGCGGCCTTCTCCTGTTCTGGCTGATATAAATGCCTGATTCTCTGCTGTGGGACCTCTCTCCTCCGTGTGGCTGCAGGGGTCAAAGTCTCTGAAAGTGCCATTCTCCTGTGGTGGTTGATGTGAAACTGATGCTTGTGCTATCTGACCTGTCTCCTCTTGTGTCGGTGCTAAGGCCTAAGTCACTGAAAGCGGCCTTCTCCTGTGCTGGCTGATATAAATGCCTGAATCTCTGCTGTGGGACCTCTCTCCTCTTTCTGGGTGCAGGGGTCAAAGTCTCTAAAAGTGCCCTTCTCCTGTGGTGGTTGATGTGAAACTGATGCTTGTGCTATCTGACCTGTCTCCTCTGTGTCGGTGCTAAGGCCTAAGTCACTGAAAGCGCCTTCTCCTGTGCTGGCTGGATATAAATGCCTGAATCTCTGCTGTGGGACCTCTCCTCTTTCTGGGTGCAGGGGTCAAAGTCTCTAAAAGTGCCCTTCTCCTGTGGTGGTTGATGTGAAACTGATGCTTGTGCTATCTGACCTGTCTCCTCTGTGTCGGTGCTAAGGCCTAAGTCACTGAAAGCGGCCTTCTCCTGTGCTGGCTGGATATAAATGCCTGAATCTCTGCTGTGGGACCTCTCTCCTCTTTCTGGGTGCAGGGGTCAAAGTCTCTAAAAGTGCCCTTCTCCTGTGGTGGTTGATGTGAAACTGATGCTTGTGCTATCTGACCTGTCTCCTCTGTGTCGGTGCTAAGGCCTAAGTCACTGAAAGCGGCCTTCTCCTGTTCTGGCTGATATAAATGCCTGAATCTCTGCTGTGGGACCTCTCTCCTCCGTCTGGGTGCAGGGGTAAAAGTCTCTCAAAGTGGCCTTCTCTTGTGCTGGGTGATGTGAAGCTGATGTTTGTGCCATCTGACATGGTTGCCGGGGTCCCATTAAATGGTGGCCTTCTCCTGTGGTGGGTGATCTAAATGCATGATTCTCTGTTGTGAAAACCTCTCTCCTCCGTCTGGGTGCAGGGGTCAAAGTCTCTCAAAGTGGCCTTCTCTTGTGCTGGGTGATGTGAAGCTGATGTTTGTGCCATCTGGACATGGTTGCCGGGGTCCCATTAAATGGTGGCCTACTTCTGTGGTGGGTGATCTAAATGCATGATTCTCTGCTGTGAAAACCTCTCTCCTCCGTCTGGGTGCAGAGGTCAAAGTCTCTCAAAGTGGCCTTCGCTTGTGCTGGGTGATGTGAAGCTGATGTTTGTGCCATCTGACATGGTTGCCGGGGTCCCATTAAATGGTGGCCTACTCCTGTGGTGGGTGATCTAAATGCATGATTCTCTGCTGTGAAAACCTCTCTCCTCCGTTTGGGTGCAGGGGTCAAAGTCTCTCAAAGTGGCCTTCTCTTGTGCTGGGTGATGTGAAGCTGATGTTTGTGCCATCTGACATGGTTGCCGGGGTCCCATTAAATGGTGGCCTACTCCTGTGGTGGGTGATCTAAATGCATGATTCTCTGCTGTGAAAACCTCTCTCCTCCGTCTGGGTGCAGGGGTCAAAGTCTCTCAAAGTGGCCTTCTCTTGTGCTGGGTGATGTGAAGCTGATGTTTGTGCCATCTGACATGGTTGCCGGGACCCATTAAATGGTGGCCTACTCCTGTGGTGGGTGATCTAAATGCATGATTCTCTGCTGTGAAAACCTCTCTCCTCTGTCTGGGTGCTGGTCCAAAATACATGAGAGTGGCCTTCTCCGGTGGTGGTTGATATGACGTATGATTCCTTGCTGTGGGACCTGTATCCTCTGTCTGGGTGCTGGTCCAAAATAAATGAGAGTGGCCTTCTCCGGTGGGGGTTGATATGACGCATGATTCCTTGATGTGGGACCTCTCTCCTCTGTCTGGGTGCTGGTCCAAAATACATGAGAGTGGCCTTCTCCGGTGGTGGTTGATATGACGGCATGATTCCTTGCTGTGGGACCTGTATCCTCTGTCTGGGTGCTGGTCCCAAATAAATGAGAGTGGCCTTCTCCGTTGGTGGTTGATATGAGGCATGATTCCTTGCTGTGGGACCTGTATCCTCTGTCTGGGTGCTGGGCCGAAATAAATGAGAGTGGCCTTCTCCTGTGGGGGGTTGATATGACGCATGATTCCTTGATGTGGGACCTCTCTCCTCTGTCTGGGTGCTGGTCCAAAATACATGAGAGTGGCCATCTCCGGTGGTGGTTGATATGAAGCATGATTCCTTGCTGTGGGACCTGTATCCTCTGTCTGGGTGCTGGTCCCAAATAAATGAGAGTGGCCTTCTCCAGTGGTGGATGATATGACGCATGATTCCTTGCTGTGGGACCTCTCCAATTGATATTGGTTAATTTTTATTTATTTTATTTTATTTTAATTCATTTCCCTATCTACATTTGTTTGCAGGATTTACCTACATTTTGCTGCCTTTTGCAGCCCTCTAGCCCTTTCCGGGAGTCTTTTACAGGCTTTTTAGTGCCCAAAAGTTCGGGTCCCCATTGACTTCTATGGGGTTCGGGTTCGGGATGAAGTTCGGGTTGAGTTCGTATCACGAACCCGACATTTTCCGGAAGTTCGGCCGAACCTCTCGAACCCGAACATCCAGGGGTTCGCTCATCTCTACCAGAAAATAATTAAAGAGTGAAGTGCGTATATATTTTTGTAGTACTGAAATACGCCCTATACGCTTTCACTCAGAAAATACTGCAACAGTGCAGTGGTTATATATTTTTCTTTTTACTGAAATACGCCTCTATACGCATTCAACAGAAATAACTGCAGAAGTGAAATGCGTATATATTTTTCTTGTATTACTGAATAAGATACTAAGATATAAGCCACTAAAGGCTTTTCAACATAACACTTGCAGCCCAATAACAAAAAAGCTGGAATGACAGAGCTGTCTAATAACTATTTGGATCCCCAAATAATCTTTCCCTGCACTTGTAAATTACTTTCCTATCAATGTCCCTAGCGCTTTCTGACGTCTTTCCCTGCACTAAGATGCTGTGAAATGATTCCTCCCTATCCTTTCCCTGCACTTATACATTGTTTTTCCAGCTTTTTTCCACAATCATTTTTCCACTTGCTGTCCCGAGCGCCTTCACACGTCTGTCACTGCACTCTAAATGCTGGAAAATGTCTGACTGTAAGCTGGCCGCCGTATTTATAGGGCTGTGACATCACAGGGCTGGCTGGCTGCTGATTGGCTGCATGCAGGCATGTCAATCTGATAATTTCGCTTTCCCAGAGTTCCTTGCCCAATGTCCTCAGTTCTCACACGTGTAGCTGCTATGTTAGGAAAATAGCGATTTGTTACCATGAAGCCCGAGGAAATTCGCATTTGTTGTGAATCGAAGTTTTCCTGAAATTCTAAACAATTCCACTTTGTCGGCTTCGATTCGCTCATCTCTAGTTAAGAAACAGATGCACAATGCCATGGTTTGAAATAAAATTAAATACAATGCAACAGCATCTTTACTAACACAAAATAAATGATCACAGAATATATAAACTAATGTTATACTCACTGTTTAAATGAGTGTGACTTTTTTAGGAAATACATTTTGATTATTTGTGCCTATCCACCACCGTAAGGTGACCTCTCTTAAAAAAAAGTGTATTAACTAAGAACTTCACATTCATTTATATATTGCATACAGCATTAGTTTATATACTTTGTGATCATGCATTTTGTGTTAGCAGAGTGCTGTTGCATTGCATTTGATTTTGTATTTTCAGCCACGGCGACTCCACATCTTATGATGTGCTGACTAACTAAACAGTTTTTTACTCACAAATCCAGAGGACTTGCATGCCTTTCTGTGAGTGGGCAGAAGTTCATCGGATTCTGAATTTTACAGGATAAAATACTGTGAAATTAGCTCTTTTTAACCCATTCCTGCATAGAAAATAGCCCCTCACATATAGTCCCTATGATACATAATAATACCCCTATAATTTTCTTCTCCACTGTCTAGAAAAAGATATAGCTATATACTTCTATACTTCTATATCTTTATCTGCTTCACTATAATATCAGTATTTCCAAATCCTAATTTGCTTTCTTTAAATGTTTGATGGGATTTCTCTAGCTTTATCTTGTGAATTTTCACATTTATACCCTTAGAATTCTTTCTTTTAACACATTGGCTATTAAGGGATTTCTTGATATACAGTATTTCTTCATATTGTTGACTTATTATGATCTATTGTTGTAGTCTTTTTTCTTAATGCATTTATATTTGAAATTATTCTCCCCCTTACCCTTAGTACAACTTTTGCAGTTTCCTAAAACAGGATGTTTTCTTTCTTATGTACAAAAAATATTTTTTATTCAGGAATTCTTTAAAACCTGCACCCTGCATTATAAAATAAGGAAATCTAGTCACTATATTTTCTTCAGTTCCATGGCCTCATTTTCTATATCTACACTGATTAGTGAATGATCAGAAATGATCAAATCATGTATATCATTGTAGAGTATTTTGGATATACCCTCGTGAATGCTCATATTATAATTATTTTATGACTGCGTTCCATGTGAACTAGATATGTGCATGTATTCTTATTTGTCTGCCTGGAATATCTTCTAATAATCCGCTATGTTCAAACAATTTCATAAAAACTTAATTATTATTATTTCTCTTACTATCTATACAGGATTTTGAAGACAGAGATCCATAGGACAGCTGAAACTGCCTCTGAGAATTTTGAGTGGAAAATCATCTTTCATGATCCAATATCTCATTGCTCAAAGGGAAAAAAAGCTTGAGGATCATTAGTATGTATACTGTATTATATCGAAGGCATATTTCCCTCCATATCAGCTTCCTTTTATTCCTTACGTATCCTAAGGGAATTAAGTAATGTCATAGCCAGACTCTCATTTCTGATATTTGCAGACTCTATAATGACAGGGAATGTTCCACAGGATTGGTGCATAGCAAATGTGGTGCCAATATTCAAAAGGGTCCAAAACCGAGCCCGGAAACTATAGGCCGGTAAGTTTAACATCTGTTGTGGGGAAACTGTTTGAAGGTTTTCTGAGAGATGCTACCTAGAGGATCTCAATGGAAATAAGCAAATAACGCCATATCAGCATTGCTTCATGAGGGATCGGTCATGCCAAATGAATTTAATCAGTTTCTATGAGGAGGTAAGTTCTAGACTTGACAGAGGTGAATCAATGGATGTCTTATATCTGGACTTCTCCAAAGCATTTGACACTGTCACATAAAAGGTTAGTATATAAAATGAGGATGCTCGGACTGGGAGAAAATGTCTGTAAGTGGGTAAGTAACTGGCTGAGTGACAGAAAACAGAGGGTGGTTATTAATGGTACACACACAGATTGGGTCACTGTCAATAGTGGGGTACCTCAGGGGTCAGTACTGGGCCCTATTCTTTTCAATATATTTATTAATGATCTTGTAGAAGGCTTACATAGTAAAATATCAATTTTTGCAGATGACACTAAACTGTGTAAAGTAATTAATAGTGATGAGCGGCAGGTGCTATGTTTGATTTTGACTGAAATTCGCGAATATTCGAAAGAATATTCGTTTCATATTCGTCAAAATCGAATATTCGTCATTATTCTAGTTATCGCGATTAACCACTTCAGCCCCCTAGCTTAAACACCCTTAATGACCAGGCCACTTTTTACAATTCTGCACTACACTACTTTCACCGTTTATTGCTCCGTTATACAATTTACCACCCAAATGAATTTTACCTCCATTTCTTCTCACTAATAGAGCTTTCATTTGGTGGTATTTCATTGCTGCTGACATTTTTACTTTTTTGCTATTAATCAAAAATGACCGAAATTTTTGCAAAAATGACATTTTTCACTTTCTGTTGTAATTTTTTTAAAAACTACATTTCTATATACATTTTTCGCAAAATTTATTGTTCTACATGTCTTTGATAAAAAAAATCCAATAAGTGTATATTTATTGGTTTGGGTAAAAGTTATAGCGCTTACAAACTATGGTGCAAAAAGTGAATTTCCGCATTGAAGAAGCTCTGACTTTCTGAGCACCTGTCATGTTTTTCAGGTGCTAGAATGTCAGGATAGTATAAATACTCCCAAATGACACCATTTTAGAAAGAAGACACCCCAAAGTATTCACGGAGGGGCATGGTGAGTTCATGTATCATTTCATTTTTTTCAGAAAATGACACTTTCTGAGGAAAAAAATAATAATTAAGTTTCCATTTTTGCTAACTTCTGGCAAAAAAATAAAAATCTTTCACGGACTCACTATGCCCTCAATGAATACCTTGGGGTGTCTACTTTCCGAAATGGGGTCATTTGTGGGGTGTGTTTACTGTTCTTGAATTTTGGGCGGGGCTAAATTGTGAGCAGCCCTGTAAAACCTAAAGTGAACTCATTGAATTTGGGCCCCTTTGCGCACTCCAGGCTGCAAAATAGTGTTACTCATGTTGTATCGTCGTACTCAGGAGAAGTAGGGCAATGTGTTTTGGGTGTATTTTTACATATACCCATGTTGGGTGAGAGAAATATCTCTGTAAACTGACAACTTTGTATAAATTTTTTTTTAAGGTGTCATTTACAGAGATATTTCTCACACCCAGCATGGGTATATGTAAAATACACCTCAAAACACATTGCCCTACTTCTCCTGAGTACGGCAATACCACATGAGTGACACTTTTTGCAGCCAAGATGTGCAAGGGGCCCAAATTCCAATGAGTACCTTTTAGGAGGGCATTTTTACGCATTTTCTTCTCACTCTTTAGGGCCCCTAAAATGCCAGGGCAGTATAAATACCCCACATGTGACCCCATTTTGGAAAGAAGACACCCCAAGGTATTCCGTGAGGGGCATGGCGAGTTCATAGAAGATTTTTTTGGCACAAGTTAGCGGAAATTGATTTTTATAGTTTTTCTCACAAAGTCTCCCTTTCTGCAAACTTTTGATAAAAGTTAAATTTTTCATGGACTCACTATGCCCCTCATTGAATATCTTGGGGTGTCTTCTTTCCAAAATGGGTCATTTGTGGGGTGTTTGTACTGTTCTGGCATTTTGGGTGGGGCTAAATTGTGAGCAGCCATGTAAAACCTACTGTACTCGTTGGAATTTGGGCCCTTTGCTCACCTAGGCTGCAAAAGTGTCACTCATGTGGTATCGCCGTACTAAAGAGAAGTAGGCAATGTGTTTTGGGATGTATTTTTACATATACCCATGTTGGGTGAGAGAAATATCTCTGTAAACTGACAACTTTGTATACGCCCCTCAATGAATACCTTGGGGTGTCTACTTTCCGAAATGGGGTCATTTGTGAGGTGTGTTTACTGTTCTTGAATTTTGGGCGGGGCTAAATTGTGAGCAGCCCTGTAAAACCTAAAGTGAACTCATTGAATTTGGGCCCTTTGCGCACCCAGGCTGCAAAATAGTGTTACTCATGTTGTATCGCCGTACTCAGGAGAAGTAGGGCAATGTGTTTTAAGTGTATTTTTACATATACCCATGTTGGGTGAGAGAAATATCTCTGTAAACTGACAACTTTGTATAAATTTTTTTTTAAGGTGTCATTTACAGAGATATTTCTCACACCCAGCATGGGTATATGTAAAAATACACCCTAAAAACACATTGCCCTACTTCTCCTGAGTACGGCAATACCACATGAGTGACACTTTTTGCAGCCAAGATGTGCAAAGGGCCCAAATTCCAATGAGTACCTTTAGGAGGGCATTTTTACGCATTTTCTTCTCACTCTTTAGGGCCCCTAAAATGCCAGGGCAGTATAAATACCCCACATGTGACCCCATTTTGGAAAGAAGACACCCCAAGGTATTCCGTGAGGGGCATGGCGAGTTCATAGAAGATTTTTTTGGCACAAGTTAGCGGAAATTGATTTTTATAGTTTTTCTCACAAAGTCTCCCTTTCTGCAAACTTTTGATAAAAAGTTAAATTTTTCATGGACTCACTATGCCCCTCATTGAATATCTTGGGGTGTCTTCTTTCCAAAATGAGGTCATTTGTGGGGTGTTTGTACTGTTCTGGCATTTTGGGTGGGGCTAAATTGTGAGCAGCCATGTAAAACCTACTCGCACTCGTTGGAATTTGGGCTCCTTTGCTCACCTAGGCTGCAAAAGTGTCACTCATGTGGTATCGCCGTACTAAAGAGTAGTAGGCAATGTGTTTTGGGATGTATTTTTACATATACCCATGTTGGGTGAGAGAAATATCTCTGTAAACTGACAACTTTGTATACATTTTTTAAAAAGTTGTCATTTACAGAGATATTTCTCACACACAGTATGGGTATATGTAAAAATACACCACAAAACACATTGCCCTACTTCTCCTGAGTATGGTGATACCACATGTGCAACACTTTTTGCAGCCAAGATGCGCAAGGGGCCCAAATTCCAATGAGTACCTTTAGGATTTCACAGGGCATTTTTACACATTTGGATTCTCACGCTTTAGGACCCCTAAAATGCCAGGTCAGTATAAAATACCCCACATGTGACCCCATTTTGGAAAGAAGACACCCCAAGGTATTCCGTGGGGTGTTTGTACGGCATTTGAGGGTCTCCGGAATGATTACATGTATGGCCAGCATTAGTAGTTTCTGCTATTCTCCTTATATTGAGCATACGGGTAATGAGATATTTTTTTCTGTTCAGCCTCTGGGCTGAAAAAAGAAAATAAATGAACGGCACAGATTTCTTCATTCGCATCAATCAATGTGGATGAAAAAATCTCTGCCAAAAAATGTGCAAAAAAAAAAAGAAGTAACGCCCCATTCACACGTCCGTAAATAATGCCGCATCTATTCCGCACTCTGCGGAATAGATGCGGACCCATTCACTGTGAATGGGGCTGGCGGTGATGCAGAGAGCACACTATGTGCTCGCTGCATCAGCATTTGCGGAGCTGCGGCCGCAAACTTCCAGGCATTTTCTATATAGTTCTGGCAATGTGCGGATCCGCAAAATGCGGAAAGCACATTGCCAGTGTCCGTGTTTTGCAGATCCGCGGATCCATGGATCCGCAAAACACATACGGACGTCTGAATGAGCCTTACAGGGGGTGATTAGTGACAGGGGGGTGACGGGGTGATCAGGGGGTGACATGGGGTGATCAGGGGTTAATTGGGGTTAATCAGGGGTTAATCAGTGACTGGGGGGTTTGGATGGGAGGGTCTGTGTGGTGATTGGTGCACTTACATAAGTTTCCTTTGGTGGTCCCAAGCAAAGGGACCACCAGAGGAACGAGCAGCAAGCGTATCAGACACTGTCAACAAAACAGCGTCTGATATGCGATTTTTTTATCTTCTACAGCCTGCCAGAGCATGATCAGCGCTGGCAGGCTGTAGTTAAAGTTCTCCCTAATGCGATCCTGTCATAGCGTAATTAAGCACAACTGTCTCTATAGTCAACCTTCCTATTTGATTGCTAGAATTAGCGAAGTTGACGAATAGGTTGCTAAAACGAAGATGGAGAATACTTTGTTATCTTTGTTTTGAGTAATATGACGAATACATTCGTCATATTCACTAATTCTACCAAGCCAAGAAGGTCTCCATACTAAAATGTACTGTCGGATTTGAGAATTACTTTAAAATCACAATGCGATTTAATATCATTAGAATTAATCGCATTGTGATTTCTACTTAGACCTGGTTTACCATGGTTGGCTTGGTAGACTTAGTGAATATGACGAATGTATTCGTCATATTTCTCCAAACGAAGATAACAAAGTATTCTCCATCTTCGTTTTAGCAACCATAGTAAACCATGTCTGTTGAAATCGCAATGCGATTAATTCAAGTTATATTAATCGCATTGCGATTACAACTTAGCACTGCTATCTTACATATTAGGCTAGAATTAACGAATATGGAATATAGCAGCAGTGCTAAGTAGAAATCGCAATGCGATTACTTCAAGTTATATTAATCGCATTGCGATTTCAACTTAGAGCTGGGTTTATAATGGGTCAGCTTGCTAGAATTAAGGAAGTTAACGAATATGGAATATACTGTATAATAGCAGTGCTAATTGAAATCGCAATGCGATTAATGTAACTTGAGTAATCGCATTGTGATTTTACTTAGCACTGCTGCTATATTCCATATTCGTGTAATTCTAGCCTAATATGTAAGATAGCAGTGCACTGCTAAGTTGTAATCGCAATGCGATTAATATAACTTGAATTAATCGCATTGCGATTTTAACGTAATTCTCAAATCCGACAGTACATTTTTTGTATATGGAGACGTTCCCATGGTGATGGGGACACTCCATGAGCACGGAAGTCGGCAGAAGCGGCAACAGCACTGACTGTAGCAGCCAGGAAGCCAGGAATCCTCAAGACAGGTAAGAACTACTTTTGGGAAGTGGGAAAGAAAAAATATAACTAAAAAAAAAGAATATTCGAAATAGCGAATTTATAGCGCTATATTCGAAATATTCGCAATTAGAGAAGTGCCGATATTCGCGATAAAAATTCGCTATTCAAATATTCAAGCTCAATACTAGTTAACACTGATGAGGACAATACACTGCTACAGAGGGATCTGGATAGATTGGAGGCTTGGGCAGATAAGTGGCAGATGAGGTTTAACACTGACAAATGTAAAGTTATTCACATGGGAAGGAATAATGCAAGTCACCCGTACATACTAAATGGTAAAACACTCGGTAACACTGACATGGAAAAGGATCTAGGAATTTTAATAAACAGCAAACTAAGCTGCAAAAACCAGTGTCAGGCAGCTGCTGCCAAGGCCAATAAGATTATGGGTTGCATCAAAAGGGGCATAGACACCCATGATGGGAACATAGTCCTACCACTTTACAAATCGCTAGTCAGACCACACATGGAGTATTGTGTACAGTTCTGAGCTCCTGTGAACAAGGCGGACATAGCAGAGCTGGAGAGGGTTCAGAGGACGGCAACTAAAGTAATAAAAGATTATCAAAATTAGGGTTATTTACTTTAGAAAAAGATGAGTGAGGGGAGATCTAATAACTATGTATAAATATATCAGGGATCATTACAGAGATTTCTCCCATCATCTATTTATCCCCAGGACTGTCACTGTGATGAGGGGAAATCCTCTGCGTCTGGAGGAAAGAAGGTTTGTACACAAACATAGAAGAGGAGTACAATAAAGGAATTCAAAAGGGGCCTGGATGTATTTCTGGAGTGTCATACTATAACAGGCTATAGCTACTAGAGATGGGTCGTTGATCCAGGGAGTACTTCTGATTGCCTGAATGGAGTCGTGAAGGAATTTTTTACTCCCCTTAAGTGGGGAAAATTGGCTTCTATCTCACAGTTTTTTTTTTTTTTTTTTGCCTTCCTCTTGATCAGCTAGCAGGATGACAGGCAAAACTGGATGGACAGATGTCTTTTTTCGGCCTTATGTACTATGTTACTGTGTTACTATGTTACTCTGTTATACAAATAAAACATAATGCCATACTTTAACACTACCATAAGAGGTAACAAGGGGGTCTCTGTGCCTGCATGTAACAGCAGATAGAGGAGAAAGATGACAGGGCAGAGAGGGCAGACAGCCTCATTCAACAGAGATTGCAGCATCTGTGAGGTAAGGCAGAGGGATCGGGTTCCCTCCGCCTTCCAATCGGAGCCTCCGCAGTGAAATTGCGGAACTGCTATCAGTGACCATGACAGCCTGCAGCCTGGTAAGGATTCTCAGACATGTCATAAACACTGAAAAATAAATATCAAGTCCACTGCATACACAGATTTATATGGAAATAAATCAATATTTTAGCAAATATAAGTAAAAATGTACAAACATGATGATATCGACAGATCAGCCACATGGAGTTGCCACAACATAGGTCACATAGACATTAACGTACGTATGTAACAGCAGTGAAAATAAGTATAAACCAAAATATGGCACTACAAATAATACATAATAGTATACAGAACAAGAAGTGTGCTCCTCCTAAAACACCCCAACATGTGTTTGGCATCAGCTTCCTTAGGGAAAATAACCAGAACTCTCATAGTAACCTTCCTGCTAAGTTGTGCATGAGGCATAGCTTAGCAGGGAGCTGATCAAAATCCCATTCCCATTAGGGTGAATGAGACAAGAGATCACAATATCCCAGTTTCTAGCCCCTAAGGGAGCTAATAGTAATTAAGTAAGAAGTAGAATAAAAAGTTTAAAAAAAAAACACAAAAATATTAAAAGTTTAAATCACTCCCTTTCATAATGTTACATATAAAAATATATAAACAATCAAAAAATAAACATATTGGATATCGCCACATCTGAAAATGTCTAAACTATTAAAATATTAACAAAAAATCCTACGTGGTGAATGCCATAATGGAAAGAAAAATGAAAAACACATGATTCACCATTTTTAGAAACCTTGTAGACCGAAATATGAAAAAATGGCTGTCAGAAAATGGTGATCCAAAGAAAACAGAGATTTTTTTCAAAGGTTTTTTGTTTTTAAAAAGTAATAGACCAAATTAAAGGCGTCATTTTTAGTGCACAATGAATGCCATGATGTCAAAGACCCCAAAACCTTGGCAAAATAACTGGAATGGGGCAACTACAGTACCCTGAAAGATTATCAAAATTTACTTTAGAAAAAGACGACTTAGGGGAGATCTAATTACTATGTATAAATATATCAGGGGTCAGTAGTACCATCATCCCATCATCTATTTATCCCCAGGACTGTGACTGTGATGAGGGGACATCCTCTGTATCTGGAGGAAAGAAGGTTTGCACACAAACATAGAAGAAGATTCTTTACGGTCAGAGTAGTTAGATATGGAACTCTCTGCCTGAGGAGGTGGTGATGGTGAGTTTAATAAAGGAATTCAAGATGGGCCTTGATGTATTTCTGGAATATAATAATATTACAGGTTATAGCTACTAGAGATGGGTCTTGGATCCAGGGAGTTATTCTGATTGCCTGATTGGAGTCGGGAAGAAATTTTGTATAAGTGGGGAAAATTGGCTTTTACCTCACAGTTTTTTTGTTTGCCTTCCTCTGGATCAACTAGCAGGATGACAGGCCGAACTGGATGGACAGATGTCTTTTTTCAGCCTGATGTACTATGTCACTATGAATTGTGTTTTTATTTTCAATTTTACCCCACAAAGAATTTTCCCCACCTTCCAATACAAAGCATGGTAAATTAAATGGTTCAATTAAAAATGCACCCTATGGCACTAAAAGAAAGCTCTTAAATGGCTATGTGAACAGAAAAAAAAAAGAAACTATGGCTATTGGAACATGGGGAGGAAAAATAAAAAAATGTTAACATGAAAATAGGACCAGTCTTTGAGGGGTTAATAATTGCCTATCTTGCACTATAGGCAAAGAAAAAAAATATTGGATTGCTTCTTTAACAGTGCTAATAAAAAAAAATTGAGTATAAAACCCTTGATTAAACATGTTAAACCCCTTGTTACAAGAATCAATGTAGCCCTACTGTTTAAATTAACAGACTTGGCTTAGGGCTACTCGTAAGGGATCTGGTCTCCACTGCAGGTGAACCACCTGCCTGTTACCTCTTGAAGTAGCCTCTGTTCACCACAGGGATCAAGAGACGTAGGTTTCAAGAGACACCAATGCGTAGCACTGAGGGGTCCATCAACGACGTAGTCAGTGGATGAGCCAGGGTCATGGCAGGCAGCTCACCTTCAATCTGATAAATGGTCCATAGGTCAGGTAGAAAGCATGGCTTCAAATCCAGAAAAGAGGCAGAGGTCAGGTATGGGCAAACAATGAAACTGTAGCACACATTTGCAGGAACTAAAAATCTAGATAACCTATTAACAGGCACCCTCCCAGAAAAAAGTGCCCTAAATACCCTAGGGAAGTAAGTTGTGGCTAGGAAAGACTAGGGCACTGACCCTTTAAAAGCCTAAAGTAGCACATGTGTGCTTTAGGGGCAGGAAGGCTCAGGCAAGGAGTAGACAGGCCAGAGGCTGCATCAGGGCTTCAGCAGCCGTCCCTGCCATGAAAATACAGGAGGACATCGACAGGCATGGACTCTATTTTTAAATTTTTTGAGTCCAGAATTCTGGAGTGCAAGGTTTTTTTGTGCCTTTTTTTGGCTTGTAAAAAAAACATGAATTTCATGTGTTTTTGCAAGCTTCTTTTTATTCAAGGAATTTTGACATGCAGTTTTTCAGGCTTTTTGAAGTCCTATAGAGAAGCCGAAAAATGCACTAACAGTAAATAAAAATACCAAAAAAACAAACAAAAAACAGTATTTGCAGCGCATTTTATAGATCATCATTGACTTTCGGTTAACATCTAGCCACAGCCCATTTTGCAAGTTGAAAAAAAAGCTGGAAAAAAACACAAGGAAAAATGCTGCAAAAATGCTGTCATTTTTCTAGATGCTATATATGTTAACCACCTTTAAGATTTATTAAGATGAGAATACTCTCTATTTTTTCAATTAAGTTTGAATTAGAAATTACATTCAGAAATATTTGTGCAAATGGCTCTGTTTGTTGAAAGTTATCTAGTTAAAATTGTCAGAGTTAAGCCTCTCTGACTTTGGTAAGGTCGGGTGTTCAGCACTGATATGATTTGAACTGATACCATCATAACAGAGTGATAATCCTCATTATAATGTAGTGATTTATTGATAGTTCTTAACTTCATATTTGTCATTATTTTGACCACTTAGGATCCAAAGACCAATATTATGTTGTGGTTTTCATGAATCATAAAAATAAAAGAATGTTGGACGCCCCTAAAATCCTTCTGGTTGTACTATTTACATAATAGGGAGTTATTATTATTATTATTATTTTTTTGTAAATTCTTTATTTTTCAATTTTTCAAAAACTATCGTAAATACAAAACCAAGAGAGTAAACAAAGACAAATAAAGTCAAGTAATGATCATTTACAATATCGACAAAACATAAAGACAGTTATAGTATTCAGGTTTTATGCATATATAAGGTGTCATTATTAACGTTGGCTTCTTATTCCCTCTGGAATGGAAAATGTTGCGAGGAAGATAACCGTAGAATCAGAATCCTTTCCTTTGAAGCGATTATATGCTTACTCAAAGGGAGAAAAGAGTAATAAGTAGAGAAGGAAGTAGGGAAGAAGAAGAGAGTAGTAAAGGGGATAGGGGGTAGGTAGGGGCCAAGGGGGAGGGCAACACGGAAAAGACATAGTGGTATTCTCCATCGATATGCCAGTATTACATTTTGCCAGGGGTCACCTCCACTAGGGATCTCCAAGGGTTCCATAGTTTCAGGAAGTTATCACGAGTCCGGGTAATCCAGATTGTCATCTCTTCAAATTTACAAATTAGGTTTACCTTGGCCTTCCATTCTTGTACAGAGGAGGGTTTATATCGAGCCAGTGCAGGGGAATAATCATCTTGGCTGCTGCTAAGAGATGTGATATTAAATTCCATTTTGAGGGCAAATAATGGGGGTTAGGGATGGCAAAACCACCATTTCTAGTGAAAGCCTAAAACCTGGGGTTGTAAATTTCTGAATCACCCTCTCTATTTCTCTCCAATAGGTCTGAATCAGTGGGCAGTGCCACCAAATATGCGACAATGAACCTACTCCGTCACCACACCTCCAACATTCTCTTGTAGCAGATAAACCTCTTTTAAAGAGAAAATCAGGAGTTTTGTACCACCTTGAGAGTAGTTTGAAGTGGTTTTCCTGTAAACGTATACAGGTAGAGAAACCATGTGAGTAGGACCAGCACCTGCTTGACCTCTGCATCATCCAGAACCCTATTCAATTCCTTTTCCCATTCTCTGAGGTATAGAGGTTTCGAAGGTTCACCCTGGCTTCCCACCAGTGAGTAGAGCTTTGAAACTTTCCTGGAGGCTATGAGCGGCGAGGAGACCAGTTTCTCAAATTCGGTTAAAGGCTTTTGGAGGGAGTACCGCTCTTTCAACTCCCCGCACACAGCTTTAATATGTGTTTTCATGAGAAAAAACCCGGGGGAGTTAACAGTTGAGCTTGGGAGTTTCTCTAGAATGGAGGATTCGACATTAGGAGTGACTTCACCTATTCTAGTTGATGTAAGAGAGGACCATAGCTGAGGTCTAGCTAGACTGGTCTTGTTCAAAAAGGTCCGGAATAAGGCTCACTGGCATCAAAGGGGATGGGGTCGGGGCCAGTGTTGTGCTCAAGTCTCTCCAAGCCTCTCCAAGTCCCCTGAGCATTGGGTCAATAGTCATGTCGCGATGTATACTGTTATACGGGAGCCACAAGTGTTTCTGAAGACCAAGAGCTGCACTATGGCTACAAATGGCGTGAACATCCGGCTGTCTCTTAGGGTCTACCATTTCTAGCCATCTATTAAGTTGGATCGCCTTATAGTATCTAGATACATTAGGGACTCCCAATCCCCCCTTACTTTTACACCTAGCCAGAACATCGTGAGAGATCCTGGGTTTCCTGCCATTCCATAGGAATTTAGAAAACATGCTGCGCATACTCGAGAAGAAGGATTTAGGGAGCCATATTGGTACCAGTTGCCTAACATACAGAATTTTGGGCATCACATAGGCCTTTAGAATGTTTTTCTGTCTCGTCTAGTTGAGATAAGGCAAATTATAAGTTCGGAGCAGGCGTTGTACCTCTCCTAGTAGGGGGACGAAGTTGTGCAAATATAAATCATTAGTGTCCTTGGGGAGGGAGTTATTATTTTTAAAGAGGGTATCCAGATATGTTGGTCACATTTACAGAGGTGACAAAAGTTCTTCTCCCTACACCCTCAAAAATAGTATGTGATATTTTCTGATTATACTTTCAAAACTTTCTACATATATTACATCACACAATTTAACTTAGTTTGCGCTACAGATGCTGCTTTGCACATCTTTGTTTCCCTGCTCTGGCAGCCCAGACTGGCAGTTTTCTTCTGCTTCCTCTAGGTGGGCTTGGCCAGCGGAGTCACTGGGCTGTTCTTCTCTGTAGGCTGCTGCCTGCTTCTGGCAGGCAAGGCTTCTCCCCACTGCCCATAGGGCACTCTCCCTCGTCACCTTAACAGCTAGCGCCCAAATTCATGGCAGCCAATGGCTGTCAACTTGGGGTATTTAAGGCATCTTTCCCTATAGGATAGTGTCTCAGAAATAGGTTCCTAGCTTGCTAGTTCCTGCAAAGGTGTGCTATATTTATTTGTCTGCCTATGTACCAACCTTTGCCCATTTTCTTGATATTGACCCTCTGCTTTCTGTCCTGACTTGTGCCTACCTCTGTATTGACCCTTCACTGTCTGCCCTGACCTCAGACAGTTTATGAAATTGCTTGTACCCTGCCTGTCCTTGCCCAGGTCTGTACTCGACTACTTTTTTGTCTGTTCCCCTCAGTGCTTTACATCAATTTCTCTGAACCTTGTGGGTCAGCTCTAAATAATACAGAGACTACTCCAACCTTTGTGATTTTTTTGCTATCTTCTGCAAGATCTTTGAGGAGCCTGGTCACATGGCTACTGCAACTTCTTCACTTCTATGTCTCTGCCAGGGTAAACTCCCTGTGTGTCACTATTCCATACAACTCTGCACCATATCCTCAAAACTTTTATGGAACAATGAGGACCTGGTGGCTGCTTTCTAACAGGAACTGGCTGGGCATATTAAGGGCAAGTTGGCAGTTTATAAATTACCTTACACACCGTATGATCTGATCACCCTAGCTACCTACATTGATCTCCACTTCAGAGAATGCCTCCAGGAGACTGTCTCCTCTTACTTTGACTCTTGCCAAGGAACGCATGTAGGTGACCAGAATCAAGTTGCCAGAAGAGGAGTGCCAACAGATTCAGTAACAATATGTGTATGCACTGCTGTGGCAATGGGGATTATATGAAGACATGTCCTTGTAAGGGGAGGTGGCGTAAATGAATGGCGACAAACTCACTCTGACAACTGAAAAACACTGGATCGGCTATACTGATGATGGTTTTACAGTACAGCGATAAACTCTTGAACTGGAGCAACAAGTAAATTTGTATTCAATGGGGATGCTATCTCTTTAAAGAGGACTAATGTTGAGCGAACAGTTCGAGCATAGTTCGGGTTCGTACCGAATTTTGGGGTGTTCGGGACACGGATCCGGACCCGAACATTTTCAAAAAAGTTCGGGTTCGGGTCCTTTGTTCGGCGATTTCTTCCCGCTTTCTGAAGGGTTGCACAGCAGCCAATCAGCTAGCGTTTACTTCTGCTCTAAGAGCCATCACAGCCATGCCTACTAATGGCATGGCTGTGATTGGCCAAGTGCAGCATGTGACCCAGACTCTATTTTAGCTGGAGTCACATATCGCCGCACATCACACTGCTCTGATTAGTGTAGGGAGAGAACGCAGCTTCTGTGAAGGCGAGATTAGGCAGGAAAAAGTCAGCAAAAAAGACCTAATAAAGTTATCGATCTACAGCTGTGAATGATACAACTTCTGCTAGTTAATTGCTCACTGGTTTTTAGGCTGAACAGAGCGTTTTTTGGGGTGATCGGCGGCCATTTTGTGACTTCTGGTGCAACAGAACAAGCTGCCACCAAGTCCATCAATCCATCAATACTAGTTTTTTTTTTTTTTTGCTATATCCCACATCAGGGGCTTGGCTGTGCTTATAGTCACCCCTAGAAACTCAGGATAGCAATTTCTATATTTTATTAAGGGGTTGAATTCAATTGCCAAAATAGCAATCCCCTAAATCTGGAGTTCCAGCTTTGGCTAGCCAAGTGTAATACTGTCTGCTGTCTGGCAAAGGATAGATTATTTTCTGTGGTGAAATTCAATTGCCAAAATAGCAATCCCCTAAATCTGGTGTCCCAGCAGTGGCTGGCAAAGTATAATAGTGTCCGGAAAAACATATATTTTGTTCTGGGGTGAAATTCAATTGCCAAAATAGCAATACCATAAATCAGTGGTTTCAGCTATGGCTGGCCAAGTTTTATAGTGTCCTGAAAGGATATATTTTTTTCTGGGGTGAAATTCAATTGCCAAAATAGCAATACCATAAATCAGTGATTTCAGCTGTGGCTGGCCAAGTTTCATAGTGTCCTGCAAAGGACATATTTTGTTCTGGAAAGAAATTCAATTGCCAAAATAGCAATACCATAAATCAGTGGTTTCAGCTATGGCTGGCCAAGTTTTATAGTGTCCTGGAAAGGATATATTTTTTCTGGGGTGAAATTCAATTGCCAAAATAGCAATACCATAAATCAGTGATTTCAGCTGTGGCTGGCCAAGTTTCATAGTGTCCTGCAAAGGACATATTTTGTTCTGGAAAGAAATTCAATTGCCAAAATAGCAATACCATAAATCAGTGGTTTCAGCTATGGCTGGCCAAGTTTTATAGTGTCCTGGAAAGGATATATTTTTTCTGGGGTGAAATTCAATTGCCAAAATAGCAATACCATAAATCAGTGGTTTCAGCTGTGGCTGGCCAAATTTCATAGTCTCCTGCAAAGGATATATTTTGTTCTGGAATGAAATTCAATTGCCAAAATAGCAATACCACAAATCTGGTGTCCTAGCAGTGGCTGGCAAAGTATAATAGTGTCCGGCAAAACATATATTTTCTTCTGGGGTGAAATTCAATTGCCAAAATAGCAATATCATAAATCTGGTGTCCCAGCAGTGGCTGGCAAAGTATAACAGTGTCCGGCAAAACATATATTTTGTTCTGGGGTGAAATTCAATTGCCAATATAGCAATACCCTGAATCTGGTGTTCCAGCTGTTGCAGGCCAAGTGTTAATCTGTCCGTAAAGGGTATATTACACTCAAGGTGTATATACAAGTGCTGTGAGGGTCATCCTAAATAACTTCACACGCTACCGTGCATCTCCCATTGTATTTCTGTCCGTTAAGGGGTATATTACACAAAGTGTTAAAATACAATTGCTGAAGACATAATCCTACACTACTGTGCATCTCCAAGAGCAAATCTGTCCATAAAGGATACCTTTCATCCAGGGCCAAAATACTAGCACTACAATAGATATTCCCCTAAATCGGTGGTTACTGCTGTGCCTGGATTAGTGTAATACGGTACATAAATAAATAGGCAGATAGTATTAGGTGCCTGTAAAAAAGGACTGAATTTGAAATCAATATATTGGGCCAAATATTTTTTTCTTATTGTGGTGCTTGGTCAACGGTAACAATGAGAAAACATCTAGTAAGGGACGCGGACACGGTTGTGGTGGTGATAGTGGACCTCGGGTGCTGGGAGAGGACGTGGCCATTCTGCCACAGCCACACATCCTAGTGAACCAACTACCTCAGGTTCCAGTACCCGCCAGAATTTACAGCGATATTTGGTGGGGCCCAATGCTGTTCTAAGGATGGTAAGGCCTGAGCAGGTACAGGCGCTAGTCAATTGGGTGGCCGACAGTGGATCCAGCACGTTCACAACATTATCTTACACCCAGTCTTCTGCAGAAAGTGCACAGGTGGCGCCTGAAAACCAAGCCCATCAGTCTGTCACATCACCCCCATGTATATCAGGGAAACTGTCTGAGCCTCAAGTTATGCAGCAGTCTCTTATGCTGTTTGAAGACTCTGCTGGCAGAGTTTCCCAAGGGAATCCACCTAGCCCTTCCCCAGTGGTGGAAGACATAGAATGCACTGATGCACAACCACTGATGTTTCCTGATAATGAGGACATGGGAATACCACCTCGTCGGAGTCCGCACGTCTCTGATGATGATGAAACACAGGTGCCAACTGCTGCGTCTTTCTGCAGTGTGCAGACCGAACAGTAGGTCAGGGAGGAAGACTGTGTGGAAGACGATGCAGGGGACGATGAAGTCCTAGACCCCACATGGAATGAAGGTCGTGTCACTGACTTTCATAGTTCAGAGGAAGAGGCAGCGGTGAGACCGAGCCAACAGCGTAGCAAAAGAGGGAGAAGGGGGCAAAAGCAGAACAGCCGCCGCCAAGAGAGTTCGCCTGATGAAAGGCAGCTTCAAGGAGTTCCCTGGCATGGCACTTCTTTAACCAGTCCCGGACCGCCGTACGCAGGATTGCGTCCTGCGGGCGGCCGGGATCTTCTGTTTGGACGCATCGGGCGTCCTCTCGCGATGCGCAAGATTTCGGGCACAAGCGCCCGCGCATGCGCAGATCGCGCATCACAGTGAATTTAGAAGAACTTGGTCATCAGCCTGCCAGCCAATCGGCAGCGCTGGCGGGCTGATGACATTCAAAAAAACGAATCAGGAGCCATTTAACCCATCATATTAGTAAATATGATGGATTAAATGGCTTCTGTGCTCTCTCCTGGGTCCTTTTCGTCGGTTGGTCCCAGGAGAGAGCACACCTCTACAGTGAGTACACCAAGCACCACACATTAGCCCCCTGATCAGCCCCCCATCACCCAAATTAACCCCTTGATCACCCCTTTCAGCACCTGTCAATCATCCAGTGAAAGGGAAAAAGTGATCAGTGTAAACTGTCACTTTTTTTTTCACTAAGATTGACTGTTAGGTTTAGCTTAGTTTAGTCCCCTTTGGTAGGTAGTTAGCGTTAGCGCCAAGCCCACCACACCGCAGTCACTGGTTCGCTGATTAGCGTAGCGCTAATCAGCGTTTGTACTTTTATAGTATCTGTAAGTGATCAGAACTGATCACGGTCAGATATATAATAGTACTAGTGTCACTTTAGTTCGCCCTCCACCCCAAACACAGTGTTTGCCCGATCAAGCCTGATCGGTCGCCCACACGATGCGTTCACCTACGCCCACCCCCGCCGCAGTGACAAAAAAATTTTTTTTTTGTAATCACTGCACAATCCTTCACAAGCGCTGCGGTGATATAAAAATCAGTTTTGATATTTTTATCAATCGCAGCGGCTTCTGTAGTTCGCTACCCTCTCAATTGTAAGACAGGCTTGCTTTTTTCTTGGGTAGTCTCAGGGAATACCCCCTAAATTTAGACGGCCAAATGTCAAACAAGGGGTATTCCTCTGAAGAGGCCTACAGGATTCTGACCCAGTCGGATGAGGAGTGGGAACCCTCATCTGACGAATCCAGCAGGTCAGAATACCAACC
Source organism: Bufotes viridis (assembly GCA_033119425.1). Classification (NCBI taxonomy): domain Eukaryota; kingdom Metazoa; phylum Chordata; class Amphibia; order Anura; family Bufonidae; genus Bufotes; species Bufotes viridis. Next base: position 380,032,929 of record CM065593.1, on the reverse strand, counting down.
TGTAGAAAGCAGTGGCAGTCTGAGCCAAAGTTCTGACGAGGAGGTGGAGGTCCCTGATAGAACCAGGCGTACTCCGGCCCCGTGTTGCTAGACCGCAGGCTGCGCAGGATCCGCTCAAGGGCAGCAGAGTGGGGCTGGCGCTGCCGGATTACGTGGTGAGGCATACACCAGCAGCGCAGCCCGTCCTGGACCTAGTACCAGCACTGCCGCACAACATGGTGAAGTGGCGAGCACCAGAAGGGCAGTAGAAGCTGGTACGGTGGCACGTGCAATAGTTTCTCCGTCGCAGCCACCGCAAAGACAACAGGCCCGTAGAGCCCCTAGAGTCCCTGAGGTGCTGGCAAACCCTGATTGGCAGCCCCCATCTTCAGCCGCACCAGTAGTTCCCCTTTCACCGCCCAGTCAGGAGTTCAGGTGGAAACAGCTCAGATAGGATCGGGCGCTGGGGTTTTTTGAGCTGTTTTTCACTGCGGAGCTCTTTGACTTAGTCGTGGCAGAAACAAACAGATATGCCACTCAATTTATCGCCGACAACCCGGGAAGCTCTTATGCCCAGCCTTTCCGGTGGAAACCAGTCCAAGTTTCCGAACTTAGAACTTTTCTGGGCCTTCTCCTCAGCATGGGCATAACCAAAAAACATGAATTGCGGTCATATTGGTCCACGAACCCAATTCATCACATGCCCATGTACTCTGCTGCCATGTCCAGGACACGTTTTGAGACCATCCTGCGTTTCCTGCACTTTAGTGACAACACCACCTCCCGTCCCAGAGGCCACCCAGCTTTTGACCGGCTCCATAAAATTCGGCCCCTCATAGACCATTTCAACCAGAAATTTGCAGATTTGTACACCCCTGCTCAAAACATCTGCGTAGACGAGTCCCTTGTACATTTTACCGAGCGCCTTGGCTTCAAGCAGTACATCCCGAGCAAGCGCGCCCGGTATGGGGTCAAATTGTATAAGCTCTGTGAAAGGGCCACAGGCTATACGCACAAATTTCGGATCTATGAGGGAAAAGATCAGACCCTGGAGCCGGTCGGTTGCCCTGACTACCTGGGGAGCAGTGGGAAGATAGTCTGGGACTTGGTGTCACCCTTATTCGGCAAGGGTACCATCTTTACGTGGACAACTTTTACACAAGTGTGGCCCTCTTCAAGCATTTGTTCCTAGAACAGATTGGCTGCTGCGGCACCGCGGCGACCTAGTCGCCGGGCTACCCCCAACGGCTTCTTACCACCCGACTTGCAAGGGGCAGAGGGCTGCACTGTGTAACGACGAACTGCTTAGCGGTGAAATGGAGAGACAAGCGTGACGTTTACATGCTCTCCTCCATTCACGCAGACACGACAGTACAAATTCAACGGGCAATCGTTGAAAAGCCCCTCTCAGTCCACGACTATAACCTCCACATGGGAGGGTGGACTTCAACGACCAGATGTTGGCCCCTTATTTGGTTTCCCGAAAGACCAGACGCTGGTATAAAAAGTGTCTGTTTATCTGATTCAATTGGCTCTATATAATAGTTACGTTCTCTACAGTAAGGCTGGGAGAACTGGATCTTTCCTAAAATTCCAGGAAAGATCGTCGAGAACCTCCTGTACCCAGGAGGTTCCGTGGCCCCATCCACCAGTGTAGTTAGCCGTCTACACGAGCGGCACTTCCCTAGCGTTGTGCCGGGTACCTCAAACCAACCGCCACCCCGAAAAAATGTCGTGTCTGTAGCAGGAGTGGAATAAGGCGTGACACCCGTTATTTCTGTCCTGACTGTCTTGACCACCCTGCCCTATGCCTTGGAGAGTGTTTCCGGAAGTACCACACTCAGGTACACTTAGGGACCAGGGACAGCACTACACAGGTAGTTTTTTTTTCCACTCAGGCTCTAGGGTCTCTCAGGACACTAGGTTTTGAGAGACCCTAACACATAGGGACGGTGCTGGTGTGCTACAGCAGTAGTGTGAAACGGTAGAAACCTCTCCTTTCACTTGGGATAACGCGTATAATGTACTTCGCACCATCTCTGTGTGATTTACACTTTACACATTGTCCCATGGGAAAGGAGAGGTTTCTGCTAGGAAAATAAAGAGTGAAATGGTAAAAAAAAATAAAAATTAAACAGGTAGCAAGAAAAAAATCTTGAGTTAGTTCAGGTTTTTATGTTCATGTTTTATAAAAGTTTTAAAATGTTCTGGTTTTATAAAGTTTGCAACGTTCAAGTCATGTGCCTGCTGCCTGTTTTTTCTTCTTTTTTTTTTTTTCCCCCATAACCACCCTTTATTTTCCAGGTATACCAACAGACCAACGGACCAACCGACGTAAAACGCCAAGCAGCACTGATGTGAATTCTGAGAGAAGCATTGCTGCTATCAGAAGACACGTGAAGTCAGTGTATGCGGCGCTGCAAGACGAGATTTCTCCTCTGCAGGACAGGTACGTTTGCCCTGGCATGTGAGCTGAGGAGAGGTGTTGGAGTTCATATGCTTTGGCAAACACTTTGTATCAAAAAATCTGGCAAAGATGTCTTCCTCCACACCGATGGATTGATCGATGTGAATGGAGAAATCACGTTTGCCAGGACATAGGAGCTGAGTGGGTATGGATGTTTGGGCGGAGCCCCTATGTCCTGGCAATCGCCAGGCCCCTCTTTTTTTTTCTTGCATATTTTTGGCAGAGATTTTTTCATCCACATCGATCGATGCGAATGAGGAAATCTGTGCCGCTCATTTTTTCTTTCAGCCCAGAGGCTGAACGGAAAAATCTCATTACCTGTATGCTCCATATAAGGAGAATAGCAGAAACTCCTAATGCTGGCCATACATGTAATGATTCACGGTGACCCTCAAATGCCAGGGCAGTACAAAAACCTCACATGTGACCCCATTTCGAAAGAAGACTCCCAAGGTATTTGCTGAGGGGCATATTGAGTCCATGAAAGATTGAACTTTTGTCACAAGTTAGCGGAAAGGGAGACTTTGTGAAAAAAACAAAAAAATCTAATTCCGCTAACTTGGGCAAAAAAAAATCTTCTATGAACTCACCATACCCCTCACAGAATACCTTGGGGTGTCTTCTTTCCAAAATGGGGTCACATGTGGGGTATTTATACTGCCCTGGCATTTTAGGGGCCCTGAAGCGTGAGAAGAAAAATGCGTAAAAATACCGTTCCTAAAAGGTACTCATTGGATTTAGGGCCGAGTTGCGCAGCTTGGCTGCAAAAGTGGAACACATGTGGTATCTCTGTACTCAGGAGAAGTAGGGCAATGTGTTTTGGGGTGTACTTTACATATACCCATACTGGGTGTGAAAATATCTTTTTAAAAAAAAAATTATACAAAGTTGTCATTTACAGAGATATTTTTCACACCCAGTAGGGGTATAGGTAAAAATACGCCCCAAAACACATTGCCCTACTCTCCGAGTACGTCAATACTCCATGTGTGCCACTCTTTGCAGCCAAGATGCGCAAGGGACCCTAAATCCAATGAGTACCTTATAGGATTTCACAGGACATTTTTACGCATTTGGATTCCAAACTGCTTCTGACGTTTAGGGGCCCCTCAAATGCCAGGGCAGTATAAATACCCTACAAGTGACCCCATTTCGGAAAGAAGACACCCCAAGGTATTCCGTGAGGGGTATGGTGAGTTCATGTAAAATTTTATTTTTGGCACAAGTTAGTGGAATATAAGACTTTGTAAAAAAAAAAAAAAAATCAATTTCAGCAAACTTGTGCCAAAAATAAAAACTCCATGAACTCACTATGCCCATCAGCGAATACCTTGGGGTGTCTACTTTCCGAAATGGGGTCACTGTGTGGTATTTTACTGCCCTGGCATTTTAGGGGCCCCTAAACGTCAAAAGCAGTTTGGAATCCAAATGCGTAAAATGTCCTGTAAAATCTAAAGGTACTCATTGGATTTAGGGCCCATTTGCGCATCTTGGATGCAAAAAGTAGACACATGGGGTATCACCGTACTCAGGAGAAGTAGGGCAATGTGTTTGGGGTGTATTTTTACATATACCCATGCAGGGTGTGAGAAATATCTCTGTATACATTTTTTTAAAAAGTTGTCATTTACAAAGTTGTCATTTACAGAGATATTTTTCACACCCAGTAGGGGTATATGTAAAATACACCCCAAACACATTGCCCTACTTCTCCTGAGTACGGCGATACCCCATGTGTGCCACTTTTTGCATCCAAGATGCGCAAATGGGCCCTAAATCCAATGAGTACCTTTAGGATTTTACAGGGCATTTTTACGCATTTGGATTCTCACGCTTTAGGGGCCCCTAAAATGCCAGGGCAGTATAAATACCCCACAAGTGACCCCATTTCGGAAAGAAGACACCCCAAGGTATTCTGTGAGGGTATGGTGAGTTCATGTAAAATTGTATTTTTGGCACAAGTTAGTAGAATATGAGACTTTGTAAAAAAAAAAAAAAAATCAATTTCCGCTAACTTGTGACAAAAAATAAAAACTTCCATGAACTCACTATGCCCCTCAGTGAATACCTTAGGGTGTCTACTTTCGGAAATGGGGTCATTTATGGGGTGTTTCTACTGTCTGGGCATTGTAGTACGTCAGGAAACAGGACAGGTGCTCAGAAAGTCAAAGTGCGGAAATTCACTTTTTTGCACCATAGTTTGTAAACGCTATAACTTTTACCCAAACCAATAAATATACACTTATTGCATTTTTTTTATCAAAGACATGTAGAACAATAAATTTAGAGAAATTTTTTTAGAGAAATGTAGTTTTATTTGACAAATTTTCCAACATAAAGTGAAAAATATCATTTTTTTGCAAAAATTTCATCAAAAAAGTAAAATATCAAAAAAGTAAAAATGTCAGCAAAAAGAAATAGCACCAAATGAAAGCTCTATTAGTGAGAAGAAAAGGAGGTAAAATTCATTTGGGTGGTAAGTTGTATGACGGAGCAATAAACGGTGAAAGTAGTGTAGTGCGGAATTGTAAAAGTGGCCTGGTCTTTAAGGGTGTTTGAGGTAGGGGGCTGAAGTGGTTAAACAATGTGCTGACGACAAGACCCGAGTGGTTTGCACGCTGTGCCATCAGAGCCTGAAGCGAGTCATTACCGACACCACCACCTGCGTCACCAAGCATCTCCACCATGTCACATGGCAGCGTTCAGCTCTCCATCTCACAAACCTTCGAGAGAAAGCGTACATTCCCACCTAGCCACCCTTCGAGTCCCTGGGCCTGAATGCCAGCATTTCTAAACTCTTGGCCTTTGAAATGCTGTCATTCAGGCTGGTGGACACAGACAGCTTCAAACAGCTGATGGCCATGGCTGTTCCACAGTATGTTGTTCCCAGCCGCCACTCCTTCTCCAAGACAGCCGTGCCTTCCCTGCACAACCAATTATCCGATAAAATCAAGTGTGCACTGTGCAACGCCATCTGTGCAAGGTCCACCTAACCACAGATAAGTGGACCAGTAAGCACGGCCAGGGACGCTATATCTCCCTAACTGCACACTGGGTAAATGTAGTGGCGGCTGGGCCCCAGGCGGAGAGTTCCTTGGCGCACGTACTCCGCCGCCAAGGATCGCAGGGCATTATTCTTTGCCTCTTGTAGACTCCTCCTCCTACTCGGCTTCCTCCTCCTCTGCTTCCACCAGCTCATCCAGTCAGCCACACACCTTCACCACCAACTTCAGCACAGCCCGGGGTAAACATCAGCAGGCCATTCTGAAACTCATATGTTTGGGGGACAGGCACCACACCGCGCAGGAGTTGTGGCGGGGTATTGAACAACAGACCGACGAGTGGTTTCTGCCGGTGGGCCTCAAGCCCGGCCTGGTGGTGTGGGATAATGGGCGAAACCTCGTCGCAGCACTGGGACTAGCTGGTTTGGACGCACATCCCTTGCCTGGCGCATGTGTTGAATTTGGTGGTGCAGAAGTTCATTCACAACTACCCCGACATGTCAGAGATGCTGCATAAAGTGCGGGCCGTCTGTGCACGCTTCCTGTGTTCACATCCTGCCGCTGCTCGCCTGTCTGCACTACAGCGTAACTTTAGCCTTCCCGCTCACCGCCTCATATGCGATGTGTCCACCAGGTGGAACTGTGGAGAGACTGTGCGAGCAGCAGCAGGCCATAGTGGAGTTTCAGCTGCAGCACGCACGCGTCAGTCGCACTGCGGAACAGCACCACTTCATGAGGAGGAGGTGAAGGAGGATGAGAGTGAAGCAGGTTCACAGCTGGTTGGCACCCGACACAGCTCAGGCCCATCACTGGTGCGTGGCAGAGGGGGATACGGAGGACGATGATGATATGCCTCCCACAGAGGACAGCTTGTCCTTACCTATGGGGAGCCTGGCACACATGAGCGACTACATGCTGCAGTGCCTACTTGGTTGGTTGCCACCCTGCTGATCCCCGGTACAAAGACAATGTGCCCACCTTACTTCCTGCACTGGAGCGTGATAGGAAGATGCACGAGTACAAGCGCACGCTGGTAGATGTGCTCCTTAGAGCATTCCTAAATGTCCCAGGGGAACAGGTGGAAGCCCAAGGCGAAGGCAGAGGAGGAGCAAGAGGTCGCCAACGCAGCTGTGTCACGGCCAGCTCCTATGAGGGCAGGGTTAGCATGGCAGAAATGTGGAAAAGTTTTGTCTCCACGCCACAGCTAACTGCACCACCACCTGATACGGAACGTGTTAGCAGGAGGCAGACTTTCACTAACATGGTTGAACAGTACGTCTGCACACCCCTCCACTTACTGACTGATTGTTCGGCCCCATTCATCTTCTGGGTCTCCAAATTGTTCACGTGGCCAGAATTAGCATTTTATGCCTTGGAGGTGCTGGCCTGCCCGGCGGCCAGCGTTTTGTCTGAACGTGTATTCAGCACGGCAGGTGGCATCATTACTGACAAACGCAGCCGCCTGTCCACAGCCAACGTGAACAAGCTGACGTTCATAAAAATGAACCAGGCATGGATCCCACAAGAGCTGTCCCTCCGTTGTGCAGAATAAACATTTATAACTGCCTCCCCTCAACCATGTATTCTTTTACTCTGGGGCACTTCTTTATTGAATCCTCATTTTTATAACCTTACCATGATCTTGCGGTGCAACCCAAAGTTGAATGAACCTCTCCTCTATCTGGGCGTCGGGGCCTAAATAACTGAAAGTGGCCTGTTACAATGGTGGGTGACATGAAGCCTGAACCTCTGCCATGCGACCTCTCTTCTCTGTCTGGGTGCTGGGGCCTAAATAACTGATAGTGGCCTTCTCCAGTGGTGGGTGATATGATGCATGATTCCTTGCTGTGGGACCTCTCTCCTCTGTCTGTGTGATGGGGCCTAAATAACTGAAAGTGGCCTTCTCCAGTGGTGGGTGATATGACGCCTTATTCCTGCTGTGGGACCTCGCTGTTCTGTCTGGGTGCTGGGGCCGAAATAACAGAAAGTGACCTTCTCCATTGGTGGGTGACTTAAAACCTGATTCTCTGCTATGGGCCCTCTCTTCCAATTGATATTGGTTAATTTTTATTAATTTTATGTTATTTTAATCCATTTCCCTATCCACATTTGTTTGCAGGGCATTTACCTACATTTTGCTGCCTTATGCAACCCTCTAGCCCTTTCCTGGACTATTTTACAGCCTTTTTAGTGCCCAAAAGTTTGAGACCCCATTGACTTCAATAGGGTTCGGGTTCGGGATGAAGTTCGGCTCGAGTTCGGATCCCGAACCCGAACATTTTTGGGAAGTTTGGCCGAACTTCTCGAACCCGAACATCCAGGTGTTCGCTCAACTCTAAAGAGGACCTTTGATCACTCCTTACCTGCCTGTTTTAATAGCTCCATGCATTCCCCAAGTAATAACAATTCTGGATAATCTATTCTTATGGCTCTATGTTGTCCCATCCCTTTTTTATTTGCACTATAACTTATGATTGAATTGTTATTAGCCTTCAGTAAGGGTACAGAGGGGAGGTAACCAGTTGGGGGGGGGGGGGTTGTACCTGCACAGTCTGAAAATGGCAGCACTGATTGGATAGAGTCAGACTAAGGCTCTATGTCGTCCCATCCCTTTATTATTTACACTAGAACTTATCAATGAATTGTTATTAGCCTTCAGTAAGGGTACAGAGGGGAGGTAACCAGTTTGGTGGGGGGGTTTGTACCTGCACAGTCTGAAAATGGCAGCACTGATTGGATAGAGTCAGACTGTGCTGGTACACAAACCTCCCCCACAAATGTTTACCTACCCTCTGTTTACCCTAACTGAAGACTAACAGCAATTCATTTACAACGTCTAGTAGAAATAATAAAGAAACGGCATAACATGAGACATAAGAAAAGATGTTCCAGAATTGTTACTACATGAGGAATGCATGAAGCTATTAAAACAGGCATGTCAGGAGTGGTCAAAGTTCCTCTTCAAGAAAATATGTTGATCACAGAGAGGGTATAACTATTGTCTCTATGAAATAAGTGTAATTTTTTTACAGTCTCTCAGCGGCCGCTCTTACTGATCCAGCTAGTTGGTGACGGACCCTCCTGGTGCTCGATCTCCATCTCTCCAAGGTAGGACCTCTCTCTTTGCTACAGTGAAGAATCTGGCAGGACACTTCTGAGGCCTTGCTAGTCTGTCACATGTACTCCACAATCTGCTCCCTCGCACTGGTTTGTATTGTACTCTTCTTTCGGTGCCACACAGTGCTCTACTTGCTTCAGCCGCTCTGTACCTGTTTCACTTGGGCTGCCATATCACACTTGAGCTCTGGTAACGGACTCTGCTCTGGATCTCTGGGACTGCACTTTTCCTCTTTTCCAGGCTCTGGCTGAACTTCTCCTCCTGTGCAGGAGGCTTTTTCTTTCCCTGTTATCTCTGCTGGACTGAAATGATGTCAGCAAGTCTCTATGTTCCAGCATTATAACAGCTCCTTCTGAAACTACACCTTCCCTTCCTGGTTTGAGGGTGGCCTTTCAGGCAAACTGAATACCCAGGAAGTAGTCGTCCAAATGGGAAGGCTTCTTCCCAAAGTTAGTACTCTTCAAATGTCTTAAAGAAGACCTTTCACCGCAAATAACCTGCCTATTTTAATAGCTACAAGCATTTCCCACGTACTAACAATTCTGTAGCATCTATTCTTATGGCTCTAGGTTGTGCCATTCCTTTATTATTTCTACTAGAAGTTATGAATGAATAGCTATTAGCCTTCAATAAGGGTACAGAGGAGAAGTAACATGTTGGGGGTGTTTACCTGCACAGTCTGAAAATGGCAGCACTGATTGGATAGAGTCTGTCTGTGCAGGTATTGTCAAGATGGGGAGTGGGGAAACCCCCACTGTGCAATGTCTGCTGCAACTAGGCCTGGAATCAGGGATAATGGAGCTGGTGACCTCTAATACATCCCTAACACCAATCCCTGACCGTATGAGTGCCCCTAATGGTGGGAGGACTTATACCCAGTAACCTGGGCCCTACTGACCCTATTGGTCCCTGGAGAATGGAGTCAGAAGGTGGAGATGACCAATTCCTTCAAGACACGGAGGAACCAGAGTCACCAACTGGCCTAGAAACAAACACGGGAAAAACAAGTCAAGTGAGACGGTAGGTAAGTATCCAGTGGCGGGAATAATCACTGAACCAGGAACCAAGAAGAATGGTAACTTACCTGCTACAGTAGCTGAACGCCACAACAGGAGACCACACCAAAGAGAACTAGGAACCCAAGCAAGCGTATTGACACCCGAACACAAAGCCGGAGTCAGTACTTGCTGACACACCAGGGAACCAGCACTCCAGCCATAGCTCACTGACTAGATTTTAGATTTACCCCTCTGGGAAATCATTAGGGCCCACTTCCGCAGGCAGGACACACCAGGAAATACCTTGCAATCATGCTGGACATAGCACACAAACAGACCAGACATGAAACAACAACAAGACGTACACTACACCAGAACATGAACCCACACCAAACATCAACACAGATAAGGTAGGGGAACAAAAGAGAAACAGAAGGAAGACATCACTCGAGACATCAATGTCCCACTAGGAGACCCTCTAGGACTGGGCAGATGGAAATGCCCTTGGACTGGAGCAGAGCTCCAGCACAGACAACAGCTAAAGACACACTCACTCCAGCCAGAGAGCCACAGGTAATAAAACCCAAGCGGCCACACCCAGCCAGGTGGTTAACCCCTAAAGCACCAGACAGGGGAGGAAACCACATAAAGGGGAAGTGTACAAGCATGCAAACACAACACGTTGCCGCAGGCAACAGCATGCACGGCAACCATGTCAAGGCGCACACCAAAGGCCCCCCCAAAAGAAAAGGGAAAGCAAGTGAGGCACAACAAACAATGGGGTGGGGAGGTAAGAATCGGTGTCAGCACGTTCTTCCAAAACTGCCGCCTGAGCCACAACTAGGCCCCTGGCAGCCAGCCACCAAACAGTCTGGAGAAACTGTACTGAACACCGAGTCGAACTCAGACACAGTTCCTACTCCAGATTGCTGCCAGCAGACATTCCCCAACCAGCACACAGCAAGTACACCAAAGGAAAGCTGCCAGCAGACGACCAGAGATGGGAACCACAGAGAAGGACGAGGGGACGCGCCAACACAAGCAATGGTTAAAACAAATGGCAACAACAATTACCACAAACCGTGCCGTGAACGGCGATACCCCTTTCGCCCTCCCTCCGAAGGACAAGCATGTAAGCCAGAGGAAGATGGCAAAACATGCTGCACCCACTTCCGCAGGAGTGAACAGGTTGAGGAGACATTATAGAACATACTGTCACGGTGGGGAGTGAGGGAAACTCCCACTGTATAATGTGAACTAGGACTAATCCAGAAACAGGGAAAAGGGAGCAAGTAACTTCCTACAGCCTCCCTATTTCTGGCCCTGGTCTCTAAGCTGTATGAGCCGACCCTGATGGTAGGAGGGCCCATACATCTGGAACCTCAGATCCCTGGAAACCCTGAGAAGACCTAAAGAAGGAGACAGGGCCAGAGACCACCAGTTCCTCCAAAACACGGAAGAACCAGCATCTCCCAGCGGCCTAGTAACACATGGGGAGATGGATAGAGCAGCAACTCAATGGCAGGTAAGCACCAAGTGTAACAACAGCACACAGGAACAACACTCACTTAGCAGCCGCAGCCAAGATGGGACAAGGACACCAAAACCACCTGGACCCCCATACAGACACCGGAAGCAAGGAGGCTCCAGGCAAGGCTTCTCAATTTTTTTAGGTTCACCCCTCCGTGGAACCAAACGGGCCTACTTCCGCAGGCGTGTACAGCCAATGGAGATGTCTAGCAACCATGCTGGGCATATCACCAAACACACACGACATAGAACACCTAACCAGACATCACCACACACCAATAACACGAACCCAAACCACACACAACAACAGGTAAGGGTATGGGTGAACATAGAAAGGAGGGGAAGACATTGATGTTCTATAAGGATGGCTCACAGACTATGCAGATGGAATCCAGGAAAATCAAACTCCAGCACAAACTCTCACCATGGCTAGAGACAAACAACACTGAACTCAGGCTCAGAACCAAGGGAGATATAGAGCCTAGAGACCACACCCAGTTCCACACCTAGTGAGACATTAACCACACGACCACCAGACAAGAGGAGAAAACCACTTAAAGGGGTACAAAGGAGTACAACAACAACACATAGCTACTGGCAACTGCAAGTGTGGCAACCGTCTCACAGCACACACAACCTAGGTCGTAACACCGCCCTCACATGCTACTACAAAGCAACGTTGCCGCAAGCAACAGCATGTAAGGCCACCATGTCACGGGTTCGTACCGAACATTACGGTTTTTAGCACTCGACCAGAACCCGAACATTTCCGTAAAAGTTCGGGTTCTTTTATCAATGATTTCTTCCCGGTTTTTGAAAGGCTGCAGGGCAGCCAATCAACAAGTGTTTCACTAGTTTGCCCTAAGAAGCCATCACAGCCATGCCTACTATTGGCATGGCTGTGATTGGCTAAGTGCAGCATGTATTTAAGCTGGAGTCAGGTAGCGCCGCACGTCACTCTGCTTTTCTCAGTGTAGGGATTGGATTCTGCTGCTTCTGTGAGGGACAGATTAGGGAAGAAATCTGTTGAACTTGGTGGCGTTAACTCTTCAAACTACAGCAATTATTGAGGGTGCATTGCTACTTATTTGTACCCATTCCTGAGCCCAGTGATACTGCAAAATAATTTTTAATCTATCTGTTACTGAGGTGGGGGTCGGCAGCAGGGCCGGACTGGGACAAAAAATAGGCCCGGGCATTTTTGACTGAGCAGCCCAATCACATGACCCCCAACAGGCCCCACCCCTTGTAGTCTAGGGGCGGAGCCAAAACCGGAAGCACAATTGAGGGGCAGGGCCAGCCACCAGTAAGATAGGAAGGCTTCAACCAACACACAAGCTTTGCAACAACCAACATACAGACCTTGCAACAATATAGGAAGCTACAGAAAAGTCTTATAATATCCTAAGTGGATCTCAACCTCCCCATCCTCCACACCCTGTACAGGTCAGTGACCCCGAAATAGCACTCACAGTTCTCCAGCAACTCTGCAAATACCACCAATTCCGTACACAGGCGAACCACAACACCACCTCACTGACAGCTTTTTCCTGTAGGCCCTCTATAATGTGCCAGTAGCCAATAGCCCCCTATAATGTGACAGTAGCCAATAGCCCCCTATAATGTGCCAGTAGCCATAGGCCCCCTATAATCTGCCAGTAGCCATGGGCCCCTATAATCTACCAGTAGCCATAGGCCCCCCTATGTTGTGCCAGTGGCCAAAGGTCCCCCTATAATGTGCCAGTAGCCAATAGGCCCCCTATAATGTGCCAGTGTGATAGCCCCCACTATAATGTGCCAGTAGCCAATAGGCCCCCTATAATCTGCCAGTAGCCATAGGCCCCCCTATGTTGTGCCAGTAGCCATAGGTCCCCCCTATAATGTGCCAGTATGATAGGCCCCCCTATAATGTGCCAGTAGCCAATAGGCCCCTCTATAATGTGCGAGTATGATAGCCCCCTATAATCTGCCAGTAGCCAATAGGCCCCCCTTTAATCTGCCAGTAGCCCTAGGCCCCCCTTTAATCTGCCAGTAGCCATAGGCCCCCCTATATTGTGCCAGTAGCCATAGGCCCCCCCTATATTGTGCCAGTAGCCATAGGCCCCTCTATAATATACCAGTCCAGGGCCCCCCTATAATGTGTCAGAGTCCAGGCCCCCCCCTCTATAATGTGCCAGAGTCCAGGGCCCCCCCCTATAATGTGCCAGAGTCCAGGTCCCCCCCTCCTTATACTTTATACTTACCTCCTGCTTCTGCACCTGTCCTGAGAGCGAATTGTGCGGCTTCAATCCCTTCCTGACACTCCTCTTTACGGCAGCATAGCGGTTGTCTGGCGGCAGCACACCTCCACGGCCGTCTCCCTCCTCAAGCTGGAACGTGAGGTAAGTCAGCTCCGCCTCCTAGCCTCCTACATCTTCACAGGCAGCAGCGCGCCGCAGATGAGAACTTGCAACACTCTCACCATATATTTTTTTTTACTACATGAGGCCCGCTCACCAACCTGTGTATGCAGGCTGCATGAAAGATTATCTTTATTATGCCTACATTCAGGTTAGGTAAGATTAGAGCTAAGTGAGCGGGCCCCATGTAGTAGAATTTCTAGGGCCCCGCTCACTTAGTCTAATCTTGATGATTTGCCTAATGTCAACTGGCCCCGCCACTGGGCACAGGCCAGTCTGACGCAGTGGCGGATCCAGAGCCTGGTCTCAGGAGGAACAGTTCCGGCAATCGATACGCCCCTGCTCCGATCACTACAGGAATACAGTCCCACTTACCTCTTACATCCAGTGACGTCTCCTGTGATGTAGATGTTCTCTGTCCTCATCTTCTCCTTTCAGACCTGCAGACCAGACCACCAGTTTTCGTCTCTGCAGTTTGACAACAAAATAAATATTAGTTTACTACTTTTCCATCATCCTCCTATATTCTGGACAAATCATCCTACTACCCCCAATACTGTGCCGCTGTGCTCCCCAATACTACACTGCAGAAACAGATAAACCCCTGATAATACTAGTACCACACAGAGCCCCCATATAAAAATACCTCAGTAATGTCCCCATAGTGCCCCCAATCATGTGCTAGTGAAAAGTGCCTCTCCAATCTCCCCCTGATGTGCCAGTCTCCTCTCTCCCCATCATGTGCCAGTAATAAGTGCCATTTCCCCAACATGTGCCAGTCTCCTCTCTGCCACCCCTATCATGTGCAGGCTCCATTTCTTCCCACCCCCACCCAAATCATGTGCAGGCTCATTCCCCCCTCCCATCCCTCAAATTCATGTGCAGGCTCCCCAATTCATGTGCAGGCTCCTTTTCTTTCCCCTTCTTTATTCATGTGCGGACTCCTTCCCCCAATTCATGTGAAGGCTACTTTTCTTTATCCCCCCAATTCATGTGCAGGCTCTTTTTCTTCCCCCAAATTCATGTGCAGGCTCCTTTTCTCCCCCAATTCATGTGTATGCTCCATTTCTTCCCGCCCACCCCAATCATGTGCAGGCTCCTTTTCTTCTCCCCACCCCAATCATGTGCAGGCTCTTTTCTCCCCCTAAATTCATGTGCAGGCTTCTTCTCCTTGGAACTGCATGTGACCTGCAAGTGTGCCAACCTGCCAGGGACATCGGTCTAATTAATTTTTGGTAGATCAATGGAGGAAAAATTCCTTTTTTCTGGCAGGTCAAGTCCCCCTACATTACCTATTTTATAATTTTGGGGTGACATTGTGCATTTCTGTAGTTGCTGTAAAAAACCCGTACTGTCGTACCACAGAGCACGTTTGCATACACCACTGAAAAACCTATTTTAAAATTTTGCAGTGCAAAACTGCATTTCTGTAGTTGGGTTAATAAACCCGTACTGTTGTGCCACATAGCACGTTTGCCTACAATGCTGAAAAAACTATTTTAAAATTTAGCAGTGACATACAGCATTTGTGTATTTGGGGGAAATAAACCAATATTGTTGTTCCACAGAGGACTTTTGCATAGACCCCTGAAAAAGTTATTTTAAAATTTTGCATTGACATACTGCATTCCTGTATTTGGGGGAAATAAACTTTTATTGTTGTTCCACAGAACACTATTGCATAGAACGCTGAAAAACCTATTTTAAAATTTAGCAGTGACATATTGCATTCCTGTATTTGGGGGAAATAAACCTGTATTGTTGTTACACCCCTTGCAAATCAGCCAAGCAATCTGAGCCCCGTCATGCAGCAGTCTCTTATGCTTTTTGATGACGCCATAACCATAGCCCTGCCCCAGAAGTGGATGAGATTGAGTGCACGGATGCCAAACCACTTAGGTTTGAGGATGAGGACATGGGAAGACCACCGCAGCACGTCTCTGATGAGGACGAAACACAGGTGCAAACTGCTGCGGCTTTCTGCGGTGTGCAGACCAACAAAGAAGGCAGGGGTGAAGACTGGGTGTAAGATGATGTTGAAAATGATGAAGTCCTACACCCCAAAATATACCACTTAAATCCATGTTATTCATGGGTGATGGAAAGCAATTACCTTTGCGGCCTGCGCTGCATATTTGCCGGGGACAATAATATAGTTAATCTGTCTGGGAGTTCAGGGGTTGACATATTCCAATTTTTTGCTCTCAAGTAACCCTGCACTGTATAGGTGACAGGGACCGAAAATTAGAAAAATCTTCTTTTAAATTGTTGGGTACAAAATTACCATTTTTGCCGGGTACCAAAGGGGTTTGTACCCGGCAAAAATGGCAATTTTATACCCAACAATTTAAAAGAAGATTTTTCTAATTCTTCGGTCCCTGTCACCTATACAGTGCAGGGTTACCATTTTCGGTCACTGTCACCTATGCAGAGCAGGGGGCTCTGCATAGGTGACAGTGACAGAAAATGCGGAAAATCTTTTAAATTGTTGGGTGAAATATTACCATTTTTGCCAGGTACAAACCACTGCTCTGCATAGGTGGCAGTGACTGACAATGCGGAAAATCTTCTTTAAATTGTTGGGTGAAATATTACCATTTTTGCTGGGTACAAACCCCTCCTCTGCCTGGGTGCCAGGGGCCTACATTTCTAAAAATCACCTGTTCCATTGGCGGGTGACATGAACCCCGTTTTGCTGTGAATAAACCCCTCCTCTGTCTGGGTGCCAGCGGCCTACATTTTTAAAAATCGGCTGTTCCATTGGTGGGTGACATTAACCCCGTTTTGGCATAAATTAACCCCTCCTCTGCCTGGGTGCCAGGGGCCTACATTTCTAAAAATCGCCTGTTTAATTGGTGGGTGACATGAACCGCGTTTTGCCGTGAATAAACCCCTGCTCTGCATAAGTGACAGGGACCTTAATTTTTAAAAATCACCTGTTCCATTGGTGGATGACATGAACCCTTTTTTGCCATGAATAAACCCCTCCTCTGCCTTGGTGCCAGGGTCCTACATTTTTAAAAATCATCTGTTCCATTGGTGGGTGACATTAACCCTGTTTTGCCGTGAATTAACCCCTCCTCTGCCTGGGTGCCAGGGGCCTACATTTCTAAAAATCGACTGTTGGTGAGTGATATGAACCCCGTTTTTCTGCTTAAAAACCCCTGCTGTGCATTGCTGAGAGGGAACCAAATTTTGTAAAAACGTCTGTTAATGATAGAAAGATGCGTGACTACAAACGCACGCTGGTAGACGCACTGCTGATGGCATTCCCACCTGACGCCTCCTCAACCTCCTACTCCACATCCATTTCCTCCTCCTAGATCAAGATTTTTATTTTTAATTTTTATTTATTTTATTTTAAGTCATTTCCCAATCCACATTTGTTTGCAGGCGCTTACCCACATTTTTCTGCCTTTTGCAGCACTCTAGCCCTTTCCAGGACTTTTTTTTACAGCCTGTTTAGTTCCCAAAAATTTTGGTCCCCATTGATTTCAATGGGGTTCGCTTAGGGTCAAGTTTGGGTTTACTTTGGATCCTTTTAGTGAAGTTCGGCCTTACCCGTCAAACCCGAACTTTCAGGTGTCCGCTCAACTCTATTTATAACTTCTAGTAGAAATAATAAAGGAATGGCAAAACCTAGAGTCATAAGAATAGATGTTCTAGAATTGTTATTTCATGAAGAATGCAGGAAGCTATTAAAACAGGCATGTCAGGAGTGGTGAAAGGTCCTCTTTAACTCAGCTCCAAAGATAGACAATCATTCTCCTCTGCAGCATTACGGTTGAAGAGCTGCAAGCAGTATCAGACAGAATCCAACGCTCCTAAAGATGCATCGATGTGAACGGGATAATCCAAAAATAGAGGAAGGACAGCACCAATTACTACAAATTCTTTGTGAGTCCAAATTTTAGCGGCGGTGCTCGTGATGTCAGGCCCCAGCCAGGAAAGACATCAGAATAATCGCATGCCTGTAGCTTGAAAAAGACCTGCTGTGTCAAAACTTCGCTTTTTCGGTGCTAATAAAGAGACGGTTTTGATTTAAGATTGGGAGTTCTGCGATTTTTCTGAAGTCTTTCCTTGATGTGAATGGGACCACTTTCAGCGTCTTTTGTGACTTGTGGGTAATAAAAAAAACAATCCATTTGCTCGTTCATCTTGTCATACTATTGCTGGAGGCGGGCTACTTTTTGTGGGTCACCCTGTACTTTTGTCTTTTTTAAAAAGCAAAAGTATTTAACATGACAGCTGTTGCCTGTCGGTATTTAAACATACACAGTTGTAGGCAAAGAAGAAGTAGCTTGTATTATAGCAATTATATTTTTATTAATTTGTATTCATTTGTATACACCTGATGAAGGAGCTTTTGCTCTCTGAAAGCTTCTAAACAGAATTATTTGTTTAGCCAATAAAGTTGCACTTTTATAAAACGTTTGTCTTTTTAATGCAAGCGTATTTAACATCACATAGATCTTTCTATTCATAAATTTTTCTGACATTCACCTTACATATATGGTGGATGATGGTTAAACTGCTGCCTAAGCTTTGCTCAGGCTAAACTGCTACTTTTTCAAAGCTTGGGCAGAGCTTGGGCAAAGCAGTTAGGGGGTTAAAAAAAACAAATTTTTCTTGTTAGTAGACTGGGCTTCTTTAGGGCAACCTATCATATTATAAGACTGCTAAGGCCAGGTGATTTAGGAATAAAAATATAATCTACTATTACTTTATGTAGAACCTGACATATACCCATACTTTTTTGTTCACATAACTAGAAATCCATTATTGAATTTGCACATGAATTTCCAGTTCACACAATTTATATTAATAATTGTATACAAGTAATGAAATGGTAATAAATCTTTTGGATGCTCCATTCTTCAATTTTTGCATATTTAACTTTTCTTAACTCCATGTTATCATCTTAATCAAAATGGGATGAACTACTTAATTAGCCAGGTAGATTTTTTTTTTTCATGGAATGAATTTAATTAAGATTCATTTTTAAAATAAATGAAAAAATGTAATAAAAGAACCAGATGGTAATTAAAATTATCATCAACAGAGCATCAGCTTTTACATATTTAATTGCATTGTATTTTATTATAGTCAGGTGATGTTTTCTTGGCCTTTAAACATCAAAGAGAACATATCAAACATTGCTGTGCTAGATGACAAGTGGTTATTATAAGAATATAGGGAAAGTACATTGGTCCCCAAAAGCTTACTGTAATTTTTCCTGGGCCATCATAACTAAAAAAAAATTGAACCTACAATTCTGCAGATTGTGACAGAACAAACAGGATGCAGGTAACCTGACCAGCAAACTGTACACCCATTGCTATTGGAACTATTTATTTGGGTCAGCAAGAGGTGGCAAACTTGTCCTGCAACAGCTATGACTAGTGATGAGCGGCATAGGCAATATTTGAATTTGCGATATTTAGCGAATTTTTGGCCGAATATTCGCTATAAATTCGCAAATTCGAGAATTCGTGATCTCCAGACATTATTTACTTGATTGCGAAAATTGGCAATGTAATATAATCGCAATAAAAATTTGCGATTAGACTATACACGATCAACACTAAGGGTAGGCAACTTTCCTTGGTTGCTAGGGATGTTGCTAAGTGTTGATATTCGCGATTAGTATTTTCGCGATCAACACTATTCGCAAACCGAATATATAGCACTATATTCTAAATATTCGCAAATTCTCGAAGTGGTGATATTTGCGATTAAAATTTGCTATTCGAATATTCGCGTTCAACACTAGCTATGACTAACGGGGCCCTGTTTACAGCTGCTCTAACAAGGACGATTCTATTTAGAAACCAAACTATTTAACCCTGAGTGGCCTATGTGGGTACTGTGCCTTGCAGTAACACGCATAGGGATTCTGCTCTGGTAGTGAAATAATACTGTGAGTCAGTATGATATGCAGATGACAGGCGTCGCTCTTAAAATCACTGCACAATTCATTTATTTGGGATGTCACAGGGCCAAAACTGACCAAATAACTCAGTATGAACTCAGCCTTACAACTCAAGAAGAAGCGCATTCCATTTACACCATTGTCAGTTGATTCCACATAGATGTTTACAGAACCTGTTCTATTAAACGCTTATACAAGTAGAGCCCCCAACATAGTGGAGAGGGTAAAAGGATATACTTAATCACCAGTCCGCAAAAATCTGCTGCAGGTCCGAGGAGTGTTGTGGGATCGTTCACACTTTCAAGAAATGTACATATAGGGTTCGGACCGCACGTGTTAAAAATAGGCGGTATTAAACAGTTTTTCTTCTCTCCCTTCAGAAAAGTACTGATGTCTGCAGATGTCCTATAAGTGGATATCCTGCAATTTGTAGAAGAATACAATAGTGTAAATCCGTATGGTTGTGCTGCCCTGTAGTGCACAGATTGTACTTACACGGCACTTCACTGACAGCAGGCGTATCAAAAGTGTCCTCCGCAGTTTGTTTAATTCTTTGTGGCGAAGGTCCACGTTCACACGCCGGCACACAGGGCTCAACAGCGAACTTGACTACAACCAACACCAGGTGAGTCTGCTAGTGTTCCCAACTTCTTTTAATTCAGAAATTCAAAACATGCATTTTAAAATCGCATTAAAAAATCCCAGTGTCTTTTTCCTTTGCCCGACCCAGGTTTCGCTCCTTGAGCTTCGTCAGGGGCACACGTCATCTCTCCCTCCCCCTTATCTTTTATTCATTAGGTTAGCATCAATCAAGCACCTGATGTGCCACTCAAAACACCTCCTCTTTTTTCTTTTCACTTAACCCTACACTTGTATCTCTCAATTATCAATGGGAAAAAGCAGATCTCTAAGTCCTAATTCACATGGGGACAGTTGTCCTGCCAACTTCTGGGACTAATTTAAAACTGCCTGCAGATCAAAATCTAAGTTCAGGCTCCCCGGTTGTAGCGTGCTCAATTCATATATCCACCTACTTTCTTTTTTGTTAATTTTCTCTAAAAAAACTTCCTCCCCTCCAATTTCTTGAAAGAGTGGAGAGGGTGTCAGCAGTAAGTTTGTGTTGACGTCACTGATTTATTTTTTGTGGCAATACCAGTAGCCGATGAAGATGGTTGGTGAAAAAAGGAGCATTTGGCATCATATGTGTGGCATCAGGTGGATGGCAGCATCAGAATAGTAGCTGAGGCAGGTAGCCAAAAGAAGTAGCTCGTCCTCGCTGAAAAGTGGAGCCGAGCCAAAGGAATATAATACTTCTCGCACTGAGGGTACTGAAAATGTCACAGGAAGGTTCAGGACAGATGGGGGCACAGGGCCTTCTCCCAGGCCATGACAACTAAGTGTGAACCCACTAACTCTTGGCTGGGGGTGTTTGATGTCACCTGGGACGAAGTGCATGACGAGGCCAACCATGCAAGAACCGCTGGGTTGCTGGTCAAGACACGACCGCTAGATGACACCGGAGCTCAGGCCTCTCGCTGCGACCCTGATGCCACGCCCCTTACTCTGTTGCGACCTCTACCTGCACCAGAAACATTTAGGCCTCTTCCACTCCCCTGTTCAGGGCCTGGCACTTCTTTGTCTGACATACTGTTAGATCAAATAATCAAATGTTAGATCAAATATTTTTTCTTTTGCCACTAATACACGGCAAACAGGGATTTAGAATTTATCACTGCACCGCTGAGCAGCAATTAGGCCCAAATTTTTATCTACTTTTACACAACACAAAATGCTTTTCAACAGATAAGTGCAACGCTGAAAGGTGGATATATTTTAATTTCATCACTGATACATGGCAAACAGGGCTTTAGAATATATCACTGCACGGCTGAACAGCAATTAGCCCCTAATAATTTTCTACTTTTACACAACACAAAAGGCTTTTCAACAGATAAGTGCAATGCTGAACGGCGAATATATTTTTGTTTCGCAACTAATACACGGCAAACAGGGATTTAGAATATGTAATTGTACTAAATCCACGTCATTGAGCTAAAAATATTTATGAGTGCAGGGAAAGATTAATCAAATTGTAGCGAAAGGATAGGGAGAAATCATTCCGCAACATTTATGTTTAACAGGGTTCAGTAGGGGAGGTTGCAGCCTGGGTAATAGGAACAATCCTATTACACCTTGCTGTGCTGACTGGTGATCCAAATTGCCATTATACAGCACTGTAATTCCAGCAAACCGTTCTTGTTTTTGGGGTGCAAGTGCTGTTTGATACCGGTATTAACAGGGTTTATTGCAAGGAAATATTTCTATGTCTTATTTGCCCTTATGAGGTGCATTTATATGTTCTAAAGAATTTTTTTGTATTAGTGGGAAAAAAGGGCTTATTAGTAGTGATGAGCGGCAGGTGCCATATTCGATTTCGACGAAGTTGCGAATATTCGAATGAATATTCGTTTCATATTCGTCGAAATCGAATATTCGTCATTATTCTAGTTACCGCGATTAATATGCGATTTAAATAATCGCGTATTGCGATTTTCAACTTAAGGCTACTTTCCTATTGGTTTCATATCTAGAATTATAGCGAAGATGACGGATATGACGAATGTATTCGTCATATTCCTCAAAACGAAGATAGCGAGTATTCTACATCTTCGTTTTAGCAACCTATTCGTCAACTCGCTAATTCTAGCAATCAAATAGGAAGGTTGACTATAGAGACAACTGTGTTTAATTCGCTATGCGATTATTTATATATATTTTTTTAATAAATAGAATAATTATAATAATTATATCAAGTAATATAATTATTCTATTAAAAAAAAAAAATCGCATAGCGAATTTAACACAGCTGTCTCTATAGTCAACCTTCCTATTTGATTGCTAGAATTAGCGAGGTTGACGAATAGGTTGCTAAAACGAAGATGTAGAATCACTCGCTATCTTCGTTTTGAGGAATATGACGAATACATTCGTCATATTCGCTATTCGCTAATTCTACCAAGCCAACCATAAAGTTCCTTGCTCATGGAGCGTCCCCATCACCATGGGAACATCTCCATATACTAAAATGTACTGTCAGATTTGAGGAATTCGTTGAAATCGCAATGCGATTAATTCAAGTTATATTAATCGCATTGCGATTTCAACTTAGAGCTGGGTTTATAATGGGTCAGCTTGCTAGAATGAACGAAGTTAACGATTCAATGAACGAAGTTAACGAATATGGAATATAGCAGCACTGCTAAGTTGAATTCGCAATGCGATTAATTTAACTTGAAGTAATCGCATTGCGATTTCAACTTAGCACTGCTATCTTACATAGGCTAGAATTAACGAATATGGAATATAGCAGTGGCACTAGCAGTGCTAAGTTGAAATCGCAATGCGATTACTTCAAGTTAAATTAATCGCATTGCGAATTCAACTTAGCAGTGCTGCTATATTCCATATTCGTTAACTTCGTTCATTCTAGCAAGCTGACCCATTATAAACCCAGCTCTAAGTTGAAATCGCAATGCGATTAATATAACTTGAATTAATCGCATTGCGATTTCAACGTAATTCCTCAAATCCGACAGTACATTTTAGTATATGGAGACGTTCCCATGGATGAGGGACGCTCCATGAGCACGGAAGTCGGCAGAAGCGGCAATGGGCACTGACTAGAGCAGCCAGGAAGCCAGGAATCCTCAGGACAGGTAAGAACTACTGTTGGGAAGAGGGAAAGAAAAAAATATAACTAAAAAAAAAACAAAAAAAAACACGAATATTCGAAATAGCGAATTTATAGCGCTATATTCGAAATATTCGCGAATTAGCGAAGTGCCGATATTCGCTAAAAAAATTCGCTATTCGAATATTCGCGCTCAACACTACTTATTAGCTGTTGTGTGGTGAAATCCTAAAATTACAGCCCTTTTTGTCGTGTATTAGTGGCAAAAGTAAAATATATTTGCCGTTCAGCGGTGCAGTTATATGTTGTAAAGCCTTTTGTGGCGTGTAATATTAGTGGAAAAAGAAAAAATATATTTGCCAATCAGCTGTGCAGTTATATGTTCTAAAGCCTTTTGTGGCGTGTATTTGTGGCAAAAGAAAAATATATTTGCCGTTTAATGGTGCAGTTATATGTTCTAATGCTTTTTTTATGTGTATTAGTGGGGGGAAAAAGGTCTTATCAGTCTTGTGTGGTAAAGTGAGAAAATTACAGACTTTTTTTGGGTGTTTTAATTTCATATATATTTTTTTTTTGATCTAACAGTATGTCAGAAAGAGAAGTGTCAGGCCCTGCACAGGGGAGTGGCAGAGGCCTAAATGTTTCTGGCACAGACAGAGGTCGCAGCAGAGTAAGGGGCCGTGGCAGCAGGGGTCACTTCGAGAGGCCTAAGCTCCCAGTGTCAGCTAGCGGTCGTGTCGTGACCAGCAACCCAGCGGTTCTTGAATGGTTGACTTGATCTTCGACTTCGACATCAGACACCCTCAGTGTCAGTGGGTTCGTCCGACACAACCCTTAGTTGCCTCTGTCCTTTTCAGTTCCCTCAACCAGAGAAGTACTGTATGCTGTGGGCTTAGCTCCACTATACAGTGAGGACGAGCTACTAGAAGACAGTCAGCACCTACTGGCAAGCCAACATGTGGAGGAGACATCCGCTGCTTCCTCCACTAGGTGGACAAATATTGATGAGGAGAGTGGCATGGGAGATGGTGTTGCGAGCGGTCAGGCTCCTGATCTAGAGACGGTTGAGGAGGACATCAGTGACATGCAGAGAGTACTCGATGATGATGATGATATAGCTGATCGCACTTGGGAGCCGGGTGACGAAGGGCTTTATCATCATCGGTAGAAGAGGGTGGCAGCTTGCCCGTGAGCCAAGGTGCCAATGTTGGTACCATGGCTCTGCATCAACATATGCAGCATCACGATAAAGTGGCCTGGGAGAACTGTGGCTCCCATGTGGTTGTCCAGCCTGCCGCAGCAACCGCTGCATCAACCAGCGGCACGCACCCGGTTTCAGGCAGTCAAGGCTCCACCACCTCAGCCGAAGGAAGCTAGCTGTCATTCCCATCTTCTGCTGGTCTAGATGCTCCTGCTCCTCCTA
Organism: Bufotes viridis; assembly: GCA_033119425.1. Taxonomy (NCBI): domain Eukaryota; kingdom Metazoa; phylum Chordata; class Amphibia; order Anura; family Bufonidae; genus Bufotes; species Bufotes viridis. The sequence continues at coordinate 380,008,390 of CM065593.1, read as the reverse complement.
CTCCTCATCAGTCATTCCACCAGCAATTGATCACCGAAGCGATTGCCAAGAGACAACAGTTTGCGTGCACTCATCCAACGGCGCAGAAGCTTAAGGTGCTCCTGTCCAAAAAGCTGGTTCTGCAGTCCCCCTTTCCAAGTGGTGAACTCTGCACCTTTCAGAGGACTGATGGCTTTTGCCGAACTTAGCTGGAGAGTAACAAGCCGTCATTTCTTTGCGAAAAAGGCAATACCAGCCCTGCACACAAATGTAAAACAGAAGGTGGACCAGTCCTTGAGCCTGTCGGCATCTGCCAAAATGGCCTGATGCATGCTCACTTGCTTGTGTAGTGACAGCTAAATTGCCATCATTCGGCAGAGGGATGACTTCTGGCTCTCCAACTTGTGGACCCTCGCTACCGGTCCAAAATGGGGGACTTTTTACACCCACTGAGAGGGAGGACAAACTGAACTGCGATAGAGGCATCCTATTTAGTCAGTTGGCCACTGCATACCTGCGCCATCGTCCATCCTCTCGCAGGTCTGACCAGGGGGCCCTCTTTTCTAACGTTCCTCTGTCATGGCTGCTGTGGCAGGGGTGGGGGTAGGAGCAGTTCTAACTCCATCAGCAGCAGTCTAGAGGCGCTGATAAGCAGCTTTCCTTTCCTGCCTAGTGAAGAAACTACTCACAAGAGGCAACAGCAGCAGGTAGACCTGGAGCAGGACCTGAACCAGCAAGTGTTTGCATACTTGGAAAGCACCCTGCCATCCCACATTGAAGATCTGCTGGACTACTGGGCAGCCAAACTGGATTTGTTGCTGCAAAGGGCAGATTTTTCCCTGGAAAAGCTGTCCTTGTCAGTCCAATAGTGTGGCATCAGAGCACGTGTTTAGTGCGACGGGGGCCATAGTTACCCCAAGAAGAACTCACCTGGTTACCCAAAATGTGGAGAGACATGACCTTTGTCAAGATGAATCAATCGTGGATCAGCCAGGATTTCCAGCTACCAATGCCTGATGCATCAGATTAGATCATCCATGCTGCCTCACCCTAACCTGGACAAAAGAGACCGGTTTCTTCTGACTACCTGCCTCAGCTACTATTCTGATGCTGCCACCCGCCTGATGCCACATATCTGATGCCAAGTGCTCCTTCTTACACACACCATGATCAGCGGGTGACTCCAGTCTGTCACCGGGTCACTCTGTGGCTCCTGATGCTGCTGCCACCTCCACACTATGTCACCCTGCCACTCTGTGGCCTCCTGATGCTGCTGTCACCTCCACACTATGTCATCTTGTCACTCTGTGGCCTCCTGATTCTTCTTCCAACTCCACACTCTGGGCCACTATTTTGCTTTTGAACTGGCTGACATCATAATTTATTTGACCCTTCTTCTGATCTGTCAGAAGCGAGGAAAAATAAGAAGCACAACGGATCATCCCTATGTAGCAGCTGTAAAGCCTTTATGGTCCCATCAGAATTGGCTTGTGATTTGGTAGCCAAAAGCAGTGGTTACAAAACACAGTAGACATGTAAATATTCCATTCACGTGTCATATCTATTTTGGATCCACTCCTGATTTTTTGGCATTCGCAATACTGATGGATTACTGACCAAATGCTGACCGAGTGAAAGCGGATGCTCAACAGACAGGATCCTTTTTTGGGGGGTATTGTTCTGACGGATCAAAGGAAGAGCAAAATAATCAGTGACGTCGACACAAACTTGCTGCTGACACCCTCTCCACTCTGTAGGGGGGTTCTACTTGTATAAGCGTTTAATAGAACAGGTTCTGTAGACATCTATGTGGAATCAGCTGATGACAGTGTACAAGGAGTGAGCTTCTTCTTGGCGCTAACATTGACCTGTAAAGCTGAGTTCACACTTGAGTTATTTTTTCAGTTTTGGTCCAGTGACTGCCCAAATAAGTGAAGTTTGCAATAATTCTAAGAGCAACGTCTGTCATCTGCATGTCATACTGACTCACAGTATTATTTCTCTACCAAAGCAGTCTCCCTATGCGTGTTACTGCAAGGCACAGTCTTCTACACCACTATAAAGGCTCTCTGCAGCCAGGAAACAGCCTTTCTTTAATGAAATTCTCAGCAAATAAATTTGAATCGAACCAAATTTTTTCCAAAAAACTCGGCGGACCAGCGAATCGAATTTTGAAAAGTTCACTGATCTCTAATTGTAATCTTGTCTTTGATAATAATGAGATAACTGCTGAGAAATGATCTCCGGTATGTCACACGAATCTCTTATATCATAAAAATATACAATTGGGAAGCAAATAGAAACATCTGTGATAAATATAGTAGATTTTTAAATGCAAATCTACTCATCAGTTTAAAAGTTACAGAATTTAATTGCCAAGAATGAAAAAACTTTGTGGGGAAATAGGTATTAGGCTGTGAGCACATAAGTCAGCTAGGACATTGTAGCTCATACTGAGAATCCCTCTACAGAGAAGAAAAAAAGGAAATGCAACAATAACTATATATTTAAACATGGGGAAGATTGCATTTGTAAAGAACTTTTTACAGGAAATGTTCCTAGATTTTTAATGAAGTTTAGTAGAATTTGAAATGAAAAATGCTATGGTGTTAAACAGGCAGTGAAATGCTCAAACCCAAATGCAGTTGTGCATATATACACAGAGGAGCAGATCCTTCAATTGTGGCCTGTTGCTAATGACAATCCCCAGCAAAAATGCATACAATGGAGGATGCAGTGGACTACAAGTACTACAATAGACATCCTACACAAGATGGCAGTTGTGTGGATGTGATAAACAATATAACAATAACAATAGAAAAGACAGGTGCACTCTGCGGTCTTACTAAATTCTCATTCTGATGTTAAAATTGAGAATTAGCCAAAATATCCTACTGTGGAGGACATGTCTGAACTCAAGCACTGGCCAAGGTTTCTCAAGTAGCTCAGGACTTAACACTCACCTTGCTGTGCCATATGGGCATTACCAGGGGCCAGTTGGTGCATTACAGGAGTGTAAAGCCGACTGCAGCATATTCCCAAGTTACCTCCAGCATGTCGCTATGCATGCAATGGGAGGAGGCTATGAGCCAAGGCTGTGAGCCCCAACCAAGACTGGTTGATATAGCCCAGGCCTCACAGGTGCTGTAGCCTGTGGATGAAATAATAAGGGCATAATGTAGCCTGTGGATGAAAATCAGGCACATTTACATAGGAATTTATACCTCCAAACAACGCTGCTGGCATCCTTCATTGTATGCATTTTTGTTGTGGATCACCATTAGCAATGGGTCACAAGTGCAGCATCTGCTCCACTGTATATATGCACAACTGCATTTGGTTTTGAGCATTTCCAGCCTGTTTAACACCACAACATTTTTTCAGTCATTTTGTATATAGAGTTGTTTGTTGGTGTATAAAATCCTATTTAAATGTGCCTGATTTTCATCCACAGGCTACATTTTGGTGCATCTGTGAGGCTTGGGCCATATCAGCCTGTCTTGGGTGGTGCTCACAGCCTCCTCCCTCCTCCTATTGCAGGCATGGCGACATGCTGGAGGTAACTTGGGAGTATGCTGCGAGTCGGCCTTTACACTCCTGTAATGCACCCACTGGCCCCTGGTATTGCCCATACGGCACAGGTAGGTGAGTGTTGGGTCCCGAGCTACTTGAGAAACCCTGGCACAGTGCTCGGGCTCAAACATGTCCTCCACAGTAGGATATGTTGGCTAATTCTCAATTTTAACATCAGAATGAGGGTTTAGTAAGACCGCAGAGTGCACCTGTCTTTTGTATTGTTATATTGTTAAAATCTGAAATAATAAAAAATACATACATTTTTTAATTTAAATTTTTATCACTTTAAAGCTAATAGGGGAAGATACTTTTTTGTATTTGTATGATTTATTCTTAGATTATTGCAACCAGTAGGTTAAACTTAACTTGCATATGCTGCATGCAAAAAAAAATTATGAAAAAGAAATTGATGTGCTTGATCATAAAAATATTCATGATTTTTTTCCGCTCTTAAATGCACCACTTTAACTAAGTAATCCCTTTACACTAGTCATTTTTAACAGACCACAAATAGTCTTCATAATTTTCAAGTGAATAAGAAATAGGAATTCTAATTAAAAAGATGATGTTTAGAAGGTTAAATTATTTCCCTATACCACTTGTACTCATCATGAGGATAGACTTTAATTAACAAGTCTGTCGTATTAGCAATGATGTTTAGTGTATGGCAGATTCAAATCAAAATAGCTTCAAAAAGTATTCAATTTTTTTTCTTCTTTACAATCCCATAGGGATTACACTTTAGAAAAATAATTAATTTGGATGGTTTTGCTAGCATCTGCCGTTTTTGATTGAATATTTTTAATATAATGTCATAAACAAGTTTAAAATTCCATTTAGAGGAAAATTATAGTTGTGGAAGGGTATTTATTTCTTTCCTTGTGTTTGCTAGGAGCTGTCTTTCTGTTTTCCAATTTGTAGCTGTTAGATTGTGTTTATATTAGATAAAAATTAACATCACTTTAGCTACATATCAAGTACATGTAGCTAGCAACCATGTATATGCAATAGCATTGTATATGCTCAAGTAATCCAAAAGAGCAAAGTGTATGCTCAAACACAAAGTCAATTATTAAAAAATAGATTATTTAATATGCATGGCAGTCACCAGAATCATCTTGCTTTTGCCATGCTTTTCCTATGCTCTACTGTAGCATGGCTGCAAAGGCAAGAGCAGATTGCTTGCCCCGCTCTGTTATCTCACTTCCAGCCTACACAGTCACTGATACCCATGGCAACTATTGGACCTGAAGATTATGTGACCAGCCACACATTCACCAAGAGCTTTCTTCATGACAGAGCTGCTTGGTTTTGGCAGATGCTGATATTTATCGCTAGAGATGAGGGAAGTTTTGAAAAATTTGATCCGGATAATTCACCAAACTTCGACAAGAAATTAGATTAGTTACAAATTAATTTGTAACAAATTGCGATAAATTAGGTATTCCTGTATGTAACAGGAGCTGTATGTCCCGCTGAATGTCATCATTTACCCCTCAGATGCCAATTAACACCGATTGTGGCATCTGTGAGGTAAGGCAAAGGGATGAGATTTCACAGTGGGGGCTCGATCAGGCTACCATGGCAGTCTGGATGCTTTTCAAGCTTCTCATGGCTGCCATGGTAGCCTCCCTGCTGTGCAGGAGGCACAGCTCAGTAAGGAGCATGTCAAAATCCAATTCACCCTAATAGATATCTATTAGGGTGAATAGGCACAGAGATCAAAAAATCCCAGGTTCTAGCCCCCTAAGGGGGTTAAAAGTGGTCACCGTAAAATGTAAAAAAAAAAAAAAAAAAGTTTAAACCACACCCTTTCTCTATTTTATATATAAAAATATATATATATAAAAAACATATTAGGTATTGCCTCATCCAAAAATGCCTGAACTATTAAAATATTAATCAGTACCCCATTATGGCATAACTCAAAGCTCTTGAAATTAGATGATCTAAACTGTTGGCAATATTGGAGGACGAGAAATATTCAATATCTGAATCAGGTGGTTAAAAATGGGCAAGTCCTGTCTCTTATGGAGCTAAAACAGAACTTAAACTTAGGTGAGGTGGCTTGGTATGCATATTTTCAATTGAGGTCAGCACTTCTTAACACTGCCGATAGTTATTCACTTGAGGTAGACACTCCGGAATTTTTGCACAATCTGATCTGTAAGAAAGGTGGTATGAAAGTTAAATTATCACATTGTTATAGGCACTTGATGAAAAGTTTTTTTTTGGAATGTTTTTCTCCAGGACAGAGATCCTGGTCTGCTTTATTGTCAGAGGTGGGTTCCCCGGACTGGGAGAATATAGGGGAGAATTTTAGTCAGGTTTCGCACAATTTTAATCACACTGTTGTACGGTTCAATATCATACACAAAATATATGTGACACCTTTATGGCTCCATAAGAGGGGATTTAGAGCCGCCTCTGACTGCCTTCACTGTGGGGACCCCGGGGCAGATCATATGCATCTGTTCTGGGATTGCCCGATAGTGAGTAAATATTGGAGAACGATTCAAACAACCTTGATTCGGAGACTTAAAATAGATATTCCTCTATCTCCTAAGGTATGGATTTTAGGGGACCTATCAGAGGTTATTTGCCAGCCCATGAAGGGCTGTCTGTTGACTAAAGTGATGTTTTTAGCCAGGCTTCTTGTAGCCAGAGAATGGTTTTCCCCCTCTGCTCCAGACTGCAATAACTGGTTACGTTTAGTGGATAAGGTGAAAATCTATGATAGAATCATGTACAGACAAAGAGGGTCCTATGCGAAATGGGCCAATGTTTGGAGAGATTGGGATGGTTGAGGAATTTTATTATTATTAATTTTTTTTTATTTTCCCTTTTTTTCCCTTTTTTTTTTTCTTTCTTTCTTCTTCCCTGCAGGATTGGGGGGTGGGTTAAGGGGAGGTGGGAGGAATAGGGAGGTTCTTTTTGTAATTTTGTTTTGTGAATTTTGTCTTTTGAGATGATTGAAATAAAAAATACTTATAAAAAAAATATATATATTAATAACAATTTCCTTTGCACTGATCACTGTAATGGAAAAAATATATAAAAACACATAAATACACCACAAAAAAAATTGTATAACAGTCAATGAAAAGTTGTACACACCACAAAAAGGTATCAATAAAATCTAAACATCATCCTACACAAAACAAGCCCTCATACAGCTTTGTAGACCATAATATAAAAAAATTATGGCTGTCAGAAAATGCATCAGGAGCAATTGACAACATTAAAGTCAATGGGAAGGAATTACAGCTTCCTTCTGCTGACATTGTTAAGCTCTGACTGTAGGAGAGGGGGTGTGAGCTGGTCGGAGATGCAGCGGTTGTTGCATCAGGCTGTCATAAAATGGTGAATAAAAAATTGTGATTTTATTTCAAAGGTTTTTATTTGTTTTTAAGTAGTAAAACAAAAAAAACTAAATATATATATATATATATATATATATATATATATATATATACACACATATATATACACACATTGGTGAAGTGTTTTTTCAAAACAGACTATTTGTACTGCTGGCAACCACTGGTTTCCCCAAAGACAAATATGTCACTGTCACTTTGTCATTGGCATTAGGGAGCTTGAAAGGGGTTGGATACAGTCCTAGAAGACCCCAGAGTTTCAATTCTTAAAGGCAATAGGAGCATTTTTGGTTTGGGTCAAATTTACTTGGACTTCAGGCAGCTATGTCTTTTGAATGGGACCCAAAACAAATTTAACATACAAATTGTATATAGTTACAGTATCTATATAAGTAAAATTAAAATTTGGCTTTTAATAGACTTAATTAAGTTGGGAGGTGCTAGCTTCCAATTATGTAAAAATTAGCTGAATAGATCTACGATAATCAGCTATGAAGCATATACTCATAAAAATAACAGACTAGGCAGATAAAAGAAACAACATTTTTGGTTTTTAGTCTGCATTGGTCTGTTCTAGTTCCTTGCATATTGCATATGTGATCCCCTAGATGTATCAGAGTTTTTGGAATCCCTCATCTATATACTTGTGAAATAAAATTTATAGAAAAAGTTTGAATGTCACCCCGATTTCCCGTAAATGTACTGTACTTCCCGTAATAATAATATTCTTCATGTAAGCACATAGAAACCATACTGCAATTATTTATCTTTTGCTTTTTGCTGCATTTCTTTCTATGTGTTAATAGTTGCCATTTCAATAAGTTGTTGCTTGGCTTAAAATCCATGCTAAGATTTACAATGTCATTTGAAACGGGTCACTGCCAGTTCTACCATTCATAAGTACATATACATACTCTTAATAGACTTAATAATAAAGCAGGAAAGGCCTAAAGGAGCCACATAAAATATTTATGTAACTACCAACATTTTCTTGTAATCTCTAACTGAGGAACCTTTGCTAACAGCAAGAGCATGAGGTTATTCTTTTCTCTTCTCTGCAGGGCATAATATGTACACTGATGGGGCGATCTTTGCCTTGGTTCAGCCCTCGTGCAATTATTTTTATACAACAGATTGCTACACTTTAGATTGGCACATAAGAATCTACTGTTAACAATCTGACCTTCTGGCTATTGTTATAGAACAAGACTTCTAAATATCTCAGAGATTTTAGACTAAGAGATTTTCAATATTTTAAAATAAATTTTAGCTCTGCTTGTCTTTCAGTAAGATTTTTTGCCTGGAGATAGTATTTGTTTTTACAGAAAAAGTGTGGGAAGGAACCTGTGAGCCTAGAAAGTTTTATACGGTACTTTGAGAAGTTTGAATAAAGCTTTCCTAAAGTAGATTTATGCACTTCATATAAAAGAAAAATATCTACTGAAGAGTACGTGACAGGGTATATAGCAAAAGTAATATAAATGCAGGAATGATTCACTGCAGTATAAAACATAAATGTATGAGTATGTATGTGTATATATATATATATATATATATATATATATATATATATATATATACTGTATATATATACACACACAAACATACACATACAGAGCGCAGTGGCTTAGTGGTTAGGTTTGGTGCCTTGCAGCACTGGGGTCCTAGGTTAGAATCCGACCAAGGACAACATCTGCCTGGAGTTTGTATATTCTTCCTGTGTTTGCGTGGGTTTATTCTGGTTTCCTCCCACCCTACAAAAACATACTGATAGAGAACTTAGATGGTGAACCCCATTGGGGACTGCTTGATGTTAATGTCTGTAAAGCGCTGTGTTATATAGTAGCGCTATATAAGTGCATATATATATATATATATATATATATATATTTACAGAGTGCGATCAAGTTGATTTTGACTCTTGGTGACAAATCTAAATAGTGTTTCTCCAGTTCTCTCTTCGTCAATGCTTTAAGGCCTCTCAATGGTATGTTTATGATTTTTATTATGACAAACGTCCATCTTACTGGTAGAAGGCTTTTCAGACATTTCCACTCCAACCTTAGCTCAAATTCTGGATAAGTAATCCAATTTTTTATTAAACAAATTCAATACAATATCACAACATGCTAAAATAACCATTGACAGGTCGAAGTACATGGAATCATTGGGTGCCCACATAGATACTTGTAGGATAGACATCTTGTGACAGAGTATTTTAAATGAAGGTCATCTTGCCTCATATATCTTGAGTAGAGATGAACAAAGTTTTGAAAAATTGGATTCAGCTGTAAAGGACTGGAATGACCTCATAAATCCTGTAGTTTCTGCCCACTGACAAATAAAGTGGCCTCCTCAAAGGTCCTGAGCAAAATGCACGTATCATGTATAAGCTGCCAGTGGCTAATGTGGAAGTTACAGCGTTGGGGTAGAGTTGTCCATGTGCAGCATTAAGAAATCGTTGACCGCCTTCCTCTGTTTGTACAGGCAGTCTAACATATGGATCATGGAGTTACAACAGGTGGAAACATTGCATATCAAGCTATGTTGGGGAACAACACTTTGCCTTTGCAGATCAAGGAGTGCGTGCTTTGCTCGTTAAGAGTGACTGAAGACTGAAGTACATGCACAGTTTCCTGGACATTTTTAACATCTCTTGCTGTTCAGTGGAAGACTTGAGGAATCGGGTGACAATGAGACTGAAGATGTGTGCCATGCAGGGTGCATGGGTCAGCCCTTCCTGATGCAGCACAGACAAAACATTCTTCCCATTATCAGTAGCCATGGTTCCTATCTCCAGTTGGCGAGGAGACAACCAGTGTTTGATTTCTTTATTGATACGCAGAGCAGTTCCTCCCCGCTGTGGCTCTGTTCTCCAAAGTTGACTGTTTGAAAACGCCTAGCTTTGCATAGGTAATATGCTGGAGAACCACTGTGAACTGATTGCTGTCAAAACAAGTGATGAGGAGTAGGAGGGGGAGAAGCATCAGGAGCAATAGACAACATTGAAGTCAATGGGAAGGAATTACAGCTTCCTTCTGCTGACATTGTTAAGCCCTGATTACAGGAGAGGGGGTGTGAGCTGGTCGGAGATGCAGCAGTTGTTGCATCAGGCTGTAACTCTAGTGGCACGGTTTTCCCACACCAGTTTATAGTAATGCTCCATGTGTTGACGTAGGGTTATCCTGCCAACATTAGCACCCTGACCGTGTCTCACCTTTTCCCTCCAACACTGCTTGATGCCTGCCTGCCACTGTTTTTATGAACCTGTGCTCTGCTAGCATGTTCCTCACAGTTAGACTCAGTAGCAGACAGTGTATCCCTCCTGCTTTTGGTTGCGGATCTCCCACTGCTTCCACCCTGCTGTCTCACAGGCACGCTTCCACCCTCACCCACTGATGATGACGATGCCCTCTCTTCACCCGGCTTCTCACATGCGATTGGCTACAGTATAATCTACATCAGTTTGGTCGCGTCACTTCTTATACCCTGACCTGTCTCTTGCGCACATACCTGACCTCTCACCAGACTGTCATCATAGGTAGTTGCACACCTAGAGGAGTCCACAGCGGACCTCTCCTCCAAGTCTGTACGGGCCTGTAACTGCTGACTGTCCTCACAAAGCTCATCCTCACTGAAAATCAGAGGAGAGCCAGCGACTATCATTACTTGTTTAGCAGGAGCAGCAAAAGCAAGAGGCAGGTTTAGGATAGGTGAGGGCACAGAGCCAGTTCCTGGGTCATGCCAACTAAGAGTGGTGTCAGAGGAACCCACCGATTCCTGGCTGTGTGTATTTGTTGTCACCTGAGATTATGTTGAAGAGTGAGTCAACCATTCCAGTACAGCTGGATTGTTGGTCACAACACCACTGCTGGATGACAGTGGCAGCTCTGGCCTCAGGCTGCTACCACCCCCCTTCTCTTTATGCTACTTATGCTGGCTACAGCAACATTTTTGCCACTGCCCTTTCTTTTGAGGCCCCAGACAACTGTCTGTTGGCCACAGTGTACAGTAACTGTATCAGTAAGGTAAAAGATTAAGTATGAATGTGGCAGCAGTTGAACAAGGTAAACACGGTGATATATTAGACCGCCCTTTAATACTGAGGCACAGTAAATCTATGTGTAAAGTAACAGATTAACTAGGATTGTGGCAGCAGTTCACCAAGATGCACACAGCAATATATTAGACCTCCCTTTAATACTGAGGCATAGTAATTAGATACATAAAGTAACAGATTGACTGGGAATGTGGCAGCAGTTCTACAAAATGCATGCGACAATATATTAGGCCACCCTTTAATATTAAGGCACAATAATTATATGTATAAATTAACAAATTAACTGGGAATGTGGCAGCAGTTCAACAAGATGTACACAGTGATATATTGGAATGCCCTTTAATACTGAGGCACAATAATTTTATGTATAAAGTAACAGATTAACTTGGATTGTGGCATCAGTTCAACAAAATGTACACCGCAATATATTAGACTACTCTTTAATACTGAGGCACAGTAATGGGGATGTGGCAGCTGTTCAACAAAATGCACAAAATCTGTGAAAGTCCACAACAGAATTGACATGTTGAGGATTTAAAAATTAGTTCTTTGAGTGGAAAAAATCTGTAGCATTTGTAAAATCTGATCGACTTGCCTTATACTGTAATCTCCTAAACAAATCTACAGGTCCCTTGTGGACTTAGCCTAAATGGGTTGTCTCACTTCAGCAAATGGTATTTATCATGTAGACAAAGTCAATATAAGCAACTTACTAATGTACTGTCATTGTCCATATTGCTTCCTTTGCTGGCTTGATACATTTTGCATCACATTATACACTTCGACCACCCTGCAATCCAGTAGTGGCGGCCGTAGCTTGCACAATATAGAAAAATTGTCGGACTCTCTGGTGGTGGTACCCTAGAGTACAGATAGGCCTTACATTTTTCCTATAGTGTACAAGCATGCCCACTGCTTTTGGGTTTCTAGTGCTTTCAACCATGGAAACAAGAAGTGTATAATGTGATGGAAAATTAGTCTAGCCTTGAATTAACTTTTCTAAGTGATAAATGCCATTTGCTGAAATGAGACAAACCCTTTAAAGCCCCATTACATTGATCAATTTATAATCTGATTTTTGTAAAGTAAGCGTTCCTTCCAGGCAATCACTTTCTCATCAGTGAAGGTGAAATTTATATGCAGTGACTTCCTCCACAGTATGGGGAAGAGTGATCACTAATGCCATTTCTCGTCTCCATACAGAATCATTGTTTGTCAGCAAAAGAGTGGTGTTTAGAAAGCAGGGTCTGCTGCCTGCAATTTCCGATTTAGGTGTCCCTTTTCTCAACTTGGACTTAATAGTTTATGGGATTATTCTTTTTATTCTGCAATGCACGGCCTTTTTGTTTTTTACACAATAAAAAAAACGATATTGCACACACTGAGTATAGTATGACTTCACGTATAGCAGTAGCCTTTCCTGAGTATTAACAGTGCTTTCCAGTACTCAGTTACTCCAAGGGATTACAGTAAGGCAGAATTATCTAACAGCCAGACAGTTGTATGAGCAATATTATCAGTACTAGCACGTAACAGGAATGCAAGAAAATTGGAACTCACAAATAGATGACAGGAACCATATTTTGAATGGATGATGACCCAAATGCATAATGGTGATGACAGTCCCATAATCTCATAGATAGATTAAAACAACTAATTTGCAAAAATGTTCCTAACACAACAGGATGTCACAAGGAGCCAGAGACTATAACCACAAACTCAACAGAGCAAATGCAAGACATTAAAACAGGAAGAAAGAAAACAAACAAAATTTGAGACTCAAAAGCAAGAACTTGACTAGAATAACTACACCGACAAGAAGCAAAGTAAACAATGCTAGAAATATGAAACGATTTTTAGTTTAAAATGCACAAAGTTTATGCTATAACCTGCAACCCATTACAGAAGCTAAGAATATTTAAAATTGAGGCTAACTAGGTAATGAGAAGTTCCTTTCATAAACAAGTCTGGGCTGTAGCAGAGTGATCAGATGACTCATAATATCGGGCCCAAACAACCTAATAGACATGAGAAGACAAAACAACAGGAAAATTCCTGCTAAGTGTAACAATATAGAAGACACAATTATATATGCTCCTCCATCTTTCCCTGACTTCTTGCTAAGCAACTGAATATTCAGTATGTAATCAAGAAGGTAGAAAAGAAAAAAAAATTTGTCTGTAAGATCATACAGTAAAGGGTTTCTTCATAGTCTGTCACCATAAAGATGCATTGGACTGTTTCAAGTGTAGAAAAAGTGTAGAACTGGTGGATGCCTGCACCTCTTCATAACTCCGGCGGATCCACAGCCAACTTAGGGGTATATTAACAGCAGCGTCTAAAACTTGGATTCTAGATGGACTCTGGTGCCATAAGGCCACAGATTTTGTATTAATATGTCTTCAATATTGCCTTTTCACAATATTTATTTTAATATTTCTTGGTCTTCTTTGACTAATACTTTGATGGCACAGCACACACATAGGGATGAGATAGGCATGAGCCTCTATGCCTGTATTAACTCTAAAGAGGTGCTGAAGTTGCACGACCTATTCAATCTAATAATTATTTCTGTGTTGAGACAACCACCAGTCAAGCATTGTTTGCCTCAGTATTAAATTAATTATTATTATAGATTATATTTTGACATATCTAAATAGACACCCCCCATGTTTGAAATTTGGTGACTACTAATGAGAAAGGATAAATGAGTGAAATGATTAATACAGTTATGTGATTTCTAGAAATCTGAATGGTTAAGAATTTCATATGAGGTTGCTCTAACAAGATCAGGAATATGTAATCATATTCAGCAGTAAAATATTACAATCTTATCATTAGTGCTCCTAATATATCTGGGGAAACCTGTGACAATAGTCCAGGAAATATCATGAAAATGGAAAGTAAAAAAGTATACATTTTTATTACCAGATGATATAATTGGATAACATAAAGAAGTCAAATAAAAAATGTTCTGGGCTTAATTCAATTTCAGAATTAAATTACAAAGGAAATCAGTAGTGACAGAGGGTTAGGACCTCGCTATTTCCTCTTGTAAAGCAGGTTCCATCACTAACACCACAACATATGTATCCAGCACTAATGAACATATAAAGGGGCTATATTTTTTAGTTTATATCTTCTGTGTTCCGGTTACATGCCTGTTATGACACTATTTGGTCTTTTTTATCCCCTTCTAAAATATCAACTTAATGTGCCCTGTCCGAGCAAAGTAAACAGCACATATAATAAAGAAATAGAGGAGGGGTACCAGCAGCAATGGCTAGAATCCACAGCTCTGAAGAATTTAAAATTGGAAACATTTGCATCTCTCCCAATATTTTCCAATCAACCGTAGTGCGTTATTCTTCCGTGCACAAACAGCAAAATTTCAGTACTATCACAGGACCTTACTCAAGCAATATTACATACATAGTGGGGAATAGAGATGGACTTGCAGTTCGCCCGGCTGTCGTTTCATGGCGAACTCTGCGCATTCGTGATTCTCCGAAAACGCGAACATATGGCAAAGTCCGCTGGCGCCATATTCTTTTGCATTGCGCCTAACTTTGACGCATGACACATCCATCAGGAGGGACAGGACAGCCAATTGAGATGTTTAAACAATGGACACACCCCCACCCTATAACAGAACCCTATCTGGTAGCCATTTTACATTCTGTGTTTTGCCAGTGTAGGGAGAGGTTGCTTTGTGGAGCAGGGACAGGCTGTTAGGGACACCAACCGCTAGCTAATAGGGCCACAAAATTCCATTTAAGGACTGATATAGGTGTGCTATCGATAGGTGTCATATACTGAGTGGTGTGATATACTTATAATATACTTTCTAATATAGAAAGCATATAATAGTGCATTTGTAATGTGCAGCAGTTGGTGTAGTTCTGCTGCGATACCGCAGCTTTATAGAGGGACAAACGCTTTTGGAACAACTAATTGCAACGGGTGTGATATACCTATTGCTCCAAAAGAAACTGATTGAGGGGTGTGATATACCTATAATATACTTTCTAGCATAGAAAATATATAGCGTATTTGCATTGTGCAGCAGTTGTGTACGGTTCAGCTGCGATACCACACCTATATAGAGGGACAAGCGCTATTGGAACAACTATTTGCAACGGGTGTGATATACCTGTTGCCCCACAAAAAGTGATTGAGGGGCGTGATAAACCTTCTTCCACAAAATATTGATTGAGGGGTGCGATATACCTGTTGCCCCAAATAAACAGGGTAGTGTGATATAACTGTTGTTGCAAAAAAAATTATTGAGTGGTTTGATATACCTGCTTCCGCAAAATACTGATTAAGGGGTTCGATATTCCTGCTTCCACCACATATTGATTGAGGGCTGCGATATCCATGCTTCCACAAAATACTGATTAAGGGGTATAATATACCTTCTTCCACAAAATACTGATTAAGGGCTGCGATATACCTGCTTCCACAAAATACTGATTAAGAGGTTTGATATACCTGCTTCCACAAAATACTGATTAAGGGCTTTGGTATACCTGCTTCCACAAAATACTGATTGAGGGGTTCCATATACCTGTTTCCACTAAATATTGATTGAGGTCTCACGATATACCTGCTTCCATAAAATACCGATTAAGGGGTTCAATATACCTGTTTCTACCAAATATTTATTGAGGCCTGCGATATCCCTGCTTCCACAAAATACTGATTAAGGGCTTCCATATACCTGTTTCCACTAAATATTGATTGAGGTCTACGATATACCTGCTTCCATAAAATACTGATTAAGGGGTTCAATATACCTGTTTCCACCAAATATTGATTGAGGCCTGCGATATCCCTGCTTCCACAAAAATACTGATTCAGGGATTTCATATACCAGTTTCCACCAAATATTGATTACGGGCTGCAATATACCTGCTTCTACAAAATACTGATTAAGGGGTTTGATATACCTGCTTCCATAAAATACTAATTGAGGTCTGCGATATACCTGCTTCCACAAAACATTGATTGAGGCCTGCGATATACCAGCTTCCACAAAAATGATTAAGCGGTTCGATATACCTGTTTCCACCAAATATTGATCAAGACCTGTTATATACCTGCTTCCACAAAATACTGATTAAGGGGTTCGATATATCTGTTTCCACCAAATATTGATTGAGGCCTGCAAAATACCTGCTTCCACAAAATACTGATTGAGGCCTACGACATACCTGCTTCCACAAAATACTGATTAAGGTGTTTGATAGTGAAAATTAGTACCTGGAATTTTGCTTTCCCTGAGTCCGAAGGCAGCACATGAAGGGTTAACCGAGTCCCATTCCTATCCCAGGACCGCCCACCTAGAACAACAAATCAAAACAGATCAATCAATCAAGATGGTCCATAAATACACCCTCAGATAAGATGTCCGATGTGTTATAAAAAAAAAGATTCAGACAAGTAGTGCAAGGACAAAAAATTTATTAGGAGGGGTATGGATGTAAGCTGCTTCGGACTCAGGGAAAGCAAAATTCCAGGTACTAATTTTCACTTTCCCCTGACGTCCTCGGCAGCACATGAAGGGATATGTATAGATCACAAAGGGAGGGAATTAACGTAGGACTGCACTCAAAACCGCAGTGCCAAAGGCTGAGCTCTTATTCTCCATGTCCAGCCGGTAGTGCTTCATGAAGGTCGATGGAGTGGACCAGGATGCCGCTCTACAAATGTCTCCGAGGGAAACATCCGCCTGCTCAGCCCAGGATGCTGCCGTAGCCCTAGTAGAATGGGCTCTGATATGGAAAGGAGGAGGCACACCATCCAACTCGTAGGCTTCCAAGATGACGGATCTTATCCATCTGGCCAGTGATAACTTAGATGCCATGTGACCTTTATTAGGACCGGAAAATAGGATGAACAAGTTCTCATCCAACCTGAAATAATCAGTTCTCTGAAGGTAAATCTGGATAGCTCTTTTGACGTCCAGAGTGTGCAGACGAGCTTGTTCCTCATCTGAAGGACCTGGGAAGAACACCGGAAGGAATGCTTCTCGGTTGACGTTAGCCGATGATGGAATCTTGGGCAAAAAAGATGGAATTGTGCGCAAGAGAACCCCATCCGGATGGAATCTTAAATAGGGAACTTTAACCGAAAGAGCTTGCAACTCTCCAAGCCTTTTGGCTGTAGTAATGGCCACCAGAAACAGAACTTTGTAGGAGAGCCATTTAAAGTCCACCTCTGTCAAAGGCTCAAAGGGAGGATCAGTCAACTTCTTAAGGACCAAAGAAAGATCCCAGACCGGAGGAGGGTGTCTAAGAACGGGTCTAAGTTTCCTCAAGGCTTTGAAGAAACGGGATATCAAGGGATGATCTCCGTATCTGCTGTCCGTCATGGCATTAATCGCAGTCATATGAACTCTCAACGTATTAGGAGTCAACCCCTTCTGAAAGTCGTCCTGGAGAAACTGAAGAATGACCGGAACTGTGACATCAGAATGGTTAAATTCAGACATCCATGAAGAAAATTTCTTCCAAATTCTCTCATATTTGACATTGGTGGAAACTTTACGGGAGGAGAGAAGGGTACTAATGACAGAGCCGGAGAGGCCCTTGTTCTCTAGTCTGGACCTCTCAGTCTCCAAGCCGTAAGATGAAGCTTGCTCAGGTATTGATGAAACAGTCCGTTCTGAAGTAGAAGGTCGGGGTGAAGAGGAAACTTCCAGTATACTCCTTCCGACAGCTGGAGTAGAAGAGGAAACCACGGCCTTCGAGGCCAAAAAGGAGTAATCACTATTGCCCGAGGCTTCTCTACCAGAATCTTCTGAAGGACTCTCAAGATGAGGGGTATCGGAGGAAAATGTAGATGAACTGGTCCCTCCAGCTTATTGAGAAAGCATCTACTGCTATCGGGTTCTCTAAGCTGCTCAGAGAGCAGAAACCGGGAAGTTTCCTGTTTAGCTTGGTAGCCATCAGATCCAGCGATGGTGTCCCCCACATGGCAGTAACCTGAAGGAAGTACTTCTGATTCAGTTCCCATTCTGATTGGCTGATCCTCTTCCGACTGAGAAGATCCGCCGCAGTATTCAAAGATCCTCTTATATGCACTGCTCTCAAACACAGCAGGTAGCGTCTCTGCCCAAGCAAAAATCTTCCTGGATAAAGAAAGGAGAAGACGACTCCGAGTGCCCCTTGCTTGTTCAGATAAAATACTGCAGGAAGATTGTCTGATTTCACCAGCACCGACTGGCCCTTCAAATATGACTGGAAACGATGAAGCGCCAGCAAGATCGCTTTCAACTCCCTGTAGTTCGAGGAGTGCTGCCGTTCTGCAGAGGACCATGAACCTTGAACCCACTGGTTGCCCAGATGGGCACCCCAGCCTCGGGAAGACGCATCCGTAGTAATAGTTACTGGAGCTGTCAACCGGAAAGACTTGCCTCCGGATAAGACCCCTTTCTTCAGCCACCATCTCAGGTCCGCCACTGTGGAGGGTCTCAGTCTGACATGGGCTGTAAGGTTGCGAGAATGCCTCCAGACCTGCAGCAAATCCTGCTGTAATTCCCGGACGTGGGCCTGAGCCCATGGAACTGCATCTATCACCGATGTCATATGGCCCAGGGTTTTCATCACCTTGTGAACTGAAGGTCTTTTGAAGGAAATCAAGGTTCTTATCTTCGTGGCCACCACTGACACCCTGGAAGGAGGGAGAGAAAGGGTCATGGCGCGCGTGTCTATCCTGAAGCCCAAAAATATCTTGGAGGTAGAAGGAAGAAGGTCGGATTTGTTCCAATTGACCAGGAAACCTAGGGTATAAAGAAGATTGATGACTTTGTCGAGATGTGCTTTGAGCAGGTCTCGGGTAGGTGCTACTATCAGCCAGTCGTCCAAGTACGGGAAAACATGCACAGCTTGAAGGCGCAGGCTTGCAACAACAACTATGGCCAGTTTCGTGAAGATTATGGGAGCTGATGAAAGGCCGAAAGGCAGAGCTTTGAATTGCAGATGGACTATCCTTCCCTTCATCATAACGGCTATTCTTAGGAAACGTCTTGATGATACTTCTATCGGGACGTGAAGATACGCTGCCTCTTAAGTCTAGAGATGCCATGAAGTGACCTTCCTGCAGAAGAGACGTGATAGATCTTATATTCTCCATCTTGAAATGAATCTTCTTGATGAAGTGATTCAAGTAGCGGAGATCCACAATCAGGCGCCATTTTCCTCCTGATTTTGGGACAGGAAACACCCGGGAGTACACTCCTCTTCCCTCTTGATGACTTGGTACAGGTTCCAGGGCACCCTTTGGAGGAATTCTTCCACAAGTTTGATGATCCGAGGATTTTCCTCTGGTCTAATACAAAACGGTCTCTGGGATGATGGGCAAATTCCAGAGAATATCCTTCTCACTATCCTTAGAGCCCAGCCGTCTGAGGAAACTTGCTGCCATGCCGCATAAAACTGAGAAAGCCGACCTCCTACCCTTTGACTTCTGGCGTCAGAAGTCTTCTCTATTGGGTTTCTCATCCGACTTCTTCTTGGATTTGTCGGCTGATCTAATGAATCTTCGGTCAGACCTTCTTCGGTCAAAACGCCTCGAAAATCCGACCTCTGAAAACGTTGTCTTCTGAAGGTCCGAAAATTCCTCGATTGGAACCTGCGCCTGGATGAGGGAAAATCCAGCGCCTTATCTTCCTTGAAGGCCTCCAGAAGACTGTCGAGCTGGGAGCCGACAATCTACCGGGCTCGAACGGAATAGCGCACAAGTTGTTTTTGGAGGAGACGTCGCCTGACCATAATTTCAGCCATATAGCTCTTCTAATGGAGTTTGAGAGCGCCATGTTCTTAGCAAGTCCTCTCAAAATATCAACAGGGAAATCACAGAGGAATTCAGCTGCAATCTTCAGAGTTGGAAGTTGCTGAAGCAAATCATCTCTAGGGACGCCATCCTCAATATCCCTTCCCAGCTGACTCAACCAAACTCTCAAGGCCCGAGCTACCGGCACTGTGGCCATAGAAGCCTTTTGAAGAGCGGCGAGGTAAGTATGGAGCCTCTTGAGAAGGTTGTCCGCTTTCTTGTCCATAGGGTCCTTCAATAACGTGGAGTCATCCGCTGGAAAGAAAGATCTCTTGGCCAGTCTGGCAACAGTAGGATCCACTCTAGAAGGGGACTCCCACTTCTCTGATTCAACCGGATCCGCCTTAAACCTCCTGCCCGAATCCATCTTTCTCATTGGATGCTTCCACTCTTTCTGCATAATGGAATCCAGGACGGGATGGATGGGAAAAACACGAGCTTTCTTCTTTGGAAAATAGAATAGACTACTCTCATCTTGCTCGGCAGATGACTCCTTTTTAGACTCAATTATATTTTTAACTTCTTTAATGAGACAGTTAATATCGTCCTTTCTGAATAAAAAATTATCCTCGGTAGACGTCCCAGGCTCCGAGTTAGAATCAGAAGATATTTCGCCTTCAGAGCGTGAAAAGCTGTCATGAGAAGAAGACGGATCCGGCTCAGCGCGTCTCCTCTTCTGCGTCTTCCGTTTTTTTGACTGGGAAAGGAAGGATTCCAGCAAAGAAATCAGCTTCTTAGTATCATTCTCAGAAACGACATCCGGCTGGGTGCAGTCTGCACAAATATTGGAAGAGTAATTGTGAGGAAGCGGCTTGACGCAGGAGGTGCATAAAGACTGCTTCCTTTTCGGTTTTTTAATACGTCTGGGTGAGGACTCTTCGGAGTGTGCGGAAATCTCCAAAACGCAGACTCCGCAGAAGTCATCCGGGTGATCGTCAGGGAGAGGCTGGTCACAGGATTGACAGAGTCTGTGTCTGCTCTTCCTGGATCTTTTAGTCCTACTTGAGTGGCTGGACATCTGTAGGGAGGAACACAAAAAATTAGATATGCCAAAAAAAACTACTGCCTAAGGGAAGCAAGGCTTCCCACAGAATAAAGAGGAGTCAATCCAGCCAAATACCTTGATAGGAAAAGAGCTCGGCTGCCAAGGCACAAGGGCAGCAGAGTTTTTCCACCTACCACTTTTAAACTTTTGAATTTGCCGCCAAATTCAGGGAAGAGGACGCCCGCTGATGACGTCAGACGCCAGCGCTGCTCCATAGCTGCCCAACACCTGCTTAATCACCGCCATCACAGCACAGAGCCGGGCGCGCAGGAGGCAGGTTGGGAGGAAGAAAGCCGCAAACATATCTCCCCGACACAGGAGCGGCACCATTAACCCATCAAACCTCAGGATGGGATAAGGAGAGCATAAGGGTCAGCGCCAAGGAACCCCCATGGCATAGCTGGACCTCGAGCCTAAGCCTGGGACACCCCCACGGCATGATGGCTAAAACAGTAAGGTGGGCAACCTGTAGGGAATGAAGGACAAAAAAACACATCGGACATCTTATCTGAGGGTGTATTTATGGACCATCTTGATTGATTGATCTGTTTTGATTTGTTGTTCTAGGTGGGCGGTCCTGGGATAGGAATGGGACTCGGTTAACCCTTCATGTGCTGCCGAGGACGTCAGGGGAAATACCTGCTTCCACAAAACACTGATTGAGGATCATGCGATATACCTGCTTCCACAAAGTACTGATTAAAGGGTTCGATATTCCTGTTTCCACCAAATATTGATTAAGGCCTGCGAAATACCTGCTTCCACAAAATACTGATTGAGGCCTACGACATACCTGCTTCCACAAAATACTGATTAAAGGGTTTGATATACCTGCTTCCACAAAATACTGAGTGAGGGCTGCGATATACCTGCTTTCACAAAATACTGATTAGGGATTTGATATACCTGTTTCCACCAAATATTGATTTATGCCTGCAATATATCTGCTTCCACAAAATACTAATTGAGGTCTGCAATATACCTGCTTCCACAAAACATTGATTGAGGCATGCGATATAACAGCTTCCACAAAAAATGATTAAGCGGTTCGATATACCTGTTTCCACCAAATATTGATCAAGACCTGTGATATACCTGCTTCCACAAAATACTCATTAAGTGGTTCGATATATCTGTTTCCACCAAATATTGATTGAGGCCTGCGAAATACCTGCTTCCACAAAATACTGATTAAGGTGTTTGATATACCTGCTTCCACAAAACACTGATTGAGGACTGCGATATACCTGCTTCCACAAAGTACTGATTAAAGGGTTCGATATTGCTGTTTCCACCAAATATTTATTAAGGCCTGCAATATACCTGCTTCCACAAAATAACGAATAAGGGGTTCGATATACCTGTTTCCACCAAATATTAATTGAGGCCTGCGATATACCTACTTCCACAAAACACTGATTGAGGGCTGCGATATACCTGCTTCCACAAAATACTGATTAAAGGGTTTGATATACCTGCTTGCACAAAATACTGAGTGAGGGCTGCGATATACCTGCTTTCACAAAATACTGATTAGGGGTTTGATATACCTGTTTCCACCAAATATTGATTTATGCCTGCAATATACCTGCTTCCACAAAATACCGATAAAGGGATTGGATATACCTGGTTCCACAAAACACTGATTGAGGTCTGCGATATTTTCAATACGAATATAGAGAAATGTAATATGTGGCACTCACCATGCACTTAAAACTTCTGTTTATTTCTTCATATTGAAAATGACATCACATAAAGGGAATAGGTAGCGGACACGATCCACAGGCAGTCGGCGGCTACGGCCGTTTCACGCGAATAATCGCGCTTCGTCAGGCCGCGATATACCTGCTTCCACAAAATACTGATTGAAGGCTTTGGTATGCCTGCTTCTACAAAATACTGATACTGATTGAGGGGTTCCATATACCTGTTTCCACTAAATATTGATTGAGGTCTACGATATACCTGCTTCCATAAAATACCGATTAAGGGGTTCAATATACCTGTTTCCACCAAATATTGATTGAGGCCTGCGATATTCCTGCTTCTACAAAATACTGATTAAGGGATTTAATATACCTGTTTCCACCAAATATTGATTAAGGCCTGCGATATACCTGCTTCCACAAAATACTGATTAAGGTGTTTGATATACCTGCTTCCACAAAACACTGATTGAGGACTGCGATATATCTGCTTCCACAAAATACTGATTAAGGGGTTCGATATACCTCTTTCCACCATATATTGTTTGAGGCCTGCGATATACCTGCTTCCACAAAATACTGATTAAGGGTTTCCATATACATGTTTTCACCAAATATTGATTGAGGCTGGCGATATACCTGCTTCCACAAAAATACTGATTAAGGGGTTTGACATAACTGCTTCCACAAAATATTGATTGAGGGCTGCGATATACCTGCTTCCACAAAATACCGATTAAGGGTTCGATATACTTGTTTCCACCAAATATTGATTGATTCCTGCAATATACCTTCTTCCACAAAATACTGATTATGGGGTTCGATATACCTGTTTCCACCAAATATAGATTGAGGCCTGCAATATACCTGCTTCCACAAAATACTGTATATAGATAAGACAAGAGCCATTCTTTGTTCTGGGTGGTGGCGGATATGTGTGGGCTGGCATAAGAAAATTCAATTACACGTGGTCGTCACAGGTGTTGGAATTCCTTTGAGATCCATGCCTAATTCAGTTTTAGAAATGTGAGCTATTCCACACTGTCGTGACTCTAGGCATATGCGCTTATCGGTCACAATCCCTACTGCTGCTCTGAACATCCTTTAGGATAGGACACTAGACGAGGTCAAGCCAAGAGTTCCGTGGCAAATTGTGCCAGCTCTGGACATAGGTCAAGCCGGCACACCCAGTAGTCCAGGGGTTCCTCGCTTCTCAGAGCATCCACATCGGCCGTTAACCCGATGCAGTCGGGCACCTGTCGGTCTAGGCATTCCCTGAGTCTAAGTCCGTAGGGCGGCTGTCAATGGGTTGGCTGCAAGAATGATCTTATATCCGAAGTGACCAACACATCATCAAACTGCCCTCTTTTGCAGGTGCAGTTGGATTGGTACCCGCACCTGTTTCGATGTGGGGGAAATTCCTCTGCCAGCGCCTGCAACAGCAGAATGCAGCATCTCTTGCAGCAAGGCCTGGAAATGCTGTATTCTGCAAGCACTCTGTGATGCTGGTAACATGTCCACCATTTTGTGTTTGTACCGGGGTCTAAGTACGTTGCCACCCAGTACTGGTACTTGCTCTTTATGCTTTTTATACGGGGTACCTCTTCAAACACTGGAGGATGAAGGCCCTAATTTGCACTAAATTGGAAACGGTGGAGCGCCTGACTCCTGCTCAACGCTCAGGAGAATGTCATCCTTGGTCTCCTCCCCAGCAACGGACAACACCAGGGATCCCTGAAAATTTTTAATCCCCTGAAAGCCTGCTCTTCTTACTCCTCCTCCCCCAGCCACCAGCCTCCTCTGACTCCTCTTTAGACTCCCATTGACTCTCAGATGGAGTAGCCCCCTAGGAATTCATTCAGCAGTACGACTTCCTCATCTTCATGCTCCTGCTCCTCGATGGCTTGATCAATGACACAATGCAATATACGCTCAAGAAAGAAGGCATAAGATACGATGTCACTGACGGTGCCCTGGCTGTGACTGACCAGTTTGGTGATCTCATCAAATGGCAGCAGAAGTCTTCATGCGTCGCGCATGAGCAGCCACTGGCCCAGTGAAAAGAAACCAAGCTCCCAGATCCTGTCCTGATGCAGAGTTCGTACAGGTAGTTGTTAACGGCACGTTGCTGCTGGAGCAGCCTAACAAGAATATACAAGGTGGAGTTCCTTCGTTGGGCTGTCACAAATCAGACATCTGACGGGCAAGTGGTGTCGCTGCTGAACGTCAGCAAGGTGAGCCATGGCCGTGTAAGATCTTTTAAATGGCCATAGATTTTCCTGGCCTGCCGCAAGACATCCTGGACCTCGGAGCATTTGGCAATGAATCACTGCATGACTAAGTTCAGGACGTGTCCAATGCATGGCACGTGCGCCATTTGCCCTGTTTCATCGCGGCTCAGCAGATTGGCACCGTTGTCGCACACCACTTTACCAACTGTCAAATTGAGCAGGGTAAGCCACTGATCGGCCTGTGACTGCAGAGCTGAAAGCAGTGCAGGACCGGTGTGGCTTTTGGCTTCCAAGCACAACAGCCACAGCACAGCATGGCAACGTCTCACCTGGGACGTTCAATAGGTTTTAGGGATCTTGGGGGCGCAGCGAAAGAGGCGGGAGAGATGGAAAAGGAGGGTCAGCCGAGGAGGAGATGGAGGATGGAGAAGGAGAAGAAGAGGCAGGTCTGCATGCAATCCTTGGTGTTAACATCAAATCCACAAGGGGCACGGGTTACATGCTTGACAGCCGTCAAAAGAGTTCGCCCATTGGGCAATAAAAGTTATGTACCTTTCCTGCCTGTGTTTGCTAGACTATGTGTCTGTGGTCAGATGTATCTTGGCACTAACACTGTGTGCCAGAGATATATTTACTTCCGCTGAACGTGGCCATATAGCTCTGAGATGCTCTTCTGGCAGAAATATTTCCTTCCAGGGACCTTCCATTGTGGCGTACTCAATGGCCACAAATTATCTAAAGGCCTCCGAGTCCACCAGTTTATATGGCAGTAGTTGGTGGGCTAGCAGTTCTGACAAGCCAGCGGTAACCCGTTGGGCATGTGGGTTATCCCGCATCATCAACTTTTTAGGCTTGAACATTTGGCCCATGGAAGTCTGCTTTCTGCTAGATGAACGCGACAACAGCACAGTGGAAGGTGGAGTGGAGGACAAATGGGAGGAGAGAGGAGAGAGGAGAAGAGAAGAGGCAGGACGTGGAGTGCCAGGAGTGTGGCTTTGTGGGTTCTGACGGCGTTGCTCCCACTGGGCTCAGTGATGGGAGGCCAGGTGCCTTCTTAAGGTGGTCGTCCCTAGGTGAGTGTTGGGGTTACCCCGACTTATGCGTTGACAGCACAGACTGCAGATGGCAACCCTATTTTCAGCAGCTGACACATTAAAAAAAGCCCACACTGCTGAGCCATGTGCAGGTGTCCTGGGAGCGCCAGAAGTGACAGTGCATGGTGGATGGCTCGCTCCATTTACATTTGCAGTCTGCTTTTTGCCTCCTGTGCCCTGCAAACCCTGCCTGCTTCTCCTCCCTCTCTGCTGCTCCGTCTCTCCCTCTGAAGTCCCCTCCTCTTCCTCTCTTGGGGGCACCCACATGAAGTGCATTGTCACATTCACCATCGTCACATTCACCACCACTGACATTTGAGATCTTGGAGTAGGCAGCAACAACTGCCCCCCATTTAGTATAACGATCCCCAATGA
Source organism: Bufotes viridis (assembly GCA_033119425.1). NCBI lineage: Eukaryota > Metazoa > Chordata > Amphibia > Anura > Bufonidae > Bufotes > Bufotes viridis. The sequence continues at coordinate 379,982,106 of CM065593.1, read as the reverse complement.
CCCTCCATTCAGTATGATGATCACCAGAGCCCCTATTTAATATAATGACCCCCAGTGACCATCATACATTATAATGACCCCCAGCGCCCCCTCCATACAGTATAACCCCCAGTGTGGGGGACACTGGGGATCATTATTCTGAATGGGAGGTGACTGGGGGTTATTATTCTGAATGGAGGGCCACTAGGAGGTCATTATACTGTGTGTGGGGCCATTGGGGTCCATGATACTGTGTTTGGAGGCATTGGGGAGTCATTATACTGTGTGAAGGGCCACTAGTGGTCATTATACTGTATAGGGGCCACTGGTTGTCATTATACCGTGTGGGAGCCACAGAGGGACATGTAAATGTACAAAAATGCCTCAAAGGGGCCCACTTGGATTTATCGCCCAAGGGCCCACATGAACCTGAAGCCGGCCCTGCCTCCAGCCACATAATCACAAGTTCTTTTCTGTCAGGTGAATGCCTCATTTTTGGGGCCTGTACTCTCATGGCCTAAAATAAACATATTCTAGGCTCCAGCAGGGCACATTTTTTAGAGTGTCCCTTTAAGACTGATAAAAATGGCCCCTGATTAAAATGCATATATTTTGTGGGAATTTTTGCCAATGATCCCCCTCTGGTATGTCACTGTCCATGTTGTGGGACTATTTGTGCATTTCTAGTAAGTATTTGGTGGCTGCAAATATGACCTGAAGGTTTTTCAGGTTCTCCTGCCATTAAAGTTAATGGGGCCCGCCGCAAAACTGTCCCACCTTCAATTCCCAGATGTCTGCGCTGCGAAGACCTGATTAGCAGCCGTGAAGGAGATGCAGAGTGCGCACCCCCCCCCCATTCAGGATGGCAGCGGGCCAAGTGTTAGCTGTAATGTCCAGCTAATGTCGTCTGTTTAACCCCTTACATGCCGTGGTCCTTATGGACCACTGTATGGAGGGGCTAACCATCGGGCCGCTGTTCTGCTGTGGCAGCGGCCGATGCTTGAAAGGTAAACTGAAGAATGGAGCTCCCTTCCCTATCGGGCCGCTGCGCAGTGGCAGCATCCTGATGGTTACCTTGGCAAACAGACGCCTTCACAGGCATCCGGCTTGCCATGGTATATCTAAGACTGATCAGGCTTAGTGTGAGTTCAATACACTGCAGTACGCTATATAGTGTACTGCAGTGTATTGTAAGCCATCAGACCCACTGGATCTTCAAGAACCAAGTGGGTCTGGGTCCAGAAAATGTAAAAAAAAAGTTAAAAAAGTTAAACAAAATTTAAAAAATTAAACATGTTTTCATCGCCGCGTTCATAAGGACCTGCTCTATAAAAGGATAATGTTACTTTCACCGCATGGTGAACACCATAAAAAAAACTGAAAAACTATGATGGAATTGCAATTTTGCCCACCGTACTTCCCAAAAAATTGTATAAAAAGGGATCAAGAAAGTCATATGTATCCTAAATTAGCACCAATCAAACCATGACCTCATCCCACAAAAAAGAGGCCGTACATAAGCCAATTGGCCAAAAAATTAAAAATATGGCTTTCGGGAAAATGGAGACACAAAAACATGATTTTTTTTCAATCATGCTATTATTGAATAAAATAAAGTAAAAAAATGCACATATTAGGTATAGTCATGCCCGTAACGACCTGCTCTATAAAAATAGCATGTGATACAAATGTGCCAAAAAAGCCATTTTTTATCACCTTACATCACAAAAAGTGTAATACCAAGCAATCAAAAATTCATGTGTGCCCCATAATGGTACCAATCAAACTGTCATCTCATCCTGCAAAAAATGAGACCCTACCTAAGACAATTGCCCAAAAAATAAAAAGACAATGGAAACACAAAAACATGATTTTTGTTTTCAAAAATGCTTTTATTGTGTAAAAAAAAAAATGCACACATTAGGCATAGTTGTGTCCATAACATCCTACTCTATAAAAATAGTATGTGATAAAACACATCTGGTGAACACCGAAAAAAAGAAAAAAAAAATTTGCCAAAAAGCCAAAAATTCATATGTGCCCCAAAGTGGTACCAATCAAACCATCATCTCTTCCAGTAAAAAATGAGACCCTACGTAAGACAATCAACCAAAAAATTAAAGAAATTATGTCTTTCAGAAAATGGAAACACAAAAACATGATTTAAACATTTTTTTATTGTGTAAATCCAAAATAAAATAAAAAAAATAGATTTATTAGATATCGCAGCATCTTTACGACCTGCTCTATAAAAATATCACATTATCTACTCTGTCAGGTGAACATTGTAAAAAACAGCCAGAACAGCCATTTTTTGGTTACCTTGCCTCATAAAAAGAGTAATATATATATACACACACACACAATGCACAACTGCTTCTAGCAAAAGATTATAGAATAGCACGCCCTCCGCACTGCTCACATCAGGGTGCCGACCAATCAGGACTAGTGATGAGCGGCAGGGGCAATATTCAAATTCGCGATATTTTGCAAATATTTTGTAGAAAATATTCGTCATATATTTGAGAATTCTCGAATATGGTATTGATTGCGAAAATCTGCAATGTAATTTGTGCGTAATGCGCACGCTAATACAGGAGTGGGTCACTATAGCTACATTTTTCAAGCTGCTAGAAATTTCCTGAGACTGGAGAAAATGGTTGGCACGGCAGAACATTACAATAGCTTTATTTGCAGATAGAGTGTCCTGATATATTCACAATTGCAAAATCGGTACTAATGAATATTTTGGCGCAATACGTGCCACTTCACATTTTAACAGGTGTCACTACTGTAAGAGAGCGCAAGGGTCCATAATTAACGGAAGGTTCGTGTCACCGAGGTTCCTGGCCTCAGTGAGATAAGAGCCTAGTTTGTATGTCAGCAGCAGATAGTGCTGTTGGACATTTTGATATTTTAGCATGGCTGTAAAGCCGATCCGGGCCGGCTCTTACTGGGAGCAACTAAAGTGTTGGGTGGGTGGTTGTTCACCATGTTCCAGGCCGGGTTTTGAAGGCTTGTATAAAGCCCAGCCAAGTACTGTCAGCTGTGTGGATTATCCTCCGTCTGCCAGTGGCGCTGTGGAAGCTCTGAGTGCTGGGAGTAAGAGTCCGCAATCAGGCGTGCAGTCTGCATGGATGCCTGCACCTGGACTTTCCTGTGGCTGAGCTGTCAGCCAGGTGTGAACAAACACCAAAACCTTACAGGTGAACTTATGCTGTGTTGTTATTTTTGCCATATGTGAACAAGCACCAAGACTTTGTTTTTCCTGAGTGTGAATAAAACACTACTGCTTGCTGTGTACTTGCCTCTGTACTGCGTCCGCTAGCCTGTCTACTAGAGCAAATCTCCACACTACATATTCGTGATTGGTGCACTAAGTATTTTTGTGAACTTGTGACATCACAGCACTATGTATGTATGTATGTATGCAGCATACATACATACATACATACAACACAATAACACTGTCTCTCTCAGATCTGCAAAATACTGCATACAATGCCTTCTTGGGAGTTTCTTACATACCAAAGGGGTGAGAAACTTTCGAATTCTCGAAGTGGCGATATTCGCAATTAAAATTTGTCATTCGAATATTCACACCCATCACTAAACAGGACACGACGCTCCACATGCCGTCTGCAACGCCCGGCAAGCAGGTCGGAGCACCACCATTTCTGTGCGTCAGTCCCAGCCGCCATTTCTATTCGTCAGTCACAGCACTATCAGCCATATAGAGAGGAGCCCCTGTCAGCAGTCTGACCCACCAGTCGCTACCAGTAGTCTCAGCACCAGCAGTCAGTGCCAGTCGTACAGCCACAGCCACCAGTCAGTGCCAGCAGTCTCAGCCACCAGCCGCAGTCAGCAGTCTCAGTCACAGCCAGCACACAGTGCCAGCAGTCTTAGCCACAGCCAGCAATCTCAGCCACAGCCACCAGTCTCGGTCACCAGCCACAGCCACCAGTCCGTGTGGTCAAGTTTTATTGCCATTTAATATAGACTGTTCCTACTAATGTTTATGTACTACTGTTCTAGTGTCCGTTATTGTAACAGGCTTAATGTCTAGTTTTACTATAAAATGGATATGGCAATGCGCACAAGGTGAGAATTTGGCATGGAGAGAGGGGTGTCATTTCAATTTTGCCTCAAGCAGCAGTATATCTAGAATCAGCCCTGGCTATACTGTAAGTGTACTATCATTAACTGGATCTCACATCCAATATAATTGCTCTCAAAAAAAAATATTTACGGACTGGTACATTCTGTTCTTATTTTTTCAAATTGTATATTTGTGATGCAACTAATATTTATTAGACTGGAAAAATATAAATTCACAGCCACTTTAGTAATAGCAACTAATACTTCTTTCTAAATGGCTGTTACTGTCAAGTATAGGTTTTCAATGCTTTGAAGGGGCAAATGTTAATGTTCATCTTTACAGTTGAGAACTGGTATATCATTAGTATGCTGCATATGTCGTTTTATGTTACTTAATATATTTGGAGCTATTGCTGCTATTTATATGTATGTCTTTCAAGTAACAATGGCAAGCAATTTAGTTGTCAAAACAGACTACAAAGCACATATCATACATTCTGGAAAGTGGATCTAATAAAGATGCTTGAATGGTATAGAATAATAATGATGGTCAATGTATTAACTACAGATGTAACATGAAGAGGTATATTTTCAAATGAGGGCAATGTATGGAAAAAAGAAATAGAATATATATTCTAAAATGTAATAGAATATATAATGCTAATATTACAATTTATTTTTAATTAAATCCTAAAAAGTAACTATACTTTTCTAAAACCTTCCTTTAAACGTTTCTAAATTGCCTAAAAAATATTTTATACTTTATAATACAGTAATACAGTTTTCCTGCTCAAATAGGCATCCAAAGAATTGGGTTCTATTGCATCTTAAAATAATAATTCTAGTACAGCGTTGACATGTCAGGGCTATACTGCTGTACGGATTTTACAGGGGGCCACAGTGAATGCTGCACTGGCCAGAGCCCCTGCCTGTGCTCCTCTAAAGCTTGGCTAAAATTTGGCACAGCACATCTGTACCCTGTACCCTGTACAGATGTGTTATGCCTGGATTTAGCTGAGCAGAGCGGGTTTCTGCCTGAGTAGCCATAGAAAGCCTTGAGTTTGAGCAGATTTTAAGACTTGATAGCATCCAGGACTTTGGGTGCCTATTTGAGCAAGAAAACTGTATTATTGTTGAATAATGTATATTGCAAAAAATATTTTTAGGCTATTGAGAACATTTTCAAGTGAGCATCAGGAAAGTTTTGTCACTATGTAAACGAAAAGACTATGAATTGAACACCAATTGAAAATATAAACACTTAATCACCAGTCCACAAATGATTGCGCTGCGAGTCCGATGGGTGTTGCGGGATCAAACACACTTTCACAATTTATACATACACAAGTTTGGACCGCGCGTAGGAATAGATGATCCCAAAAAGCAGTTTTCTTTTTCCCTTCTGAAAGAGACCAGAGGTCTGCAGATATCCTGCTTCTAGATATCCTGCAACTTGTAAAAGGAGCTACACAAACCCCTATTGCACAGATTGAACTCACAGCAAGTCTGGTAATTGTAGGCGTATCAAAATATCATCCGCAACTCTGTTTGTTCCCGGCGTTTATATTATCGCTTCCACACTTGCATGCAGGGGTCAGCCACAGACTTTACAACACCAAGCACCGAAGGGAAGTATTGTTGTCTCCAATCCTAAGAAGGATTATGAATTGAACACCACCTAGTTAATTTTTTTTTATAATTGCATTTTTCAATTGGTCTTTATTAAAAATTTCCTGCAGTTTTTGTGTTACATCATTATACTGTACCTAAACTCTTATCAAACTGATAAGTTATCATTTTTGGCAGGCTGATCTGTATTTTTCATTGATACCAGTTTGGGGTATGTTTGATTTTTAACACTTTCTATTTTATTTTTTTTGGGAAGAGGGGCCACCAAAGAGTAGCAAATCGGTCATTAATTTTTGCTCATTTTGGAATCTGGAGATACTGTACTAACGATTTACATGTATTTTTTTCCAATGGGGCAAAAAAGGGTATTTGATTGAATTTTTGTATTATTTTTTTTTACATTTCTACAGTTTGACACTTATTTTTAGTCCCACTAAGGTGCTTTAACATGTGATTGGCTGATTTCTTATCCCATAGACTGCAATGATTTACCATTGCAGTCTATGAAAGAATCGGACCATTCCTATCAAGCAGTTGCCTATGAAGAGCTTTACTATGGCATGCGTCAGAAGGTCCAAGGCTGCCATAGCAACCTATCGGCTCCCGCAATCATATTGTGGAAAAGACATTGAAGCTCCTTGATCCCTGTATTTGACCACAGAGATGCCATAATCACAATTGATCATGACATCTGAATGGTTAAAGTCCATGATCAGCGTTATTGCTGATCAAGGACACTGCTACTCAGTGTCTGCTGTGAAAACAGCAGGAACCAGGTGGCTATTAGAGATGTCCCGAACTATTCGCCGGCGAACATCGCTTGTTCGCGTTCGCCGCGGTGGGCGAACATATGCGATGTTCGGGCTGCGCCTTATACATCATCATTGAGCAAACTTTGACCGGGTACCTCACAGTCAGCATACACATTCTAGCCAATCAGCATAGCCTCCCTCCCAGACCTTCCCACCTCCTATCAAAAAGCAAGGACAGCATACATCTTAGAGTCATTCTGAGGCTGCAGTGTTAGTTAGAGCAGGGAGAGTGCTGCTGCTGTTGAATTAATAATGGGATTCTAGGGAAGCGTTAGCTACTAGTGTTCTGTGTCCACTCCAGTCCTCAAAGACTCATCTGCTGTAAGGACAGCTGTCCTTACAGCGCCCTAAAAAGGGCTGGTACATCAGTCTGCTTTTTATTTTTTTCTATAGATATATTGCAGTTGCCTGCAATATAGGGTGGCTACAGTACCTTGCAGATAAAAAAGTCATTTCATTTTTACCCTTTAATATAATTTCATTTGTCTGCCAGTGTGTGTCAGGCCCACAGACTGTACTGTGCCCACTGCCAGTGCCAACCACTAATATCGGGTGGCACAGTACCTTACAGATAAAAAGTCACTTAATTTTTACCCTTTAATATAATTTCAGTTGTCTGCCGGTGTGTGTCAGGCCCATAGACTGTACTGATCCCACTGCCAGTGCCCACCAATCATATCGGGTGGCACAGTACCTTGCAGATAAAAAGTCATTTAATTTTTACCCTGCAATATATTTTCAGTTGCCTGCCAGTGTGTGTCAGGCCCACTGGCCGTACTGTGCCCTCTGCCCACTACTCATATCGGGTGGCACAGTACCTTGAAGATAAAAAATTCATTTAATTTTTACCCTTTAATATAATTTCAGTTGCTTGCCGGTGTGTGTCAGGCCCACAGACTGCACTGTGCCCGCTGCCAGTGCCCACCACTCATATCGGGTGGCACAGTACCTTGCAGATAAAAAAGTAATTTAATTTTTTCCCTTTAATATAATTTCAGTTGCATGCCAGGGTGTGTCAGGCCCACAGACTGTACTGTGCCCACTGCCAGTGCCCACCACTCATATAGGGTGGCACAGTACCTTGCACGCATAGCACCACTGATCAAAAAAAATGACAGGCAGAGGCAGGCCACCCCGCAGTGGCCGTCGTGGTGCTGTGATTTCCATTGGCCCTAGAATAATGCCCAGTGTTCAGAGGCCACATACCCTGAACTCGAAAAATTCTGAGGACATAGTTGACTGGCTTACACAGGACACCCCATCTTCTAAAGCTTCCGCTCGGAACCTTGACTCACCATCCTCCTCCTGCTCAACTTCGGGCACCTCTCAAGTTACCACTCGCCCGCCCGCCGCCACCACCAACACTAGCACCACAGCTGCTTCACTTGATCTGTCAGAGGATTTATGTACACATTAGTTGGAAGAAATGAGTGATGCGCAACTATTATTGCAAGAGGATGTAGATAACAAGGATATTTCTGGCAGCATTACACACATGGACGTACGGTGTAATGATGATGATTTTGTACCCACTACTGCTTCTTTTGCTGAGTTGTCAGATACAAGTGAAGCGGTTGATGATGACAATGTGTCCGTGGATGTCACGTGGGTGCCCGCTCGAAGAGAAGAAGAACAGGGGGAAGTTCAGAACTGGAGGCAGAGAGGAGGAGGAGACGAGTTGGAAGCAGGGGAGGTCGTCGCAATGAGCTAGTGGCACAGTCAGACAGCATGTATCGGCACCTGGGGTCAGCCAGACAGCACGCCAATCAACGCATGCTGTTGCCACCACCAGAATGCCGTCATTGCAAAGCTCAGCAGTGTGGCATTTTTTTGTGTGTCTGCCTCTGATAACAGCAATGCCATTTGCAACCTGTGCCAAAATAACTGAGTCGTTCGAAGTCAACACCCACCTAGGTACAACTACTTTGCGAAGGCACATGATCTCACATCACAAATGCCTATGGGATCAACACATGAGTACAAGCAGCAAACAAACTTAAAGCCACCATCCTCTTCCTGATCCAGCATCTTTAGCCACGTCAACCACTGCTGTCCTCCTTGCCCCTCTCAACCACTCACTACTCCTCCTCTCACCTTCAGCAGTTCTTGCTCATCTGCCCACAGTCAGGTGTCTGCCAAGGAAATGTTTGAGGTAAGAATCCAATGTCACAGAGTCACCCCTTGCCCGGCGTCTTATAGCTGGCTTGTCGGAAGTCTCAGCCCGCCAGCTTTTTACCATACAAGCTGGTGGAGTCTGAGGCCTTCAAAAAATTTGTAGCTATTGGGACACCGCAGTGGAAGGTACTTGGCCGAAATTTTTTTCACAAAAGGCAATCCCCAACTTATACTCTATTGTGGAAAAGGAAGTCATGGCATGTCTGGCACACAGTGTTGGGGCAAGGGTCCATTTGACCACTGATACCTGGTCTGCAAAGCACAGTGAGGGCAGTTATATCACGTACACTGCGCATGGGATCAACACATGAGTACAAGCAGCAAACAAACTCAAAGCCACCATCCTCTTCCTGATCCAGCATCTTTAGCCACATCAACCACTGCTGTCCTCCTTGCCCCCTCTCAACCACTTGCCACTCCTCCTCTCACCTTCAGCAGTTCCTGCTCATCTGCCCACAGTCAGGTGTCTGCCAAGAAAATGTTTGAGCGTAAGAATCCAATGTCACAGAGTCACCCCCTGCCCAGCGCCTGATAGCTGGCTTGTCGGAACTCTTAGCCCGCCAGCTTTTACCATACAAGCTGGTGGAGTCTGAGGCCTTCAAAAATTTGTAGCTATTGGGACTCCGCAGTGGAAGGTACTTGGCCGAAATTTTTTCACAAAAGGCAATCCCCAACCTATACTCTATTGTGGAAAAGGAAGTCATGGCATGTCTGGCCCACAGTGTTGGGGCAAGGGTCCATTTGACCACTGATACCTGGTCTGCAAAGCACAGTGAGGGCAGTTATATCACGTACACTGCGCATTGGGTAAACCTGCTGACGGCTGCCAAGCATGGAATACATGGCTCTGCAGCTTAGTTGGTGACACCGCCTTGACTTGCAGGCAGGCCTGCTGCCACCTCCTTTCTCCTCCTACTCCATACTCTTCGCTAACCTCCTCGGCTGAGTCCTCTTCTGCTGCTGCATCTTGCTCCACATCAACTGCACCCCCAGCTCCCCAGGGGCTATTCCACATCCCGGATATCATAGTGTCACGCCGTCTTGGGGTTGACTTGCCTGAAAGCAGAGAGTCACACGGACCAGCACTCCTGTCTGCCCTGAACGCACAGGTGGATCAGTGGCTGACCCCGCACCAACTGGAGATCGGCAATGTGGTGTGTGACAACGGAAGCAATCTGTTGGCGGCATTGAATTTAGGCAAGTTGACACATGTGCTGTGCATGGCACATGTGTTGAATCTGATCGTGCCACGCTTTGTGTGTAAGTACCCAGGCTTACAGGACGTTCTGAAGCAGGCCAGGAAGGTGTGTGGCTATTTCAGGCGTTCCTACATAGCCATGGGGCACTTTTCCGATATTCAGCGGTGAAGAAAACGTGCCAGTGAGGCAATTGATTTGCGACAGCCCGACACATTGGAATTCAACACTCCTAATGCTCGACCGCCTGCTCCAACAAGAAAAAGCCATCAACGAGTATTTGTATGACCGGTGTGCTAGGACAGCCTCTGCGGAGCTGCGTATTTTTGCCACGTTACTGGACGCTCATGCGCAATGCCTGTAGGCTCATGCGTCCTTTTGAGGAGTAGTGATGAGCAGGAGGTGCCAAATTCGATTTAGCGATATTTCACGAATATTCGATTGAATATTCGTTATTTCCCATTTCGGTCCTACGGCAACACAGAATGGGTTAACTTTGTTCTCATCCGATCCTAGGACCGCCCACCTAGATAAAAAGTACAGATTAAAACAATTAAATCATTAGTAGTGACCTATAAAGGCTACTTCCTCCAGAACCTCTTTGTGTTTTTTATTGTCACCATCGGAGGTTTTTCCAGGTCTAGGCCGGAGAGTGGTTACAGCCATGCATGCTTCCCTGGCTCCATCTCGTCCCGCTTGCCTCCCACCTGCGTCCCTCCAGCGTCCGGCCATTGGTTTGGCTGTTAAGCGCTGTGCCGCCCGGGTATTGCCGGCTATCATCCGACTTCCAGTCTCCCGCATGTGGAATGCATCGTGGAACGCATGACGCCGGCGCCGTCTGGCGTCATAGGCGCCACGACCCACTGCTTTGGGCGCCAAATTCAAATCCACAGGTATAAAAGCGGGACTATGCAGAGCTCAGATGCCCTGGTGCCTAGGCAGCTGAGCTCTAAGCGGTTTGAAAGGTATTTGCCTGTCCTATTGTCAGGCAGTTAACCCCTGATTATCCTGCTGTTTTTATTGGATGATTTATACCTCCATTTTTTATTGCAGATGTCCTCCACATCCAGCAAAGGGGAAAAGAGGGCTCGCAAGAGCAAACACAGATTGTGTCAGGGTTGTGATCAACCTCTTCCTGATGACTTTCTGCAGGATCTCTGCTTCAGGTGCTTCCAGAACACACAGGAAACT
>CM065593.1:379764261-379970526 GCA_033119425.1 Bufotes viridis | reverse complement strand
CGGGATGAAGTTCGGATCGAGTTCGGATCTCGAACCCGAACATTTTTCGAAAGTTCGGCCGAACTCGTCGAACCCGAACATCCAGGTGTTCGCTCAACTCTACACAAGAGCACTATAGTCTCTTTGAACAGCCGATCGTTGGGGATTGGGGTATTGGGACCCTGAGGACAGTTTATCTATATGAAATTCCTGTAGAACCTATTTAAACATGCGAATTGATAACAAAATAAATTACGAATATGGGTTCCCTATTTTGAATCATCATTTTGATATATACTGTGGTATATATAGTTTTGGTGAATTGGGTGACTGGCAACTGTTTTGGTTCGGTGTTTTTTTTTTCTTAATTTTTTTCTTTTGTTTGTATTTTTCTATTTCTATTCCTTTTTTATTATAAAAACCCTCTTTGGAACATTTACACTTTTTATTTATTTTACACTAATCCACTGTCACTGGGACATTCTAAAAAGCACCAATTACTGGTGAAAACAACTCTAAGTCAGTGAGAGCTGTGCTGTAGAAGGGACAGAAAGTATAGGAAATTGAATTTTATTTTTTTGTTGGGCAGGGTTGGTGTTAGAGACCCAAAAGTCCTTTTAAGGACTATTGTTGTGTCTGGCAGCAATATATATTTTAAGCGCAACCTGTGCTAAATAGTGATGAGAGGCAGTATACAGTGATATATATTCTTAAAAACTAATATTCGTCTTTTTTTTTTCATCTGAACCCATTACATTTACTAATGGGTTCAGATGAAAAAAATAAAAAGGAATATTCATTTGTACAAATAAATATCACACTATATTTTACATATTTGCGAATGCTAGCAGCCAACCCAATAGGAAAATTGCCTATAACCCACCCTTACTCGATTAACGCGCATATTACATTGCTAATTTTTCGCATAAGATGAAATAAATTAAATGATGAAGGTAGAATATTCTATTAGAATTGTCATTTGCAACCTGTGCCGTACCAAAATGAACAGGGCTGTGAACACTAGCAACCTCACCACCACCAGCATGATCATGGCATCAAATCACTCATAACACCACAATCAGTGTCTGCGGGTCATATCACTGCCTCCTCTACCCCTGTGTTACATGCTGGCTAATCCCCTGTCCAAGATGCAGGCCCGGATGCCTCCCGCCCTGCACCTGGACTTTCGCAAGCACCATCAGCTAGCACATCCACATCTGTGTCCCAGCGCAGCGTACAGATGTACATACCCCAGGCCTTTGAACGAAAGCGCAATTACCCAAACACCCACCCACCCACAGACCATAGCACTAAATGTGCAACTTTCCAAAGTGCTGGCCCTGGAAATGTTGCTATTTAGGCTTGGGGACAATGAGGCTTTCCGCAGCCTAATGGCGGCGGCCGTCCCTTGTTGCTCAGTACCCAGCCACCACTATTAGGCCCAGTGTGCCGTCTCCGCCTTACACAAGCATGTGTCCCGTAACACCACCCATGCACTGACCAACGCAGTTATTGGGAAGGTCCACTTAACGACTGACACATGGACAAGTGCTTGTGGCCAGGGACACTACATTTACCTGACGGCATACTGGGTGGACGTTGTGGAGGCCAGGAGCGAGTCTTACCCTGGGATGGCACAGGTGCAACTGATGCCAAGGATTTCAGGCACTACTTCCGTCAGGATTACCGCCGCCACCTACATTAGTGGCTGCAACCCCCCCCCCCTCTTCTCTTCCACCTCCACCTCCTCCTCCACTTCCACCTCTGAACTATCATCTTGCAGCACAAGTCAGCCATCAGTCAGTAGCTGGAAGCAGTGTAGCACTGCAGTGGGGAAGCGGCAACAGGCCATGCTGAAACTTATTTGCTTAGGTGACAAACAGCACACCGCCGCAGAGCTGTGGCAGGGTATAAGGGACCAGACTGAGCTGTGGGTCTCGCCACTCAACCTAAACCCAGGCATGGTTGTGTCTGATAATGGCAGTAACTTGGTGGCAGCTTTGGAGCTTGGCAAGCTCACACACACACCATGCCTAGCCCACGTGTTCAACTTAGTGGTTCAGCGGTTTCTCAAAACCTACCCCAATTTGACTGAGCTACTGGTGAAGTTGCGCCACGTGTGTGCCCATATCCGAAAGTCATCTACAGTTGCCACCGGTATGGCAATGCTGCAGCTGCGCTTGCAATTGCCAGCTCACCGACTGTTGTGTGACCTGAGCACGCACTGAAACTCCACGTTCCACATGTTGGCAAGGCTTTGTGAGCAGCAGAGGGCAGTAGTGGAATAACAGCTGAAACATGGTCATCGCCTTTCCAGTCAGCTTCCGCTCTTCAGAAGCGACGAGTGGGCGGCGATGCCGCTATTATCAGCATAACCATCCAACTTCTGTGTCTACTGAAACGCTCGCTGCTCACAATGAAGGTGGATGCTTTGCATGTGGAAAAGGTGGAAATGGGGGAAGACAGCACACAGGGTCGTAGCCAGACCACCCTCATTTTGTCTTCTCAGCGCAAATTGGATGATGAGGAGGAGAAGGAGGAGCAGGAGACGGTTGCCTCCGCTACAGAGGGTAGTACCCATAGCAGGTTTATTCCATCTGTTCAGCATGGATGGGCAGCAGAGGAGGAAGAGGATGAGGAGATTCAAAGTCATCCTCTTGATGAGGACAGCGAAGTCTTGTCTGTTGGGACTCTGGCACACACGGCTGACTTTATGTTATGCTACCTTTCCCGTGACCCACGTGTTATACGCATTTTGACCAACACCAATTACTGGTTGTTCACCCTTCTCGACCCCTGCTACAAAGAGAACTTCTCATCATATTTATAGGATCATGGTGCATTTTTGTTTTTTTGTATTTATGTCAATTTTTGTCAAGTGTTCTTGTGTCTTGTTCATATGTTGCGATTTTTCACTTCTATGACATTTCATGCTCATATCGTGTTGATATGCTTGTTCCCATAAAGGGTTAATATCTAACAATGAGTGGTCACCTTGTGGTGTGGGTGGATTTTGGATTCCTGCACCCCGCCCCCCCTTACTTGGGGGGTGGTGCAGGGGGCCATTAAATCCCTGCACACCGCCAGTGGACAATCTTACTACTAAGGACAAGGTTGCCATGTGAACATGTCTGTACCTGAATGTTATGGATTTCGAATAAAAGGAAGATTTTATGCAAAGATTATCTACGGTGTTGGACCCTATGTTTCTGTTTAATCCAGAACTTCTCATCTCTCATTCCTGTGGTGGAGAGGACTAGCAAAATGGTGCAATACCAGAAGGTCCTTGTGGAAAAATTGCTCCAAAAATTTCCAGCTGACAACGCTGTCGACAGAGTACGTAGTTCCTTGGGCAACCCAGGAGGGGAGACCAGGGGAACACACAGCAGTTCCAACAGAGCCAGGGCAACACTCTCCAAGGCCTGGGACATTTTCATGACACCCTGCCAGCACCCTCACACTGATGCGCAGCCTACTGTCACAAGGAGGGAACATTTTTAAAAGATGGTGAAGGAGTAGGTAGCAGACCGTGTCTGCATCCTCAATGATCCCTCTGTGTCTTACAACTATTGGGTGTCCAAGCTGGACACGTGGCCTGAACTGGCGCTCTACGCCTTGGAGGTGCTGGTCTGCCCTGCCGCCAGGGTTTTGTCTGATCGGTTATTTAGTGCTGCTGGGGGCATAATAACTGATAAGTAGAGTTGAACGAACACCTGGATGTTCAGGTTCGAGAAGTTCGGCCGAACTTCACGAAAATGTTTGGGTTCGGGATCCGAACTCGACCCGAACTTCACCCCGAACCCGAACCCCATTGAAGTCAATGGGGACCCAAACTTTTGGGCACTTAAATTGCTGTAAAATAGCCCTGGAAAGGGCTAGGGGGCTGCAAAAGGCAGCTAAATGTAGGTAGATGCCCTGCAAACATATGCGAATAGGGAAATGACTTAAAATAAAATAAAATACAGAAAAATAACAAATAAACATTCTAAACTTGAGCCCAAGTGAGTGACAGTGCCACCTGTCACCCAGCAAACAGAGGATGTGACAGCAACGCCATCATATCTGTCATTGTCACCAAGCATCTCCACCAAATCCCATGGAAGTGTTCAGCTATCAGCTGTCCATCTCCCAAACACTGGAGAGAAAAAGAAATAGAAAGAGGAAGTACCCCCCTACCCATGGCTCTGAATGCCTTATTTCAGACTTCCTGGTCCTTTGAAATGCTGTCATTCTGTCTGGTGGACAGTTTTAAAAACCTTATGGCAGTGGCTATCCCACAGTACGTGTATCGCTGCTACTTTTGCAGGCGAGCCATCAAGTGTGCACTGCGCAATGCTATCTGTGGCAACGTCCACATAACCAACAACACAGTGGGTAAATGTAGCGGCTGGCCCAAAGCATAGCATTTTTGCGAATGTCCTTCCGCGGCCGAGGATTTCTGGGCATTTTTCTTTGTATCCTGTTACCTACTCCTCCTACTCGGCTTCCTCCTCCTCTACCTTCTCCTCATCCACTCACCACCTTCACCACTCACAGCAGCACAGCCAGGGGGAAACGACAGCAGGTTGTTTTAAAACTTGTGTGTTTGTGGGACAAACCCCGCACCGCGCAGGAGCTGTGGACAGGCATGGAACAACAGACCGACCATTGGTTGGTGCCAGTGAGCCTCCAGCCCGGCCTGGTGTTGTGCGCTAATGGGCGAAATATACTAACAGGTCTGGGCCTAGCCGGTTTGACACACATCCCCTGCCTGCCACAAGTGCTGAATTTGGAGTGCAGAAAATCACACCAGGCAGTGAAAATCTATGCAGTTAATCGAACACACACAACACCCCCACCCCCCCTTTCACTCAAACCATTAACAAACTATTAACAAATTTTCTTAAAAACATATTAAAATAACTTTAATGCAGCTAAACTTACTATATAAATAAACAAAACTATATACACGCCTTATCCTTAACTTAAGGCCAACCAAAAACAAGTGGCTCGGAGGGTGGGTATCTGCACCAACATAGGCCCTGGCCTGGAACACAATTGCCCAGCCAGGGCACAGTTCTGGAGGATAAGGAACGCTGGGGGATACAGAAGACACAGACGATATACCTCCCTCAAAGAGGATAGCTTGTCCTTGCCTCTGGGCAGCCTGGCAGACATGAGCGACTACATGCTGCAGTGCCTGTGCAACGACCGCCCAGTTACTGCCACATTCTAACTTTTGCTGATTACTGGGTGTCCACCCTGCTGCATCCCCATTACAAGGACAACGTGCCATCCTTAATTCCCTCACTGGAGTGTAATGGGAAGATGAGCCCGCTAGTAGATACGCTGCTGATGGCATTCACACCTGACACCGGGGACTCAGTGGAAGCACAAGGTAAAGGCAGAGGAGGAGGAGGAATAATTTGCCAATCCAGCTGGGTCACCAGCAACACCTCAGAAGGCAGGGTTAGCATGGGCAAAATGTGGAAAAGCTTTGTGATCACGCCACAACAACCTGCACCACCAGCAGATCTGGAACATCTTAGCAGGAGGCAGCATTTCAGCAACAGGGTGTAACAGTACACGTACTGACTGATGGGTCTGCCTAGGGGAATAGCTAATGGGGAAGCAGGGGAAGAAACTGCTTTGGGGCCGTGACCTAGAAAGGGCCCATTCAGGAGGAAGAGGAGGACTAAAAGTATTATACAATGAAATTATATACAGTGGCAGTATATACAGTGTAGAAAGTGAATGGAACAGCTGTTGAGCCTGGTCTGAGAGAGCGATCTTTAGTAGCCACAGGCATAGCGGCATGAAAGGAATGGGTTTGCGCAAAAATTACTGGGGGAGGTGGGCCCCATTCAAAAATTTGCTCTGGTGCCCAATCATTTCTAGCTACGCCACTGGGTCTGCCCCATTCAACTTCTGGGTCATCAAATTGGGCACATGTCCTGAGGTTGCCCTTTACGCCTTGGAGGTGCTGGCCTACCCTGCAGCCAATGTATTTTCTGAACGTGTGTTTAACATGGCTGGTGGAATTATCGCAGACAAGCGCAGCCGCCTGTCCGCAGACAATGTGGGCAAGCTTTCGTTTATTAAAAAGAACGAGGCATGGATTCCACAGGACTTGTTTGTACCATATGCAGAATAGACATGTATACCGGCCTCACCCAACCACTGTTATACTACCATGCACTTACACTCTGTTTTATTTTTTATATTTTACCAATGTTTTGGGGTCTACACTAATTTATTTAAAAAAATAGAAAATAAAAAAACTGTTATTGGCGACTACCTTTGGCTTCACAGCCCAAAAAGGATTTATTTCATGCAAAATAGTAATATTTCACAATTTAAAATCTATCCTTTGCCGGACAGTATTAAACTTGGCCAACCACAGCTGGAACCACTGATTAATGGTATTTCTATTTTGGCAATTAAATTTCACGCCAGAACAAAATCTATCCTTTGCCGGACACTATGAAACTTGTCCAGTCACAGCTGGAACACCAGATTTACGGTATTTCTATTTTTACAACTGAATTTCACCCCAGAAAATAATATATCCTTTGACGGACACTATAAAACTTGTCCAGTCACAGCTGGAACACCAGATTTATGGTATTTATATTTTTACAACTGAATTTCACCCCAGAAAATAATATATCCTTTGACGGACACTATGAAACTTGTCCAGTCACAGATGACTTGTCCAGTCACTAGATTTACGGTATTTCTATTTTTACAACTTAATTTCGCCCCAGAAAATAATATATCTTTTGACGGACAATATTAAACTTGTCCAGTCACAGATGGAACACCAGATTTACGGTATTTCTATTTTTACAACTTAATTTCGCCCCAGAAAATAATATATCTTTTGACGGACACTATTAAACTTGTCCAGTCACAGCTGGAACACTAGATTTACGGTATTTCTATTTTTGCAACTGAATTTCACCCCAGAAAATAATATATCCTTTGACGGACACTATTAAACTTGTTCAGTCACAGCTGGAACACCAGATTTACGATATTTCTATTTTTACAACTGAATTTCACCCCAGAAAATAATATCTCCTTTCACAGACACTATTAAACTCGTCCAGTCACAGCTGGAACACCAGTTTACAGTATTTCTATTTCTGCAACTGAATTTCACCCCAGAAAATAATATATTCTTTGACGGACACTATTAAACTTGTCTAGTCACAGCTGGGACACCAGATTTATGGTATTTCTATTTTTACAACTGAATTTCACCCCAGAAAATAATATATCCTTTGACGGACACTATGAAACTTGTCCAGTCACAGCTGGAACACCAGATTTACGGTATTTCTATTTTTGAAACTGAATTTCAGCCCAGAACAAAATCTATCCTTTGCCGGACACTATTAAACTTGGCCAGCCACTGCTGGGACACCAGATTTAGGGGATTGCTATTTTGGCAATTGAATGTCACCACAGAAAAAAATCTATCCTTTGCCAGACAGCAGACAGTATTACACTTGGCTAGCCACAGCTGGAACACCAGATTTAGGGGATTGCTATTTTGGCAATTGAATTTAATCCCTCAATAAAATATAGAAATTTCTATCCTGAGTTTCTAGGGGTGACAATAAGCACAGCCAAGCCCATAATGGAGGATATAGCAAAAAAAAAAACTAGTATTGATGGATTGATGGACTTGGTGGCAGCTTGTGCTGGTGCACCACAAGACACAAAATGGCCGCCGATCACCCCAGAAAAAAGTTACAGAAAAACGCTCTGTGCAGCCTAAAAATCAATGAGCAATTAACTAGCAGAAGTTGAATGATTCACAGCTGTAGATCGATCACTTCATTAGGTGTTTTTGCTGAGTTTTCCCTGCCTAATCTCGCCCTCACAGAAGCTGCGTCCTATCTCTACACTAATCAGAGCAGAGTGACGTGCTGGGTCACATGCTGCACTTGGCCAATCACTGCCATGCCATTAGTAGGCATGGCTGTGATGGCTTCTTAGGGCAAGAAGTAAAACGCTAGCTGATTGGCTTCTGTGCAGCCCTTCAGAAAGCGAGAAGAAATCGCCCGAACAACGAACCCGAACCCGAACTTTTTTGAAAATGTTCTGGTCCAGGTCCCGAACACCCCAAAATTCGGTACGAACCCGAACTATACAGTTCTGGTTCGGTCATCCCTACTGATAAGCGCATCCGCCTGTCAACTCAAAATGCTGACCGGTTGACTCTTAGAAAAATGAACAAGGCCTGGATTGCCTCTGACTTCTCTACTCCACTAGAGGAATGCAGCTGTACATAAAGGCACTTTAAATGTGGCTTTTATGGTGTATTGAATACACTGTATTTCCGTGCACCCCCTTCCACCACTAAAAAGGGTATATGGTTCAATCTTCCTTTTCTCGTCTTCCTCTATTATATCAACATGCTTATTAGGCTGCCATCGCTCCTAATGTTTTAGAGGGTCAGCTCAGCAGCAGGCCCTCAACTATAATTTTTTTCAATGGTCAGCTCAGCAGCAGGCCCTTGCACATAAATTTTTTCCATGGTAAGATCAGCAGCAGGCACTCGCCCCTAATATTTTAGAGAGTCAGCTCTGCAGCAGACCCTCAACCATAATTTTTTCGATGGTCAGCTCAGCAGCAGACAATCGCCCATAATTTTTCCATGGTCAGATCAGCAGCAGGCACTTGCCCATAATGTTTTAGAGAGTTAGCTTAGCAGCAGACCCTCAACCATAATTTTTTCAATGGTCAGCTCAGCAGCAGGCCCCCGCCGCTTATGTCTTAGTTGGTCAGATCAGCTACAGGCCCTCGCCCCTTATGTTTTAGATGGTCAGCTCAACAGCAGACCCTCACCCCTAATGTTTTAGATGGTTAGATCAGCAGCAGGCCATCGCCTCTAATGTTTTAGATAGTCAGCTCAGCAGTAGACCCTCACCACTAATGTTTTAGATGGTCAGTTCAGCAGCAGGCACTCACTCCTAATGTTTTAGAGAGTCAGCTCAGTAGCAGACCCTCACCCCTAATGTTTTAGATGGTCAGCTCAGCAGCAGACCCTCACCCCTTATGTTTTAGAGGGTCAGCTCAGCAGCAGACCCTCACCCCTTATGTTTTAGAGGGTCAGAACAGCAGCAAGCCCTCACCCCTAATGTTTTAGAGGGTCACCAGCAGGCCCTCGCCCCTAATGTTTAAGATGGTAAGGTCAGCAGCATGCCCTTGCCCCTAATGTTTTAGAGAGTCAGCTCAGCAGCACACCCTCACCCCGAATGTTTTAGATGGTCATCTCAGCAGCAGACCCTTACCCCTAATGTTTAGGATGGTCAGCTCATCAGTAGGCCCTCGCCCCTAATGTTTTAGATGATCAGCTCAGCAGCAGGCCACGCCCCTAATGTTTTAGATGGTCAGATCAGCAGCAGGCGCTCACCCGTAAGGTTTTAGTGAGCCAGCTCAGCAGCAGACCCTCACCCCTAATGTTTTAGATGGTCAGCTCAGCAGCAGACCCTCACCCCTAATGTTTTAGATGGTCAGATCAGCAGTAGGCCCTCACCCCTAATGTTTTAGGGGGTCACTAGCAGGCCCTTGCTCCTAATATTTTTGAGGGTCACCAGCCGTCCATCAATCCAAATTTTTCAAGGGAGTATATCATGCCCTCCAATCTGTAAAATTGGCGTACTACTCGAACAACATCCAAGATGCATCCAGACATCGTCCCCATGCTGTTCCCGAACCATTTCAGTGTTTTTTCCATCAGGGGGTGCCTGGTTTAATGCTCGGGTTCTCCCATTAACTTCCATTGTGCTTCAACTTTGGTGCTAGATCAACACTAATACTTACCGATTGTGTGGAACGTCAACTATTTATTAAAGTGATAGTACGTAGTGGAAAATCGGTATTGGGGCTGGTCGCAAATAGTGATGAGCAAGCACCAAAGTATTCGGGTGTTCGGGTGTTCAGCCCAAACAGATTGCTATATTCGTGTGCTTGGCCGAGCACCCGAGTATAATGGAAGTCAATGGGAGACAACCAGGCTCCCCCTCCTCTGAAGAGGGGAGGGTTCCTGGTCCATTGGAAAAGGTCAGAAAGTGACAGAAACACCACCGAACTGGATCGGGAACAGCATGGGGACGATGTCTGGATGCATCTTGGACTCCCAGCTGGGAACCATGTTGCCCGAGTTGTATGCTACTTTTACAGACGGACCAAAATACGCACAAAACCCCAATAAAAATAAATCTATTTCACAGGAAAAATTGTTAGGAAACATTCTTTCCATTTATATTCAATTGTATATAAAGTAAGTCCTGCCAAAAATTACAAGCAAGAGGCACTCTGAAACAGCCTGTATATCACATAAAGGTGGGACTCCTACTCTCAAAAAGCCTATGCACTAAGTGAAAGGGCTGCCAAAAATTACAAGGAACCGGCACTACAATACATCCTTTATTACACATAATGGAGGCCATCATACACACCCTTGAAAAATTATGATTGGTGGCCTGCTGGTGACCCTCAAAAACATTTGGAGCAAGGACCGTCTGATGACCCTCTAGAACATTAGGGACGAGGGCCTGCTTGTGAGGTGACACTCTAAAACATTAAATGCGAGTGCCTGTTGGTGAGCTGACACTCTAAAACATTATATGTGAGTGCCTGCAGGTGAGCTGATGCTCTAAAACATTATATGAGAGTGCATGCTGTCTATCTGATGCTCTAAAACATTATATGCGAGTGCATGCAATACTGCTGACGCTCTAAAACATTATATGCGAGTGCATGCTGTTTAGCTGACTCTATAAAAAAAATTTGAGTGGAGGGCCTGCAGTTCAGCTGACCTTATAAAAAATAGAGTGGAGGGAATATCTACAATCTGGATGAGGAGGAGGAGGAGGAGGAGAAAACAAGATTCATCCATATACTCTTTTTTTGTGGTGAAAAAGGTGCATAGGAATACACTACAGAAGATAGAGTATATTATAAATGATAGATTGAAATTGCGAAGTTAGAGTTGAGAAGTCAGGGGCAATCCAGGCCTTGATAATTTTCATCTGAGTTAACCTGTCAGCATTGCCAGGGGACAAGCGGATATGCTTATCTGTTGTAATGCCACCAGCAGCACAAAATACACGCTCAGACAAAATGCTGGCGGCAGGGCAGGCCAGAACCAACAAGGCGTAGAGCACAAGTTCGTGCCACATGTCCAGCTTGGTCACCCAGTAGTTGTAAGGCACTGAGGGATCATTTAGGATGCTGACACGGTCTGCTATGTATTCCTTCACCATCTTCCAAAACTTTTCCCTCCTTGTAGCAATAGGCCGCACTTCAGGGTGAGGTTGCTGGCGGGGTGTCATGAAAGTGCCCCATGCCTTGGAGAGAGTTGCCCTGCCTTTGTTGGAACTGCTGTGTGTCTCCCCTCCTTGGTTGCCTAAGGAAGTACTTACTCTGCCAACCACATTGTCTGCTGGAAAATTTTGGAGCAATCTCTCAACTACCTTGTGGTATTGCACCGTTTTACTCGTCCTCTCCACCACAGGAATGAGAGATGAGAATTTCTCTTTGTAGCGGGAGTTGAGAATAGTGAACACCCAGTAATCTGTGTTATCTAAAATACTTATAACGTGAGGGTCGCGGGAAAGGCAGCCTAACATGAAGTCAGCCATGTGTGCCAGAGTACAAACAGGCAAGACATTGATGTCGTCATCAGGATGACTCTCCATCTCCTCATCCTCCTCCTCCTCTTCTGCCCATCCACGCTTAACAGATGTAATTAAAGTTCCATGGGTACTACCCTCTGTTGCAGAGGCAACTGTCTCCAGCTCCTCCTCCTCCTCTACATGGTCCAATTTGCGCTGAGATGACGAACTATAGGTGATCTGACTATCACCCTTATAATGTCCTCCCCCATTTCATTGTCTGCCACCTTCAGAGCGTCCTCCTTAACCACTTCAGCCCCCCTAGCTTAAACACCCTTAATGACCAGGCCACTTTTTACAATTCTGCACTACACTACTTTCACCGTTTATTGCTCGGCCATACAACTTACCACCCAAATGAATTTTGCCTCCTTTTCTCACCTCTCTTTTTCATTGCTGCTGACATTTTTACTTTTTTTTGCTATTAATCAAAAATGACCGAAATTTTTGCAAAAAAATGACATTTTTCACTTTGTTTGAAAATTTGTCAAATAAAACTACATTTCTCTACAAATTTTTCTCAAAATTTATTGTTCTACATGTCTTTGATAAAAAAAAATGCAATAGGTGTATATTTATTGGTTTGGGTAAAAGTTATAGCTTTTACAAACTATGGTGCAAAAAAGTGAATTTCCGCACTTTGACTTTATGAGCACCTGTCCTGTTTCCTGACGTACTACAATGCCCAGACAGTAGAAACACCCCATAAATGACCCCATTTCGGAAAGTAGACACCCTAAGGTATTCACTGAGGGGCATAGTAAGTTCATGGAAGTTTTTATTTTTTGTCACAAGTTAGCGGAAATGTTTTTGTGTTTTTTTTTCAAAAAAATTCATTTTCCGCAAACTTGTGACAAAAAATAAAAACTTCCATGAACTCACTATGCCCATCAGCGAATACCTTAGGGTGTCTACTTTCCGAAATGGGGTCACTTTTGGGGTATTTTTACTGCCCTGGCATTTTAGGGGCCCCTAAAGCGTGAGAATCCAAATGCGTAAAAATGCCCTGTGAAATCCTAAAGGTACTCATTGGAATTAGGGACCCTTTGCGCATCTTGGCTGCAAAAAAGTGGCACACATGTGGTATCCCCGTACTCAGGAGAAGTAGGGCAATGTGTTTTGGGGTGTATTTTTACATATACCCATGTTGGGTGAGAGAAATATTACTGTAAATTGACAACTTTGTATAAAATTTTTTAAAAAGTTGTCGTTTACAGTGGTATTTATCACACAAAGTATGGGTATATATAAAAATACACCCCAAAAGTCATTTTCCTACTTCTCCTGAGTACGGCGATACCACATGAGTGACACTTTTTTGCAGCCAAGATGCGCAAAGGGGCCCTAAACCAATGAGTACCTTTGGTACTTGTGACAAAAAATTCAATCTTTCATGGACTCAATATGCCCCTCAGCGAATACCTTGGGGTGTCTTATTTCCATAATGTGGTCACATGTGTGGTTTTTGTACTGCTCTGGCATTTGAGGGTCTCCGCAATCATTACATGTATGGCCAGCATTAGGAGTTTCTGCCATTCTCCTTATATGGAGCATACGGGTAATGAGATTTTTTTTCCGTTCAGCCTCTGGGCTGAAAGAAAAAATGAACGGCACAGATTTCCTCATTCGCATCGATCGATGATCGGGCAAACACTGCGTTTGGGGTAGAGGGCGAACTAAAGTTACAGTAGTACTATTTTAGATCTGACCGTGATCAGTTCTGATCACTTACAGATACTATAAAAGTACAAACTACGCTACGCTAATCAGCGAATCAGTGACTGCGGTGCGGTAGGCTTGGCGCTAACGCTACCTACCAAAGGGACCTAAACTAACCTAAACCTAGCATTCAATACTGGTGAAAAAAAAAAAGTGACAGTTCACAAAAGTGACACTGATCACTTTTTTCCCTTTCACTATGTATTGACAGGTGATCAAGGGGTTAATTAGGGTGATGGGGGGTGATCAGGGCCTGATGTGTAGTGATTGGTGCACTTACTTGGGATCTGTGCTCTGTGCTGGGACCAACCGATGAAAAGGACCCAGCACATGACACAGATCCCTTATAAATCCTCTATATTTACAAATTTTGAAAATCACCAGCCTGCCAGCGCTGATCATTGGCTGGCAGGCTGGTGACACACATCTCCTGAGCCCGGCGGTGTGTTCCATTTGCGTTCCACCGGGCTCAGGAGCGCGTCATCTCGCGTCTCGCAAGATGACGCGCCCTCGCGTCCAGGAGGAATGAACCGACCGCCCACAGGACGCAATCCTGCGTACGGCGGTCGGAAAGAAGTTAATTGTGAGCAGCGATCGTTTGAGTAGACACAGCAGTGGGATGGTTACGTTGATAATAGCATTATCGCCACTAACCATCTGTGTGGATTCATCAAAGTTTTTTAAAACCTCACAGAGGTCTGACATCAATGCCCACTCCTCGCTTGTGAATAGTGGCAGTTGACTGGAAAGGCGACGACCATGTTGCAGCTGGTATTCCACAACTGCCCTCTGCTGTTCACAAAGCCTGGCTAACATGTAGAACGTAGAGTTCCAGCGCATGCTTATGTCGCACAACAGTCGGTGAGCTGGAAGCCGCAAGCGCTGCTGCAGCGCTGACAGACATGCTGAAGCTGTGAACAACTTGCGGAAATGGGCACACAAGTGGCACGCCTTCACTAGTAGCTCTTGCAAATTGGGGTAGGTTTTGATAAACCCCTGATCCACTAAGGCTACCTGCACACGACCGTTGTGTGTTTTGCGGTCCACAAATTGCGGATCCGCAAAGCATGGATGGCGTCTGTGTCAGTTTCGTAATTTGCGCTTGCGTTCAAATGCCTGTGTTATCAACATTTAGACGCTGCGTTGGGACAGGGAAGTGGATTTTGTTGGTGACGGTTCATGCGAAGGTCCAGGTGCAAGGCGAGGGGCATCTGGGCCTACGCCTTCGACAGGGGATTGGCCAGCAGTGCGTAACAGAGGGGAAGCGGAGGCAGTGGTGGGACCCGCAGACGCAGAATGTGTACCCAGGTGTTCGGCCCACTTATTAGGGTGCTTGGATGCCATGTGGATCATGCTGGTGGTGGTGAGGTTTCTAGTGTTCACGCCCCGGCTCATTTTGGGATGGCACAGGTTTCAGACTACCACTCTTTCTTCGTCTGCATTTTCCTCAAAAAAATGCCATACTGCTGAACACCTACCCCTTGGCAAGGTAGATTTATGCATGGGGGTGCTCGTTGTAACGGTTGCGGGCCTGTTTGGTGTAGGCCGACGTCTCCCTTTTGCAACCACACTGCCTCTTCCAGACTGTTGCGGTGCTACGGATCCCTTCCCCTCTGTACTGCTGTCCTCGCTCTGCTTTTCTCCTAAACATGTTGGGTCAGTGACCTCATCGTCCACCACCTCCTCCTACAATTCCTTACTCTACTCATCCTCCTGACTTGACCTAACCACCACCTTAGTGATTGGCAACTGTGTCTCATCATCATCCACCTCGTGAACGAATGATTACGGTTCACCACCATCATCTTCTTGAGACTCTGAAGGCTCAATCAGGGCACAATATCTCAGGTACCTCTTCAAGTGTGCTTGGCGAAAGAGGCAAACCAAGTACTGGCAATGAAAAGAGGTCACGTGAATATCCGAGAATGGGATCATTTGTTTGGCCAGACGCGACATGATAGGAGGAAGGAGGATCAGAGTGAGGATTCGGTTGACCAGACTCTTGGCTACAGAGACTGGAATTCGTGGAAGAGAGGGTGGTGCTTAACCGACTGGAAGCATTATCTTCTGCAATCCAACCGACTACCTGTTCGCACTTCTCCGACTTAGACAGTGCTGTCCTGCACCGCCCAGCTAACTTGGACATGAAGCTGCACCATCAGCATCACGCCCACTTCCCCCTCCCTTTGTGCTCGCCTTCTTCATATCAATGGTTTTGTCTGTAGATGTGGCGCACATTGTTTTACTGTCCGCTAAAAACACAGTTTTCTGATGCAGGACAGTACTTGAAACATAAAAGTACTGTTTTTCGGCACTACACTAGCCATGAGATAATGCAATTTTTACAATACACACTGTATTGGCTTGCTGTAATGTACTGGATACAGGAAAATGCAGATTTTCAGCACTACACTAGGCCACAGATAATGAAATTTGTACAATACACATTGTATTGGCTTGCTGTAATGTACTGGAGACAGAAAAATATATATTTTTGGCATTACACTAGGCCGCAGATAATGACATTTTTACACTACACACTGTATTGGCTTGCAGTAATGTACTGGATACAGAGAAATTCAAATTTTCAGCACTACACTAGGCCACAGATAATGACATGTTTACACTACACACTGTATTGGCTTGCTGTAATGTACTGGAGACAGAGAAATACAAATTTTCGGCACTGCAGTAGGCCACAGATAATGACATTTTTACAAAACACACGGTATTGGCTTGTTGTAATGTATTGGAAAAAGAGAAATACAAATTTTCGGCACTATACTAGCCCAGAGATAATGTCATTTTTACAATATACACTGTATTGGCTTGTTGTAATGTACTGGAAACAAAAAAAATACAAATTTCCGGCACTACACTAGGACACAGTGCTATATAGCTATATAGCACCCGATGACGCGTTCCAGCCAGCCAATCAGTGTAATGCCAGTAGCTAACATGGCTATGACATTACACTGAAGGGCATTACTTACCTGCACGTTGATTGGCTGCTTATCAGGCGCCAAACGTGTGGGGAGGAGGCTCGAGCATATTGCTCGAGCACACGTGGTACTCGGCCAAGTACCGCCACGGGCCGAGCATAGCGATGCTCGAGCCGAACCGGTACTCAGCCAAGCATGCTCGCTGATCACTAGTCGCAAATACTGACTTCAATGTAAATTCATGCACATTTTAGGGTATATTAGAGACGATTTTGGTTGTCATTTGTATCCCTGAGGGGTTTGTTTTATGCTTTGTAAAGTACATTTCTGTGTATAAGTAACCTTAATAATTTTGTGATATATTCAGGGCATCTATTTATAAGGGGAAGTATTATTTATCCTAAGAATTTAGAACCTGTTTAGTTATTATACTGAAGGCTTGCATGCGGTTTTCTTCAAGCTGTGCTACATCTGTTCTGTGTTGTGGTGATCAAACATCACTGTGAGCATCTGTAAGCATGGGGGTGTGAAATAATCTTCATTGCTGTACTAAAGAGAGCTGCTACTGAGGTCATTAATAACATACTGAGTGACAAGGACTTCTTACATTCCTGCAGACATATTTCATGGTGGATCATCAATGTGTTCAAAGCATTAAATATGCAAATGTTATCTTCATTTGTACTCTCGAAGAAAACAATAATCCAAGTGCATAACAGTTCCATAAAATAATCATCATTGTTAAATAGTCATCACTAGTATTGGGCGAGCATGCTCATCCAAACACCATGTTGATTCGAGCATCATGGTGTTCGGCCGACTCTGCGTGTGCTCAAGCGCGATGGTCGAGTCTCCTCCCCCCATGTTTTTTGGCTGCTATGCAGCCAATAAACATGCGGGGAAATACTGGCACTCACTGTAATGCCGTAGCCATGTTGGTTACTCGCATCACAGTGATTGTCTGGTCGAAACGTGTCCTCGGGTGCACCCGATGACACGTGGTTCGGCTCAGTCTTAGTCAATGATTGCCTTTTAGTTTGGAGAGGGGAGAGACAGGGCTTGGAAGAGCTTATTGCAGAATTAAACATCAATAAATTTTACTAGTTGATTAGTGCCACTACGGTTGATTTTTGGGGATCTCACTATTTTTATAGAGCACAATTGTTTTAAAACAAAAACTTTTTTTAAACCTACGGATGTAAATGCTTATATTGATGTCATGGCTCTTTGCTTAAAAACACCCCCAAGGGGCAAATTAAGAGAATTTATCGCAACTGCACAGAAATACAAGATTTTAGGGATCAGAGTCGGGTTATTAAAGAAAGATTCGTGGAACAGGGATTTGATGAAGAGAAATTAAACAGGTGCTGTGAAATTGTGGAAGAAAGTGCTAAACTAGAAAATAAAGGAATAGCAAAGGGGAAAGGGATTTTAGGTTCTCATTCCTAACCCAATAAAATACAAATGCCGGGACACTTAAGAATATTATCTGGAAAAATTGGGGAGTTCTGAAAAATGACCCCGTTTTGGGGAAAGAGATTCCTGCGCAACCTGTAATCATTTTTAAGAAAGCCCCGAGTTTTCAAACATGGCTGGTGCATAGTGTAGCTCCTAGGAATATTACAAAGAAAAAGGACAGCAAATTTATATGGTGTGGTTTTGCCTCCCATGTAAAAATAGAAGTAGGGAGAACAAAAAGAGGGTAGTATCTACAGTCCACTCTAATATGAAAAATCAGACTTTTAAAATTAAAGGAAACATAACATGTGAAAATACCGGAGTTGTCTACGTACTGGAGTGCCCCGTGGCCTCCAATACATCAGCTAAACAACGAGGAAGTTGAAAACCCAGATTCAAGAACATATTAGGAATATTGAAAAGTCTTTAGAGACCCATAGTGTTTCCCTACATTTTAAACAGTGTCATAAAAAAAAAACGAAGGGCCTATCCTATACTGGGATCGAACTGGTTAAGACCCTGTGGCGGGGAGGGGACTCTATAACGCAAATAAATCGGAAGGAAGTAGAGTGGATGTTTAAGGTAGGCACACTTCAACTGCAAGGATTAAATATAGAATGCATTTTGAAACCTTATCTTGTATGAGAAATCCATCCCTACACGGTCTGTTAATATCATGCAGAATGTAAGGACGTTCGGATGAATGGGCAAGTTGTAAGAGTTGATAGGCTGAAAAATCTCACGTAAGATGTATCACATGGCAGAATACGTAGGAGTAGTTTCTATTAATGGAGAGCTGTAAAAGAATATGTTGCGGGTGTTGATGTTAGTATTATTTTGTAACACAAAGTGAACTCAAAGCTGCTGGTACAGGAAGTTATAACCACTATTGAAAAGGGTACGTGTTAATAGATTACTAATAGATAAGAAAGGAAGCCTATAAATGATAGGACAGAGTAGAGATTTCATGAATGAGAGAGCGAATATATGAGTGGATGGAGAAACATCTTAGTTTATGGGATATAGCCTTAGGTTTTATCTACATGATTTATTATTTAATATAAGTGTTGTGTATTTTAACGTATTTTAATGTTTATTATATGCTTCTACCGGCTGTATTGGTTATTTGGCCATATGTGTTTTCGGGATTGGCTGAATACGAAATATGGGTGGGGAGCTTTTGTAGAGTTAGGACAGCCCCGTAGGGGGTTGACCATTTGCCCCTGAAAAAATGCGAAAGCGAAACCTGGGTCTGGCAGGAGTACGAATTGTATTTTACGGATTTGTGATAAGCTTTTAACCAAGATTGGTTTTGTGAGTATAATAAACCTTTTATCTGCCTGGAACAATAAGTGCTTCACTATTGGTGCGATCTCTCGATATCCCACAGGAGTGTGTTGGAGGAGAGAAGTACATCTATGGAGGGTGATCTCATTCTCTATGTCCTGAGATGCCAAGTGGTTTTGTGCTAGATTGAAGACTATTGGCAGAATAGCAGCACGGTCCTACCTTGAAAACGCATTGACTGTCTTTGTGAACACTACCCACTTCACGCCTGGACCTGCAACGCTAATAATATAGGCAACGTACTGGAGTGAATTTTAATTAATTGACTTAGTAAGGGAGAGCTGCATTAGAAGGGACAGATGGTGTAGGGACAGGAATTGGTTTATTTTTTAGGCAGGGTTTAGTCTTGAAAGGTGTTAGAGACCCAAAAGGAGATCTTGTGCACTGATTCCCAAACTCTTGAGCATCCACAGTCAGAAAAAGATGACAGTGCGGAATGGCAATTAGTGTTTCACGAGGTGGATAATGATGATAGGTGGGCCGAACACCTGGGTCCACAATCAGTGTCTGCGGGTCACCACTGCCTCCTCTTCTTCCCCTTTGTTACGTGCTAGCCAATCCCATGTCCAAGACGCAGGCCCGGATGCCTCCCGCCCTGCACCTGGACATTCACAAGCACCATCATCTAGCACATCCACTTCTGTGTCTCAGCGCAGCGTATAGATGTCCATACCCCAGGCTTTTGAACGAATATGCAAATACCCAGCCACCCACCCACCCACAGGCCATAGCGATAAATGTGCACCTTTCCAAATTCCTTGCCTAGAAATGTTGCCATTTAGGTTTGTGGACACTGAGTCTTTCCGCACTATTTTTCCTGGTGTGCAGTCCCTGCCTTATACCAGCAAGTGTCACGTAACATTACCCATGCCCTGACCAACGCAGTTATTGTAAGACAGAGTTCAGACTAAGCAAATATATTTCTACACTCAGAAGTGCATGACCATAAGGCAAATAAAGTTGGTTAAAAGATGGCCGCACAATACATCACAAACTAACAGAAAAACAAAAAAGGGGCTCATTCCAGAAATAGGAATGAAGGAAGCTCTTTGCGCACATTTTTGATCAAAAGTATGTCGGGCCCAAGTGCCACTTCACGGCGACTTCCCCACAAGGGTCCCTAACACTACAGATACTGCCTCTTATAGACTTACCAGTCTCCTTATTTTCAGGGCACTGTAGGAACCAGCTAAATTGCTTTTGTGCTGAGAAGTCCCAGGAACTTGGGCGTGGCTCAGTCCAAAAGAGGCGCCACCCTCAATATATACTATAAGACAGAATTCAGACTAAGCAAATATAGCTGGTTCCTATCCCATTCCTATTTCTGGAATGAGCCCCTTTTTTGTTTTTCTGTTAATTTGTGATGTATTGTGCGGCCATCTTTTAACCGACGCAGTTATTGGTAAGGTCCACTTAACCACTGACACATAGACAAGTGATTTTAGCCAGGGATGCTACATTTCCCTGACGGCACACCTGGTGAACGTTGTAGAGACCGGGAGCGAGTCGTATCAT
Organism: Bufotes viridis; assembly: GCA_033119425.1. Taxonomy (NCBI): domain Eukaryota; kingdom Metazoa; phylum Chordata; class Amphibia; order Anura; family Bufonidae; genus Bufotes; species Bufotes viridis. The sequence continues at coordinate 379,949,894 of CM065593.1, read as the reverse complement.
GGGATAGCACAGGTTCTACCAACTTCAAGGATTGCGGTCCCTACTTCCATCAGGATTTCCGCCACCACCTACATTAGTGGCTGAAAACCCCCTTCTCCTCCTCCAACTCCTCCTCCACTTCTACCTCTGAATTCTCATCTTGCAGCACCAGTCAGTCATGAGTCAGTAGCTGGAAGCAGTGTAGCACTGCAGTGGGGAAGCAGAAAACTTAAACATAGGTATTTGTACGCTGTATGCACAGCTGCTTTGTGAACCAAGAACACGGCTTTTTTCCCCAAAATTCACAAATGCACTGTTTAAGGGCTGAAAATTTAACGTAAGTATTTGTATGTTGTATGCAAAGCTGCTTTGGGGACCAAGGACATGTTTTCTTTTCCACTAAAACACACTAATGCACTATTTCAGTGCTGAAATTTAAAATAGGCATTTGTATGCTGAATGAACAACTGCTTTGTGGACCAAGAACATAGCTTTTTTTCCCCTAAAACACACTAATGCACTATTTCAGTGCTGAAATTTAAAATAGGTATTAGTACGCTATATGCACAACTGCTTTGTGAACCGAGAACACGGCTTTTTCCCCCAAAATTCACAAATGCACCATTTAAAGGCTGAAAATTAAACTTAGGTATTTTTACGCTGTATGCACAACTGCTTTGTGATCCAAGAACACTGTATTTTTTCCCTAAAACACACTGATGTACTATTTCACTGCAGAAATGTAAAATAGGTATTTGGGCGGTGTATTTTAAACTGCTTTGTGAACCAGACATACCGCTTTTTTCCCCCTAAAACACAGTAATGCACTATTTTAGTGTTGAAATTTAAAATAGGTATTTGTACGATGTATGCACAACTGCTTTGTGGACCAAGAACACGTTTTTTTTCCCCGCTAAAACACAGTAATGCGCTATATCAGTGCTGAAATGTAAAATCGTTATTTGTACGCTGTATGCACAACTGCTTTATGGACCAGGAATACAGCTGTTTTTCCCAAAAATACACTGATGCACTATTTCACTGCAGAAATGTAAAATAGCTTTTTGTACGCTATATGCACAACTGCTTTGTGAACCAAGAACATAGCTTTTATTTCCCTAAAACACACTTATGCACTATTTCAGTGCTGAAATTTAAAATAGGTATATGTACGCTGTATGCACAACTGCTTTGTGGACCAGGAATCACGCTTTTTTCCCAAAAATACACTGATGCACTATTTATTTCCAATTATTCTTCAAACGAGAGTTTCTAAAGGGAGGAACAAAGATACCAAACTTCAATAAAGCTAAATTTAGCCAACTAAGCGAGGCCATAGGTCTAACTAACTGGGACAAACTCCTCAAAAATAAAAATACAACCACAAAATTGGAGATTTTTAAAAGCATTGTAACATCTAATTGTGAGAAGTACATGCCTTATTGGAATAAAAGGCTAAGAAACAATAAGAAACCAATGTGGATAAATAGAACTGTAAAGAAAGCAATAAATGACAAAAAGAAAGCATATAAATCACTAAAACAGGAGGGGAGCCAGGAAGCACTGATAAACTATAAGGAAAAAAATAGAATATGTAAAAAACTAAAAAAAAATTGCCTAGAGACCAAGAGATTAATTGCCAAAGAGAGTAAAACTAACCCTAAAATGTTCTTCAATTGTATAAATGGTAAAAAATATAAATCTGAAGGAGTCTGACCTCTACATAGCAGTGAGGGGGGTGTTGCAGAAAGCGACGAGGATAAAGCAAAACCATTAAATATTTTTTTCTCCACTATATTCACTGAGGAAATAAACTGTCAGATGAAATGCAGAATGTAAAAGTAAATTCACCATTAAAAGTCCCCTGTCTGACCCAGGAAGAAGTACAACAGTGACTTAAAAAGATTAAAATAGACAAATCACCAAGACCGGCTGGCATACACCCCCGTATCCTGAGGGAATTAAGTGATGTCATAGCCAGACCTTTATTTCTGATATTTACGGACTATATACTGACAGGGAATGTTCCACATTGGCGCATAGCAAATGTGGTGCCAATATTCAAAAAGGGTCCAAAAACAGAGCCTGGAAATTATAGGCCGGTAAGTTTAACATCTGTTGTTGGTAAACTGTTTGAAGGTTTTCTTAGAGATGCTATCTTGGAGTATCTCAATGAAAATAAGCAGATAATGCCATATCAGCATGGCTTCATGAGGGATCGGTCATGTCAACTTAATTTATTCAGTTTCTATGAGAAGGTAAGTTCTAGACTTGACAGCGGCGAATCAATGGATGTCGTATATCTGGACTTCTCCAAAGCATTTGACACTGTGCCTCATAAAACGTTGGTACAGTATATAAAATGAGGATGCTCGGACTGGGAGAAAATGTCTGTAAGTGGGTAAGTAACTGGCTGAGTGACAGAAAACAGAGGGTGGTTATCAACAGTACACACTCAGATTGGGTCACTGTCAATAGTGGGGTACCTCAGGGGTCAGTATTGGGCCTTATTCTCTTCAATATATTAATAGAAATGTCCCGTATTGGCCCTCCATTCTTACATTCAGCTTACCTTCCTACCAAAGCCAGGCATAGTGAATTCAATTTAAAGCTGCAGTGTTAGAGCAGGGAGAGTATAAATTAGTGTTCTCTGTCTACCCCAACCCTCAAACCAAAAAAAGCCCTTTCTAAAAATGATATATCATTAATGATCATTTTCTATCACATTTAACATAAACCTCTCATATCATGCCAAAAGCCAGGTATGTGCAGGCTGACTATCTATCCATAAGACAGAGTGTCAGCATACCTTACAATGACAATCATGAGTTTTAAAACATAAGTTCTCAATCCAAAAGAAGAGAAATTGCTTAGCATTGGATGGCTATCTAGAGGGGCCTGGACCCTAGACCATTATCATTAGGGCGACAAAAATTGTAATTTTTTTTTTTTATATGCCAGCTTAACTCCTCTCTCACTGCCTAAGAGAGCTGCATAGACATTTTCCAACATTTAAAACTCATTTGCATACACATGGCCAAGAAATGCTAATGAGCAATATAGCAGTATCTGCCTTGTTTGTAAACTGAAACACTATTTGCATGGCTTTCCCATAGTCCCATGTTATGCAAATGAGTTTATATGACAAAACAGAATAGAAAGATTATAAAATTAGTCTTTGGACAATTGCAAAACAAAAAAAACTATGCAGCCTTCCTAATCATTGAGATGAGAGCTAGGTGGCATATTAAAAAAAAATAAATAACAATAATAAATAACTAAAATGTTGTCACCCTAATGATAATCATCTATGTGCACAGGTCCCCCTAGATGCCCAACACTAAACAGACAATTTTCCTTTTGGAAAAACTGGTTAAAACCCAGGCTGCCTTGCTAAGGTATGCTGATGATCTGTCTGATGGATGGATTGTTGGCCCTGCATATACCTGGTGCTTGGCGGCCATGAGGGAGAATTGTTCTGTGTTGTCAATTGAATGTTTTATGTAATAATAGAAACAACAATAATAATAAGATTTTATGATAGGCAGGCTAGGGTAAATGTCTAAGTCTGTCTTTGACTGTTTTATAAAATACAAAGATTAGTTTTTCTAATCAGCTACTGTATGTTTGATTGAGTATTACACCTCATAGACATATATATATTTTTTCCTGTGTTAGGCATCTTGATCTCAGTAAAACTATGCTATTATCATCCAACACTGTCTTTGCATAATGTCTATAAAACGTTTTTGTTCATAATTTTCGTCTGTCAGGGATTCCGCTGGCCGTGCTTGACTCATTTTCTCCTGTCTGTACCATGTGCTGTCCTGAACGTGCATGCACTATGGTGACTTATTCCTAGTGAAGAACAAACTTCCTAGGCGCATGCGCAGCACGGCAGAATTATACACTTCAATCACACAAAACTAAGCCCGCCACCAGGAAGTGGATGGCACAGCAGGAACAGGTAGTCAGTATCCCTTTAAAATGTAATAATCAAACATATGGTACAATAGTTAATGAAGCCCTAATTTTTGTCCTTTATAAAACAGACAAAATTATTATTATTGTTGTTTCTATTATTACATAAAACATCCAATTAGCAACACAGAACAGCTCTCCCTTATGGCCGCAGAGCACCAGGTATAAGCAGGGCCAACAATCCATTCATCCAACAGATCATCAGCATACCTTGGCAAGGCAGCCTGGGATTTAACCAGTTTTTCCAAAAGGAAAGAAATTTGTGTTAAGTATCTAAGGGGACCTGTGCACATAGATGAATATCATTAGGGTGACAAAAAAAATGTAATTTTTTTTTTTTTTTTTTTATATACTACCTAGCTCTCGTCTCAATGATTAGGAAGGCTGCATAGTTTTTTTTTTTGTTTTGTAATTGTACCAAGATTAATTTAATAATCTTTCTATATTGTTTTGTCATATAAACTCATTTGCATAATATGGGACTATGGGAAAGCCATGCAAATCATGTTTCATCTTACAAACAAGGCAGACACTTCTATATTGCTCATTAGCATTTCTTGGCCATGTGTATGCAAATGAGTTTATATGACAATCCAAGACTTATTAAACTTATTAAGTTAACCTTAGGACAGTTAAATGTTGGAAAATTTTTATGCAGCTCTCTTAGACAGTGAGAGAGGAGTTAGGCTGGCATATAAAAAAAAAAAATTAAAATTTTTGTCACCCTAATGATAATGGTCTAGGGACCAGGTCCCTCTAGATAGCAAACCAATGCTATCCAAATGCTCTCCTTTTGGATTGAGAACTTATATTTGTCTGTCTAAATTGCTCAAACCTGTCATTGTAAGGTATGCTGATGCCCTGTCTTATGGATAGATAGTCAGCCTGCACATACCTGGCTTTTGACATGGTGTAGAGTGATTTTTTATTTTATTTTTCAAATAATAAAACAATGTTAAATAATTAAATTAGCATTTAAAAGTAGGTTAGAAAATAGAATGTTAGAGTAGGTTTAGATGTTATGAAATAGGTTATTTTAAGCTATTTAAAGATAGGTGATTTATGCCCTTTAAGGATTAAAATTTGCCTTTGCATCATTTAAATATTTTTTCATGGGACTTGTGCCATGGATCCTATTCTGGCATACCACAGTCCAGGTGTTAGTCAACTTAAAACAACTTTTCTGTCATTATTGTAGCTAGAAAGAGTCACTGTGGGTTTTAATATTCGCCTGCCAATTGAAGTCTATTGCGGTTCGCCCTGTTCGTGAACATTTGAGTAAGTTCGGGTTCGCTGTTCGCGAACAGAAAATTTTATGTTTGCGACATCTCGATATATTAATTAATGATCTTGTAGAAGGCTTGCACAGTAAAATATCAATTTTTGCAGATGACACTAAACTGTGTAAACTAATTAACACTGAAGAGGACAGTTTTCTCCTACAGAGGGATCTGGATAGATTGGAGGCTTGGGCAGAGAAATGGCAGATGAGGTTTAACACTGACAAATGTAAAGTTATGCACATGAGAAGGAATAATCCAAGTCACCCGTACATACTAAATAGTAAAACACTCGGTAACACTGACAGGGAAAAGGATCTAGGAATGTTAATAAACAGCAAACTAAGCTGTAAAATCCAGTGTCAGGCAGCTACTGCCAAGGCCAATAAGATATTGGGTTGCACCAAAAGGGGCATAGATGCCTGTGATGAGAACATACCGAGTCCTATTACATCATTTATTTATTCCAAGGACTGTGACTGTAACGAGGGGACATCCTCTGCGTCTGGAGGAAAGAAGGTTTGTACACAAACATAGAAAAGGATTCTTTACGGTAAAAGCAGTGAGACTATGGAACTCTCTGCCTGAGGAGGTGGTGATGGTGACTACAATAAAGGAATTCAAGAGATGCCTGGATGTATTTCTAGAGTGTAATAATATTAGAGGCTATAGCTACTAAAGATGGGTCGTTGATCCAGGGAGTTATTCTGATTGCCTGATTGGAGTCCGGAAGGAATTTTTTCCCCTTAAGTGGGGAAAATGGCTTCTGCCGCACAGGGGTTTTTTGCCTTCCTCTGGGTCAACTTGTAGGAAACAGGGAGAAATGGATGGACAAATGTATTTTTTCGGTCTTATATACTATGTTACTATGTAAATGTAAAATAGGTATTTGTATGGTGTATGCACAATTGCTTTGTAAACAAGAACATGTTTTTTTTTTCCCCCTAAAAAACACTAATGCACTATTTCAGTGCTGAAATTTAAAATATGCATTTTTACGCTGTATGCACAACTGCTTTGTGAACTAAGAACACAGCTTTTTTTTCCCTAAAACACAGTAATGCAATATTTAAGTGCTGAAATTAAAAATATTTATTTGTATGCTTTATGCACAACTGCTTTGTGGACCGGGAATACTGCTTTTTTCCCCCCAGGAAATACACTGATGCACCATTTCACTGCAGAAATGTAAAATAGGTATTTGGGCCATGTATTTTAAACTGCTTTGTGGACCAGGAATACAGCTCTTTTTCCCCAAAAAATACACTGATGCACTATTTCACTGTAGAAATGTAAAATAGCTATTTTTACGCTGTATGCAAAACTGCTTTGTGGACCAAGAACATGGCTTTTTTTCCCCTAAAACACAGTAATGCACTATTTCAGTACTAAAATTTAGGTATGTGTACGCTGTGTGCACAACTGCTTTGTTGACCAGGAATGTCGCTTTTTTTCCCCAAAAATACAGTGATGCACTATTTCACTGCAGAAATGTAAAATAGATTTTTGTACACTGTAACTAAGAACACAGCTTTTTTTTCCATAAAACACAGTAATGCACTATTTAAGTGCTGAAATTAAAAATATTTATTTGTACGCTTTATGCACAACTGCTTTGTGCACCAAGAACACAGCTTTTTTTCCATAAAACACACTAATGCACTAGTTAACTGCTGAAACCGCTCTATGCACAACTGCTTTGGGGACCAAGAACACGGCTTCTTTTTTCCCTATAACAAAGTAATGCACTAGCTCAGTGCTGAAATTTAAAATAGGTATTTGTACGCTGTATGCACAACTGCTTTGTGGACCGGAATACCGCTTTTTTCCCCAAAAAATAAACTGATGTACTATTTCAGTGCTGAAATATAAAATAGATATTTGTACCCTGTATGCACAACTGCTTTGTGTATAAGAACCACGGCTTTTTTTCTCTAAAACACACTAATGCACCATTTCAGTGCTGAAATTTAAAATAGGTATTTGTACGCTGTATGCACAACTGCTTTGTGGACCAAAAACACAGCTTTTTTTCCCTAAAACACACTAATGCACTAGTTAACTGCTGAAATTTAAAATAGGTATTTGTACTCTGTATGCACAACTGCTTTGTGGACCAGGAATACCGCTTTTTTTCCCCAAAAAATACATTGATGCACTATTTCAGTGCTGAAATTTAACCACCTCCCGAGCGCCTAACGCAGGGATGCGTTCTGCGGGCGGCCGGGATGTTGCTCCTTGGAGCGCCATCTCGCGAGACGCGAGATTTGCAGTGAACGTGCGTGTGTTCACTGCAGGAGGCGGGGAAGAAGTTATTGTACAGCCTGCCAGCGCTGATCGTTTGCTGGCAGGCTGTACATTTAAAAAGAAAAGTGATCAAAATGTAAAAAAAAAAATATTTACATAAAAATGTAATATTAAACTTTGTGGCTTGCTACCTGCTCCTCTGGTGGTCCCTTTTTCTTTGGGACCACCAGAGGAGCAGGCAGCTATGTAAGTTGCACCAAACACCACACTACCCCCCCGTCACTGATTAACCCCTGATCACCCAATATTAACTCCCTGATTAACCCCCTGCCAACGCCCTGCCATTGATCAGCCCGCTGTAAGGCTCCACTCAGACGTCCGTATGTGTTTTGTGGATCCGCAAAACACGGACACCGGCAATGTGCTTTCCGCACATTGCCAGAACTATATAGAAAATGCCTTTTCTTTTCCGTAATTGCGGACAATAGGACATGTTCTATATTTTTGCAGATCCGGATGTGCAGATCCGCAATTCCGGATCCGAGCGATACAAAGACTGTCCCCATAGAATTGAATGGATCCGCAATTTCGTTCCGCAGAATTTTGCGGAACCGAATTGCGGACATGTGAATGAGGCCTTAGCGATCGCAGCTTTACAAGCACTCCTATGTCCTTTCCCCTCTTTTTTTTTTTTTTGCACATTATTTGGCAGAGATTTTTTCATCCACATTGATCAATGTGAATCAAGAAATCTGTGCCGTTCATTTTTTCTTTCAGCCCAGAGGCTGAACGGAAAAAAAAAATCTCATTACCCGTATGCTCAATATAAGGAGAGTAGCAGAAACTCGTAATGCTAGCCATACATGTAATGATTGCGGTGACCCTCAAATGCCAGGGCAGTACAAACACCCCACAAGTGACCCCATTTTAGAAAGTAAACACCCCAAGAACTTCAGGGGCATAGTGAGTTCATGGAAGTTTTTATTTTTTGTCACAAGTTAGCGGAAAATGAAATTTTTTGAAAAAAAAATAATTCAATTTCCGCTAACTTGTGACAAAAAATAAAAACTTCCATGAACTCACTATGCCCATCAGCGAATACCTTAGGGTGCCTACTTTCCAAAATGGGGTCATTTGTGAGGTGTTTCCAGACAGGGCATTGTAGTACCTCAGGAAACATGACAGGTGCTCAGAAAGTCAAAGTGCTGAAATTCACTTTTTTGCATCATAGTTTGTAAACACTATAACTTTTACCCAAACCAATAAATATACACTTATTGCATTTTTTTATCAAAGACATGTAGAACAATACATTTAGAGAAAAATTTATATAGAAATGTAGTGGTATTTGAAAAATTGTACAACAGAAAGCGAAAAATTACATTTTTTTTCAAAAATTTCGTTGATTTTTTATTAATATCAAAAAAATTTAAAATGTCAGCAACAATGAAATACCATCAACTGAAAGCTCTATTAGTGAGAAGAAAAAAAGTTAAAATTCATTTGGGTGGTAAGTTGTATGACAGAGCAATAAACCGTGAAAGTAGTGTAGTGCAGAATTGTAAAAAGTGGTCTGGTCATTAAGGGGGCTGAGGTGGTTAAAATAGATATTTGTACCCTGTATCCACAACTGCTTTGTGGATAAGAACACAGATTTTTATTCCCTAAAACACACTAATGCACTATTTCAGTGCTAAAATTTAAAATAGGTATTTTTACGCTGTATGCACAACTGTTTGTGGACCAGGAATATGGCTTTTTTCCCCAAAAATAAACTGATGCACTATTTCACTGCAGAAATGTAAAATAGGTATTTGTACGCTGTATACACAACTGCTTTGTGGACCAGGAATACTGCTTTTTTTCCCCCGAAAATACAGTGATGCACTATTTCACTGCAGAAATTTAAAATAGGTATTTGTACAATGTATGCACAACTGCTTTGTGGACCAAGAACATAGCTTTTTTTTCCCTAAAACACACTAATGCACCATTTCAATGCTGAAATTTAAAATTGGTATTTGTACGCTGTATGCACAACTGCTTTGTGAATCAAGAACACATTTTTTTCCCATAAAAAACACTACTGCACTATTTCAATGCTGAAATTTAAAATAGGTATTTGTACGCTGTATGCACAACTGTTTTGTGGACCAAGATCACGGCTTCTTTTTTCCCTAAAACACAGTAATGCAGTTGTTCAGTGCTGAAATTTAAAATAGGTATTTGTACAGTACGCTGTATGCACAACTGCTTTGTGGACCAAGACCACGGATTTTTTTCCCTATAACACACTAATGCACTATTTCAGTGCTGAAATTTAAAATAGGTATTTGTACACTGTATGCACAACTGCTTAGTGGACCAGGAATACCGCTTTTTTCACTCAAAATATACATTGATGCACAAGTTGACTGCAAACATGTAAAATAGGTTTTTGTACGCTGTATGCACAGCTGCTTTCTGTACCAAGAACACATTTTTTGTCCCCTAAAATACACTACGCTGCATGCACAACTGCTTTGTGAATCATGAACACATTTTTTCCCCCTAAAAAAACACTAATGCACTATTTTATCGCTGAAATTTAAAATATGTATTTTTGCGCTGTATGCACAACTGCTTTGTGGAACAAGATCACGGCTTTTTTCTGTAAAACACATTAATGCACAATTTCAGTGCTGAAATTTAAAATAGGTATTTGAACGCTGTATGCACAACTGTTTTGTGGACCAAGATCACAGCTTCTTTTTCCCCTAAAACACAGTAATGCAGTTGTTCAGTGCTGAAATTTAAAATAGGTGTTTGTACGCTGTATGCACAACTGCTTAGTAGACCAGGAATATCGCTTTTTTCCCCCAAAATATACACTGATGCATTATTTCACTGCAAAAATGTAAAATAGTTTTTTGTACGCTGTATGCACAACTGCTTTGTGAACCAAGAACACATTTTTTGTGCCCTAAAACACACTAATGCACTATTTTATTGCTGAAATTTAAAATATGTATTTTTACGCTGTATGTACAACTGCTTTGTGGACCAAGATCACGGCTTTTTTCCCCCTAAAACATAGTAATGCACTATTTCAGTGCCGAATTTAAAATAGGTATTTGTACGCTGTATGCGTTGTGGACCATAAATACAGCTTTTTTCTCCGAAAACACAGTAATGCACTATTTCAGTGCTGAAAGTTAAAATAGCTATTTGTACGCTGTATGCACAACTTCTTTGTGGACCAAGACCACAGCTTTTTTTTCCTATAACACACTAATGCACTATTTCAGTGCTGAAATTTAAAATAGGTATATCTACGCAGTATTTACAACTGCTTTGTGGACCAAGAACACAGCTTTTTTCTGTAAAACACATTAATGCACAATTTCAGTGCTGAAATTTAAAATTGGTATTTGTACGCTGTATGCACAACTGCTTTGTGAATCAAGAACACATTTTTTCCCCCTAAAAAACACTACTGCACTATTTTAATGCTGAAATTTAAAATAGGTATTTGTACGCTGTATGCACAACTGTTTTGTGGACCAAGATCACGGCTTCTTTTTTCCCTAAAGCACAGTAATGCACTAGTTCAGTGCTGAAATTTAAATTAGGTATTTGTACGCTGTATGCACAACTGCTTAGTGGACCAGGAATACCGCTTTTTCCCCCAAAATATACACTGATGCACTATTTCACTGCAGAAATGTAAAATAGGTTTTTGTACGCTGTATGCACAGCTGCTTTCTGTACGAAGAACACATTTTTTGTCCCCTAAACCACATTATGCTGTATGCACAACTGCTTTGTAAACCAAGAACACATTTTTTGTCCCCTTAAACACACTAATGCACTATTTTATTGCTGAAATTTAAAATATGTATTTTTACGCTGTATGCACAACTGCTTTGTGGACCAAGATCATGGCATTTCTTTCATCTAAAACACAGTAATGCACTATTTCAGTGCTGAATTTAAAATAGGTATTTGTACGCTCTATGCACAAGTGCATTGTGGACCAGGAATACTACTTTTTCTCCGAAGTAGAATAATGAGTAATTTCAGTGCTGAAAGTTAAAATAGGTATATATGCACAGCATTTACAACTGCTTTGTGGACCAAGAACACGGCTTTTTTCTGTAAAAAACATTAATGCACAATTTCAGTGCTGAAATTTAAAATAGGTATTTGAATGCTGTATGCAAAACTGTTTTGTGGACCAAGATCACGGCTTCTTTTTTCTCTAAAACACAGTAATGCACTAGTTCAGTGCTGAAATTTAAAATAGGTATTTGTACACTGTATGCACAGCTGCTTAGTGGACCAGAAATACCGCTTTTTTCCCCCAAAATATACACTGATGCACTATTTCACTGCAAAAATGTAAAATAGGATTTTGTACGCTGTATGCACAACTGCTTTGTGAACCAAGAACACATTTTTTGTCCCCTAAAACACACTGATGCACTATTTTATTGCTTAAATATAAAATAAGTATTTTTACGCTGTATGCACAACTGCTTTGTGGACCAAGATCACGGCTTTTTTCCCCCTAAAACACAGTAATGCACTATTTCAGTGCTGAATTTAAAATAGGTATTCGTACGCTGTATGCACATGTGCATTGTGGACCAGGAATATCGCTTTTTTCTCCTAAAACACAGTAATGCACTATTTCGGTACTGAAAGTTAAAATAGGTATTCGTACGCTGTATGCACAACTGCTTTGTGGACCAAGACCACAGCTTTTTTTCCCTATAACACACATAAGCACTATTTCAGTAACTATTTACTATGTTACTTTGTTACTATGTTCAGTGCTGAAATTTAAAATAGGTATATCTACGCAGTATTTACAACTGCTTTGTGGACCAAGAACATGGCTTTTTTTCCCTAAAACACACTAATGTACTATTTCACTGCAGAAATGTAATATAGGTATTTGTACGCTGTATGCACAACTGCTTTGTGGACCAGGAATACCGCTTTTTTCCCCCCAAAATTACACTGATGCACTATTTCAGTGCTGAAATTTAAAATCGGTATTTCTACTCTGTATGCACAACTGCTTTGTGGACCAGGAATACCGCTTTTTTCCAAAAAAAATACACTGATGCGCTATTTCATTGCAGAAATGTCAAATAGGTATTTGGGCGGTGTATTTTAAACTGCTTTGTGGACTAGGAATGATGCTTCTTTTCTCTAAAACACAGTAATGTACTATTTCAGTGCTGAAATTTAAAATAGGTATTTGAATTCTCTATGCACAACTGCTTTGTGTACCAGGAATACCGCTTTTTTCCCCCAAAAATACACTGATGCACTACTTCACGGATGAAATATAAAATAGGTATTTGTACGTTGTATGCACAACTGCTTTGTGGACCAAGAACACCGCTTATTTCTCCAAAAATACACTGATGCACTTCTTCACTGCTGAAATTGAAAATACGTTTTGGTGTGTTGTATGCACAAGTGCTCTCTAGCACTACAATACAGATTTTTGCCCCAGACTACAGAAATAGACTATATCACCCCTTAATTATACAAAAGATAATGTAGGGGACTTGACCTGCCAGAAAATAGTTTTTTTTTCTTCACTGAGCTACCAAAAAGGATTAGACTGATGTCCCTGGTAGGCTGGCAGACATGCAGGTCACATGCAGTTCCAAGGACACTGCAGTGGTTAAAATGGCAGCCGTCCCCCACCTCAGTAACAGATGGATAAAAAAAAAACACTTTGCTGTATCACTGGGCTCAGAGCTGGGTACAAAAATGTAGGATTGCAGTAGCACCCTCCTTCAAAAATTTCTGTAGCTTGAGGATTTCACACCACCAGGTTCAACAGATTTCTTTCCTAATCTCTCCTTGAGAGCACTGGCAGCAACCTTTTCCTATACTAACAGCAGCAGAGTGATGTGCGGCACTACGTGACTCCAGCTTATAAAGAGGCTGAGTCACATGCTGCACTCAGCCATTAGTAGGCATGGCTGTGATAGCTTCTTAGGGCAAAGATGTAAAACGCTTGCTGATTAGCTGCTCTACAGCCTTTCAAAAAGTGGGAAGAATCGCCTAACAACGGACCCGAACTCGAACTTTTATGAAAATATTCGCTTTCGGGTCCCTGTTCCGAACATTCTAAAATTTGGTACGCACCCGAACTATACAGTTTAGGTTCGCTCAACTCTATTCATAATCATAAGTTTAATATCTCTTTGTCTTTTTCTTCTGCCTTTCATCCTGAAACCAATGGTCAAAGTGAACGGTTGAGTCAATCTCTGGAACAATATTTGAAGTGTTATGTTTCCGACAACCAACATAAGTGGGTGAAATATTTGTCCATGGCGGAATTCGCCATTAACAATCCGGTGAATTCATGTATGGGTATGTCTCCTTTTTTTTGTAGTCTTAGTTTTTATCCCTGATTTAGTTCAGTTTCCACGTCTTTCTTGCAGATTGCTGAAGCGGATGTAGTAGTTAAAGAACTGTGCACAGTATCGCCCAGGTTCAGTCGAACCTGAAAAAAGCTCAGGAGATTCAAAAAGTCAAAGCTAACAGGAGGCGCTCCCGTGGGAGATAGGGTGTGATTATCTACCAGGAATTTGTCTCTGAAGGTACCTTCAAATAAATTTGCACCGTGGTTTATTGGTCCCTATGAAATCATTGAAATCATTAACCCTATGTCGATTAAGTTACGGTTACCTAACTCCTTTCGTATCCATAATGTTTTTCATAAAGCCTTACTCAAAAAGTATGTGCCTATATATCCCCTACACAGGAATCTCCGCTGCCAGTGGCGGTGGCCGGCCAACTGGAATTCAAAATTTCTAGAATCCTCGATGTGAGACAGGTCCGGAATTCATTGCAGTATTTGGTTCACTGGAAAGCGTTGGTACCGAATAGAGGTCTTGGGTACCAGCTAGTAGGATGCATGCTAAGAGGTTGGTGAGAAAATTTCATCTAGCTCACCCGAAGAAACCCATTCAAGTGATTATAAGTCCGTTGGCCCCTCGTGGAAGGGGGGGTACTGTTACAGGGAGCTGGCAACGTGCTCTCCCTTCGCAGCGCCACTGGCATACCTTGCAGGGAGAGGAGCTAGGACGCGGCTGGTATCCTCATCTCCACATTAACCAGGGGGTGGGGAGAACCTGGCTGCACACGCCTCCTCAGCATTGCCGGTGTCCTCCATCCCCTAGACAATGAGAAGCTGGGGATCTGAGCGGTGATAAGGATGAATCGGTGCTCAGCTGTGTTGAGATGTGTGATGTGAGTCATGTGACTCCCCAGTTGGGGCTATTTAAACAGGCAGACTGCTGACCACAGGTTGCCTGTGATTGGTCTTGCTACCCTCACCAGCATTTTGGCATATTGTGTCTTTCGTGTGTTTGGACCTCGGCTTAGCTTTTGACCTCGACCCTGTGACCTCCCTGGAATTGACGTGACATCTTGGCTTCTGACTTCGTATTGTTTTGACCTTGTTATTGTGTTGCTCCCTGTGTACCTGCGTGACCTCCTGGCTTTGACTTTGGCTTCCTTGACTCTGTTACGGTACTCCTCTTATCTTCTTTAGGCCCCTGCACATATCTAAGCGAGGGACTGCCACCAAGTTATGTGCCGTCGGTTAGAACGGGACATGCAAGTAGGTAGGGATAGAGGTGCGGGTGGATATCAGGGCTGCACTCTTCCCTTCCTTCCATGAGGTGCAAGGAAGGGCAACTGGTGAACTAGCAACCTGATCATGGGCTTTTTAGGCTAATTAATTTGCTTGGAAGTAGAAACTAGTCTGTCTAGACTTAATAAACAGAACTGCAACAGTAAAACAAATTGCTGAAAAAAAAAAAGAATAATTGCATCACTTACCTGGGGAAGAGATGGCACCTGAAAGTACTACAGTATGTGAAGAATTCAAGTTAATGCAGGCAGTATGATGCTCTTCTAGGAAACCTTGGGTCGTGACACTCTCCCTAGCTGAAAGTGCACACAGATACAGTATATTTGTTTGCTTAATCAACAATAAGTATTGCAATGTGAAATTATGCATGCATACAAACAAAATTAAATATCAGGATTTTAGGCAATAATTCACATAGGTAAATGTATTTTTGTAAGTAAGGCCATTATTACAGATTATAGTCACATTTTAGGGTTCATGTTATGACTGCAGCAACAAACCCCCTACAGTTGTTCTGATTTCTGAATAGAAACTTAAATCCCCACAGAGCCCTTTGGTGATGTAAATTGTTAACCAGAACCATGTTATATAGTATAGTAATATTGTAATGCAAAACATTTTATAATTAAAATGCTTTCTCTAATATCACCCCGTGAGCTCGTGTTGTGTAGAATGTTGAAGATCTAAGAAATGACAAGTACTTTACTATATACAGTGCTAAACCGCCTAATTGGAGTGATAAATATGTCCTCTTGCTAAAAATAATTGTTTGCAGGTGGATTTATCAAAGACCTTGCCAAGCACGTCAGATCCCAGTACTGGCACTCCTGTCTTAATATTCAACCTGTAATCATCCTCATCTGTCACGTTTGATAGCTCATATTATAATAGATTACTATTCTACTGGAAAACTTGTTTTATTCTTATTGAAGTTAAAATGTTTCTTACACTTTCTGCTGCTTATTTTACTGTTACTATAAGATATTGCTCAGATATGGTGGCTAATAATGGTTGAAATATTGGAAAAATCTGACACTTCAGAGCTTCAACGGCTGGTGTGGTTACACATGGTCTTGTCACGGCGGGGAGTGGGGAAAACCCCCCGCCGCGCACTATCCTCAGCCACCGTGCCTAAAAACAGGGATAAAGGGAGCAGGTGACCTCCTGGCACATCCCTAAAACTGACCCTGGTCTCCTGGTTGTATGAGCGGACCCTGAAGGTGGGACGGCTCATACCCACGTACCTATGGCCCTGCCAACCCTGCATCGCCCTCAGATAAGAACAGGGCAGAGACCACCTGCTCACCCTAGACGACGGATGAGCAGGAGTCTCCAGAGGCCCCCACAGCAGCCGGGACCCAGACAGTGTGCGCTCGCATGGCAGGCAAGTAACATGAGATACATATAGAGAACCCACACTTACCTGCCGCCCTGGGGATTACGAACCAGCGCCAGGCCCTCCATGCAAACACCAGATGCGTGGGGGAGATCCTGGCAGGGAAGCACACCATCTGGTCTTTGCTTAAACCCCTCCGGGAAAGCAAGCCCCTTCCGGAGCAAACACACTGTGACTACAAGCTCCAGGCATACCCACACCATACAACAACACCAGGTGGGGAAGGGGTACACACTTGCACACTGGAGAGTCTACATAGAATACAAAGCATAGGGAACAATACATAGAAAACAATATAACAAATAAGGGTGACTCACACAGACATAACATGAGTGCAAGCAACCACCTCCTGCACATGCTCACACCAAGGCTGGAGACAAACAAACTGAACTCAGGCTCCAAACACAGACACTTAAGGAGGCCAGAGGACACACCCAGCACACAGACATTAACCATGTGTAAACCACACCCAAGGAAAGTGCTCTCAAACAAGGTGAGCACACACATGCTAAACCACATGTTGCCACCGGCAACAGCATGTGTGGCTTTGTGTCACCACACCAACTCAGAGCTGCCGTGGCCCTGCCCCCACATGAAAAACGCAACAACACATTTCCAACGACAAGCGCATGTGAGGCAGCAGGTCAAAAGCCACGACTGCAAAGAGGGTGACACGTTGCCAACGGCAACCGCACGTGAGGCAACGGGATAGCAGCCCCCACGTGCAGACGACACGTTGCCGCAGGCAACAACACAGTCGCGACCTTAACCAAGGTTGTGACAAGTCTGTTGTAAGGCCAGTTGGATGTACTGCCAAATTCTCTGAAACGCCTTTGGAGACAGCTTATGGTAGAGAAATGAACATTCATTGCAACATCTCTGGTAGACATTCCTGCAGTCAGCATGCCAATGGCAAGCTCCCTCAAATGTTGCGACACCTGTGGCATTGTGCTGTGTGATCAAACTGCACATTTCAGAGTGTCCTTTTATTGTGGGCAGTCTAAGGCACACCTGTGCAATATTCATGCTGTCTAATCAGCACCTTGATATGCCACACCTGTGAGGTGGGATGGATTATCTCGACAAAGGAGAAGTGGTACTAAGTGTACTTTAAAACTTGCTGTTCACCCTATCAGATCTGTGCTGCCGCTATTTTGCCGTGTCACCGTGCCGCCGGTCTATTGACTATAATGGGGGTGGAAGCGAAGTTACGGCGCAGCATGGCAGTCCGGTGACCCCTCGCGTGCACTGCCATGCTGCGCCGTAACTCCGCCCCCACCCCCATTATAGTCAATGGGGATGGAGCTGCGGGACGGATCCGACAGGGTGAACAGTCGGATCCGTCCTGCCGTAAGTGTGAAAGTACCCTAACACAGATTTAGACAGATGTGTGAACAATATTTGAGAGTAATGAGTCTTTTGTGTATGTACACAGTTCAGCTCATGCAAAATGGGAGCAAAACCGAAAATTTTGCGTTTATATTTTTGTTCAGTGTATAAAATAAAATGGTGGCTGACAATTTGAGTGATAAATCACAAAAGTTTGTAATGAATTAGTGTAGAATAGATTCGCTGACCTCTACTTAGTGGGTAATGTATCAATATGCAACTTTTTGTCCTTGGAGTGTCCTGCTGGATGATAAATATGGTGCATGGCTAGATGCTTTTGTCTAACTTTATACCAAATATTGGATGGCTTCGTTTTAGATAGATTTGTGGCACAATTTTGGCACAAAAGGATGCATATTAGACCACACTGCTTTCACACAAGTTGTCAAACTTTTTAGTAAAGCGATACCCATTTCAGGCTAGGCACACTTACATTAGTCAATGCAGGCCAAAGTTTTAACAAATATACTGTATATTATGCTGTGGTACAAAATCTGTGAAAGAGGGATGAATGTGTCAGCTAGCTATTTCTTCTCTTTTTGGTAGTTTAATCCAGAAAACCACAAATATACCATTATTGTATCAGGGTCTGGATAGGATTAATTGTGCCTTATGTCAAAATCAATTCTTCTAGAGATAAGCTGTACAGTAGAAAGACATCAGACATCTAATATTTTTGGATCTTTGTATTGTAACTGCAGCAAGACTGAACATTGATTAAACCAATGGATGACCATAGAGTACTTTGTAATCTTACAGTGCATAGAGCGACCAAGAAAACAAGAGAAGGGAAATTAATTGCCTGAAAGTTTACTTTGTAAATCTCATTGGACTGTTATTGCCTAGTGAAGTTAGCCGTACCATGTTGTGTCTGATGTGTTATGTTACATGTTATACTGCAAATGTGCGCCTGGGTTACACTGGTTCAGGTCACAGGTGCAGATGCTGGAGTATGGTACTAAATGGACTCCTTGGGGACTGAGTCGCATATAGATGAAGTGGCCTCATACAGATGTGCTTTAGCTAGACTGTTCCAAGTTTGCAAGTTACTAATTAACTGATCGTTAGTTAGTAAGCAATCAGTTAGTCATCCCCTATCCTGTGGACTGGGGATAACTTGTGAACTTGGCACAACCCCTTTAAAGGGGTTTTCTAAGAGTACAAATTTCATGACCTATCTTCAGGATCAGTCATATATATCAAATCGGTTAGCGTCCGATTCTCAGCGCCCTCACCGATCAGCTGCTTGAAGAGGCCATGGTGCTCCGGTAAGCACTACGGCCTCCAAACACCATACCAAGCATTGGTGTTGTATATTGTATAGTGGGTTTGCTTAGCATTGCAGCCTAGGCCCATTCACTTGAAGCTGCCAAGTGCACATGCAACAAATCAGCCAGTTTCATAGGTACAAATCTGCTGACAGATACCCTTTAGGACTCCAATTTCTCATGTAAATTCTATCCCAGCACCAAAATAGGTTGTTATCCTTGTCGCAACCATTGGGTGGCCGCTCAAATACAGAATATACATCTACTGACTGAATGTTGTAAAATCATGTATTTTTCCCCCATGGGATATGTTAAACCAAGAGGAAAGCTAAAGTAGGACACGCCCATAGCAACAAAGGTGGGACCAACTCCATATTACTGTTCATAAATTATTAATGAGATGTGTGATGCACTATAAGTACAATATCTGATGTTCAGATATTCATACATATAAAATCATATACCCCTATAAAATCCCAAATTTTAGCTTACATGGAAAGTCAAGTAATCCATTATTTCAAATGTTCTATTACGATTAGCAGATGTTGAGCATTTTTCTTTGTTTCGTTTTTTCTTGTTAAATGTATCACATTTTTTCCTATCAAGGTTTTTTCCCTCAAGATTTTGCAAGAAAATGATATGGAAATTTACTTATTTTTAAGCTTCATTTCATTCATATGGTACAATTTGCAAAGGAAGGACAAATTCTTACAGCTTATGTTCAAGTCTCGCTACTTACTGCCATTTTATTTCCAGTGGTTAGAAACCCTGGAGAAACTTGAGCCAGAGTGCCAGATGACAAAGAAAATCGAATGTAATGTAAAGTGGTACAGAAAAATAAAGACACACAGGACTGAGGTAGGGAATGGTCTTGTCATCCGTTTCATTCAGTGATAAGTAGTACTAGAAGGCACGTGGTGCTAATTTATCATGAGATTATTTTTTAAGTCAAACTGTTTTGAGGGGTCCTATACTTCTATACCTCTTGGATTTCTATAGCCTCTGAATTTAATGATGTACCAATCTGGTCCCTCAGCTGAACGGGGGCTTCTGCATGTCTGGAAAGCAGAATGCATGGGAAGTTCATTTCAATGGTCACTGTGCATGTATAAGAGGACATAGCAAATTCATTTTCTATCTATATAGTGTGAGATGGGGGGAAGGGGGTTGAGAAATAGGAGAGACTTTGATGGTGAGGCCAGAACAAGTACAGGCGATAGTAGATTGGGTGGCTGACAGTGGCGCCAATTCCTTCACAGTATCTCCCACCCAGTCCTCTGCAGAAAGCTCAGAGTTGGCAACTGCAACCCATGCCCATCAGTCTTTCACCTGACCACCTTACAAAGCAGCCAAGCAGCCTGAGCTCCAAGTCATGCCGCAGACTCTTATGCTTTTTGATGACTCTGCTGGCAGGGTATACCTGGGCCATCCACGTAGCCCTACCCCAGAAGTGGAAGACATTGAATGCACTGATGCTCAACCACTTATGTTGCAGGATGAGCACATGGGAGAACCACCGCAGCACGTCTCTGATGATGACGAAACACAGGTGCCAACTGCTGCGGCTTTCTGCAGTGTGCTGACTGACGAGGAGGGCAGTGGTCAAGCATGGGTGGAAGATGATGTGGAGGACGATGAGGCACTAGACCCAGACTGGACTCAAGTTCATGCTAGTGACTTTTTCAGTTCTAAGGAAGAGGCGGTGGTCGCACAGAGGCAACAGCACAGCAAAAGAGGGAGCAGGCTGCAAAAGCAGAGCAAAAGCTACTGCCCACTGCACCCAGGGACCTAGCACACCAAATGCAGCTCCAAGGAGTTCATTGGAGTGGCAGTTCTTCAGACAATGTCCTGACGACAAGACACGAGTGGTTTGCACGTTGTGCCATCAGAGCCTGAAGCGAGGCCTCAACGTTCTAAACCTGAGCACAACCTGCATGACCAGGCATCTACATGCAAAGAAAGGTCTCAGGCTCCTCCTGCTGTCTCTGCCTCTTTCTCCACCTCTGGAGTCACAGTGGCACCTGCCACCCAGCAAACAGAGGATGTGACACCAACACCACCACCTCCATCATCAACACCAAGCATCTCTACCATGTCACACGCAAGCATTCATCTGTCTATCTCCCAAACACGAGAGAAAGAGAAAATACCCACCCACCCCTCCCTTGACCCCTGCCCCTGAATGCCAGCATTTCAAAATTACTCACCTTTGAAATGCTGTAATTCTGTCTGGTGGAGACAGACTGTTTTAAACAGCTGATGGCGGTGGCCGTCCCAGAGTATGTCGTTCCCAGCCGCCACTACTTTTCCAGGTGAGCCGTCTCTTCCCTGCACAACCAAGTGGAGGATAAAATCGTGCACTGCACAATGTCATCTGTGGCAAGTTCCACATAACCACAGATACATGGACCAGTAAGCATGGGCAGGGATGCTATATCTCCATAATTGCACACTGGGTAAATCTAGTGGTGGCTGGGCCCTAAATCTAGTGGTTTGGCGCATTTCCTTCCACCACCAAGGATCGCAGGGCATTATTCTTTGCCTCCTGTTGCCTCCTCCTCCTCCTCTGCTTCCTCCTCCTCCTCTTCTACCATCTCCTCATCCGGTAAGCGACAGACCTTCACCACCCACTTCAGCACAGCCAGGGGTAAACATCAGCAGGCGGTTTTAAAACTCATGTGTTTGGGGCACAAACCCCACATTGCACAGGAGTTCTGGAGGGGCATAGAATACCAGACCAATAAGTGGTTGCTGCCAGTGAGCCTCAAGCCCAGCCTGGTGGTGTGCGATAATGGGCGATAATAGGCGTTCTCACCCTGCTGCTGCTCGCCTGTCTGCGCTGCAGCGTAACTTCGGCCTTCCTGCTCACCGCCTCATATGCGACGTGCCCACCAGGTGGAACTCCACCTTGCATATGCTGGAGAGACTGTGCGAGCAGCAGCCGGCGATAGTGGAGTTTAAGCTGCAGCACGCACGGGTCAGTCGCTCTGCAGAACAGCACCACTTCACCACTAGTGACTGGGCCTTCATGCGAGACCTGTGTACCTTGTTGCGGTCTTTTGAGTACTCAACCAACATGGCCAGTGCTGGCAGTGCCATTGTTAGCATTACAATACCACTTCTATGTCTCCTTGAAAAAACTATTACAGTGATGGAAGAGGATGTGGCACAGGAGGAGTAGGAAGAGGGGGAATTTCACAGGGTTTTAGGCCGGTCATTCAGAAGTGGCTCAGAGGGTGGTACACAGGTGGCCAGCCAGGGCACAGTTCTGGAGGACGAGTAGGAGGAGGATGAGGTAGAGGAGGAGGAGGAACTGGGTTCACTCCAGGGTGACACCCAACGCAGCACAGGGCCATCACTGGAGCATGGCTGGGGGGATACAGAGGACACAGAGGATACACCACCTACAGAGGACAGCTTATCATTACCTCTGGGCAGCCTGGCACACATGAGCGACTACATATTACAGTGCCTGTGCAACGACAGCAGAGTTGCCCACATTGTAACTTGTGCTGACTACTGGGTTGCCACCCTGCTGGATCCCCGCTACAAAGGCAATGTGCCCACCTTAATTCTCGCAATGGAGAGTGATAGGAAGATGTGCGATTACAAGCGCACGCTGGTAGATGCGATACTGAGGGCATTCCCAACTGACACGGGGGGACAAGTGGAAGCACAAGGCGAAGGCAGAAGAGGAGGAGGAAGAGTTCGCCAACACAACTGTGTCACAGCCAGCTCCTCAGAAGGCAGGGTTAGCATGGTCGACATGTGGAAAACCTTTGTTACCACGACACAGCAACCTGCACCACCAGCTGATATGGAAAGTCTTATCAGGAGGCAGCATTTGATAACATGGTGGAACAGTACGTGTGCACACACCTGCACGTACTGACTGATGGTTCTGCCCCATTCGACTTCTGGTTCTCCAAATTGTTCACATGGCCTAAGCTTGCCCTTTATGCCTTGGAGGTGCTGGACTGCCCTGCAGCCTGTGCATTGTCAGAACGTGTATTTAGCACGGCAGGGGTCGTCATTACAGACAAACGCAGCCGCCTGTCCACAGCCAACGTGGACAAGCTCACGTTCATTAAAATGAACCAGGCATGGATCCCACAGGAATTGTCCGTACCTTGTGCAGAATAGCCTACATTTCTGATAATCGCGTGTTCCATTGGTGGGTGACATGAAGCCTGTTTTGCTGTGAATTGACATCTCCTCTGTCTGGGTGCCAGGGGCCTAAATTTCTGAATCACCTATTCCATTGGTGGGTGACATGAAGCCAGTTTTGCCATGCATTAACCTTTCCTCTGTCTGGGTGTCAGGGGCCTACATTTCTGATTATCGCCTGTACCATTGGTGGGTGACATGAATTCTGTTTTGCAGTAAATTGACCTTTCCTCTGTCTGGGTGCAAGGGGCCTACATTTCTGATAATCGCCTGTTTCATTGGTGGGTGACATGAAGCCTGTTTTGCCGTGAATTGACCTCTCCTCTGTCTGGGTGCCAGGGGCCTACATTTCTGATAATCGCCTGTACCATTGGTGGGTGACATGAAGCCTGTTTTGCCGTGAATTGACCTCTCCTCTGTCTGGGTGCCAGGGGCCTATATTTCTGATAATCGCCTGTTGCATTCCTGGGTAACATTAACCTCTTTTTGCTGTGAATTGACCTCTCCTATGTCTGGGTGCCAGTAGCCTACATTTCTCATAATCGCCTGTTGCATTGGTGGGTGATGTTAACCTCTTTTTGCCATGAATTGACCTGTCTGGGTGCCAGGGGCCTAACATTTCTAAATATCACCTGTTCCATTGGTGGGTGACATTAACCCAGTTTTTCCAGTGATAAGCCACAGCTGTGCATTGCTGTCAGGAAACCAAATTTTGTAAAAACATCTGTTACTGATCAAAAGATGCGTGACTACAAATCCCCTTTCCTTTATGACTTTGAAGCACCTCTGCGCTCCATGATTCCCACCACATGAGGAACACTCGTGCTTAAATTTGCACTTGTCCCCATACTTGCATCCACCCTTGTTAAATAGGAAACATAACCCCTTTTGTGAGGCTGCCAAGCGCTCTGATTGCCCAGAACCCCTGGTGCCCCCTGGAAAGCCACCCTCATCCTCAAGTTAATGTCCTTATGATCCCACCGAATGCTAGACAGAGCTGCTTTTCGTTGCTGAAACTGTTCGTCGTACCTCAACCACCCCTGCCCCCCATATACCCGATAAGCCTCCCCTATCGCATCCAGGTAACAGAAAAGCATAGAACAATTCTCTGGAGCCTTCTCCACTATGACACTGGCCAGGATCACAAACGCCTGCAACCAGTTGGAAAAAGTCAGCAGAAACGAAACCGCGCTTATCCTCATCTTACTTCTTCCTATACTCCTTCCTATCCCTATCTAAATTAAACCATTCCAGCGGGAGTAACGAAAATATGTCCACGTACTCCCCTTTCCAATTTTTTTCCTTCACCTCCAGCCGCAAGTGTGCCCCCAGAGGCCCTTCAAAGCAAACATATACCTCCCCTCTCGCCGCATCATCCAAACGCGGTTTCCCCCCATCTTTTTCTTTAACCCCGTTCCTCTCCTTAGTCCCATCCTTATCCGCCGACCCTTGCGGCGATGCACTCAATGACCCACTGGCCCCCATACCCACAGCCCCACTATCCCCCGTCCCTTCTGCCACCACCGCCGCGCTACTACCCGTTGCTCCTGACCCTTGCAAACCCAAAGCTGCCAACAGTGACCCGGTCACTGATCCCGTATTTACGTCCCTTCACTAACTCCTGTAACCCCAATAACAACTCCCCCAGCCAGCCCACAACGGACACCCCTGGGACCCCCCCCCAACCCTGGGAGCCCCCCCCCAAAGACAAGCAACCGATAATGAGGACTCCCCGCGTGTCTCACCTGGCTGCGTGGACGCTGTAATTTCACCAGCCCAATTGTGAGGTAATGAAACTTGACCGGCGCTGGTCTCCACTCTGGCTGTCCTCAGATCTTCAGCACTAGAGATGGCCCGAACTATCCGCCGGCGAACAGTTCCCGGCGAACATAGCTTGTTCGCGTTCGCCTCTGCCGGGCGAACATATGCGATGTTCGGTCCGCCCCCTATACATCATCATTGAGCAAACTTTGACCCTGTACCTCACAGTCAGCAGACACATTCCAGCCAATCAGCAGCATACCCTCCCTCCCAGACCCTCCCACCTCCTGAACAGCATCCATTTTAGATTCATTCTGAAGCTGCAGTCTTAGTGAGAGGAGGGAGAGTGTAGTTGCTGCTGATTTAATTGGGAAATTGATAGCTAGGCTAGTGAATTCAGTGTCCACTCCAGTCCTAAAAGACTCATCTGATCTCTGCTGTAAGGACAGCGTCCTGACAGCACCCCAAAAAGCCCTTTTTAGGGCTGCAACATTAGTCTGCTTTTTTTTCCTTTATATACATATTGCAGTTGCCTGGCCTGCCTGTGTGTGAGGAGCTGCAGGCCCACAGACTGTAGTGTGCCCACTGCCAGTGCCCACCCCTGTCATTCCGTGTGGTACAGGACTTTGCATCAAAAAAGGCATTTAATTTTTACACTTTAATCTAAGGTTAGTTGCCTGCCAGTGTGTGTCAGGCTGACTTCCACTGACTGTAGTGTGCCCACTGCCAGTGCCCACCACTCATACCGGCTGGCACAGGACTTTGCATAAAAAAAGCATTTAATTTTTACACTTTAGTGTAATTTCAGCTGCTTGCCTGCTGCTAGTGTGTGTCAGGCCGACTTCAACTGACTGTAGTGTGCCCAATGCCAGTGCCCACCCCTGTCATCCCGTGTGGCACAGGACTTTGCTTAAAAAAAAGGCACTTAATTTTTACACTTTAATCTAAGGTTAGTTGCCTGCCAGTGTGTGTCAGGCTGATTTCCACTGACTGTAGTGTGCCCACTGCCAGTGTCCACCACTCATACCGGCTGGCACAGGACTTTGCATAAAAAAGGCATTTAATTTTTACACTTTAGTGTAATTTCAGCTGCTTGCCTGCTGCTAGTGTGTGTCAGGCCGACTTCAACTGACTGTAGTGTGCCCACTGCCAGTGCCCACCCCTGTCATCCCGTGTGGCACAGGACTTTGCTTAAAAAAAGGCACTTAATTTTTACACTTTAATCTAAGGTTAGTTGCCTGCCAGTGTGTGTCAGGCTGACTTCCACTGACTGTAGTGTGCCCACTGCCAGTGTCCACCACTCATACCGGCTGGCACAGGACTTTGCATAAAAAGGCATTTAATTTTTACACTTTAGTGTAATTTCAGCTGCTTGCCTGCTGCTAGTGTGTGTCAGGCCGACTTCAACTGACTGTAGTGTGCCCACTGCCAGTGCTCCACCCCTGTCATCCCGTGTGGCACAGGACTTTGCTTAAAAAAAGGCACTTAATTTTTACACTTTAATCTAAGGTTAGTTGCCTGCCAGTGTGTGTCAGGCTGACTTCCACTGACTGTAGTGTGCCCACTGCCAGTGTCCACCACTCATACCGCTGGCACAGGACTTTGCATAAAAAGGCATTTAATTTTTACACTTTAGTGTAATTTCAGCTGCTTGCCTGCTGCTAGTGTGTGTCAGGCCGACTTCAACTGACTGTAGTGTGCCCACTGCCAGTGCCCA
Source organism: Bufotes viridis (assembly GCA_033119425.1). NCBI lineage: Eukaryota > Metazoa > Chordata > Amphibia > Anura > Bufonidae > Bufotes > Bufotes viridis. The sequence goes on along the minus strand of CM065593.1, from coordinate 379,923,040 downwards.
CCCCTGTCATCCCGTGTGGCACAGTACTTTGCATCAAAAAAGGCATTTAATTTTTACACTTTAGTGTAATTTCAGTTGCTTGCCTACTGCTAGTGTGTGTCAGGCTGACTTCCACTGACTGTAGTGTGCCCACTGCCAGTGCCAACCACTGATACCGGGTGGCACAGTAGCTTGCCGATAAATAAGGCATTTAATTTTTAGACAGTAGTCAAAATTCAGTTGCTTGCCTGCTGCCAGTGTGTGTCAGGCCCTCTTCCACTGACTGTAGTGTGCCCACTGCCAGTGCCAACCACTGATACCGGGTGGCACAGTAGCTTGCCGATAAATAAGGCATTTAATTTTTAGACAGTAGTCTAAATTCAGTTGCTTGCCTGCTGCCAGTGTGTGTCAGGCCCTCTTCCACTGACTGTAGTGTGCCCACTGCCAGTGCCAACCACTGATACCGGGTGGCACAGTAGCTTGCCGATAAATTAGGCATTTAATTTTTAGACAGTAGTCTAAATTCAGTTGCTTGCCTGCTGCTATTGTGTGTCAGGCCCTCTTCCACTGACTGTAGTGTGCCCACTGCCAGTGCCAACCACTGATACCGGGTGGCACAGTAGCTTGCCGATAAATAAGGCATTTAATTTTTAGACAGTAGTCTAAATTCAGTTGCTTGCCTGCTGCCAGTGTGTGTCAGGCCCGCTTCCACTGACTGTAGTGTGCCCTCTGCCAGTGCCGACCACTGATACCGGGTGGCACAGTAGCTTGCCGATAAATAAGGCATTTAATTTTTAGACAGTAGTCTAAATTCAGTTGCTTGCCTGCTGCCAGTGTGTGTCAGGCCCGCTTCCACTGCCTGTAGTGTGCCCACTGCCAGTGCCAACCACTCATACCGGGTGGCACAGTAGCTTGCCGATAAATAAGGCATTTAATTTTTAGACAGTAGTCTAAATTCAGTTGCTTGCCTGCTGCCAGTGTGTGTCAGGCCCTCTTCCACTGACTGTAGTGTGCCCACTGCCAGTGCCAACCACTGATACCGGGTGGCACAGTAGCTTGCCGATAAATTAGGCATTTAATTTTTAGACAGTAGTCTAAATTCAGTTGCTTGTCTGCTGCCAGTGTGTGTCAGGCCCTCTTCCACTGACTGTAGTGTGCCCACTGCCAGTGCCAACCACTGATACCGGGTGGCACAGTAGCTTGCCGATAAATAAGGCATTTAATTTTTAGACAGTAGTCTAAATTCAGTTGCTTGCCTGCTGCCAGTGAGTGTCAGGCCCGCTTCCACTGACTGTAGTGTGCCCTCTGCCAGTGCCAACCACTGATACCGGGTGGCACTGTAGCTTGCCGATAAATAAGGCATTTAATTTTTAGACAGTAGTCTAAATTCAGTTGCTTGCCTGCTGCCAGTGTGTGTCAGGCCCGCTTCCACTGACTGTAGTGTGCCCTCTGCCAGTGCCGACCACTGATACCGGGTGGCACAGTAGCTTGCCGATAAATAAGGCATTTAATTTTTAGACAGTAGTCTAAATTCAGTTGCTTGCCTGCTGCCAGTGTGTGTCAGGCCCGCTTCCACTGACTGTAGTGTGCCCACTGCCAGTGCCAACCACTCATACCGGGTGGCACAGTAGCTTGCCGATAAATAAGGCATTTAATTTTTAGACAGTAGTCTAAATTCAGTTGCTTGCCTGCTGCCAGAGTGTGTCAGGCCCTCTTCCACTGACTGTAGTGTGCCCACTGCCAGTGCCAACCACTGATACCGGGTGGCACAGTAGCTTGCCGATAAATTAGGCATTTAATTTTTAGACAGTAGTCTAAATTCAGTTGCTTGCCTGCTGCCAGTGTGTGTCAGGCCCACTTCCACAGACTGTAGTGTGCCCACTGCCAGTGCCAACCACTCATACCGGGTGGCACAGTAGCTTGCCGATAAATTAGGCATTTAATTTTTAGACAGTAGTCTAAATTCAGTTGCTTGTCTGCTGCCAGTGTGTGTCAGGCCCTCTTCCACTGACTGTAGTGTGCCCACTGCCAGTGCCAACCACTGATACCGGGTGGCACAGTAGCTTGCCGATAAATAAGGCATTTAATTTTTAGACAGTAGTCTAAATTCAGTTGCTTGCCTGCTGCCAGTGTGTGTCAGGCCCTCTTCCACTGACTGTAGTGTGCCCACTGCCAGTGCCAACCACTGATACCGGGTGGCACAGTAGCTTGCCGATAAATTAGGCATTTAATTTTTAGACAGTAGTCTAAATTCAGTTGCTTGCCTGCTGCCATTGTGTGTCAGGCCCTCTTCCACTGACTGTAGTGTGCCCACTGCCAGTGCCAACCACTGATACCGGGTGGCACAGTAGCTTGCCGATAAATAAGGCATTTAATTTTTAGACAGTAGTCTAAATTCAGTTGCTTGCCTGCTGCCAGTGTGTGTCAGGCCCGCTTCCACTGACTGTAGTGTGCCCTCTGCCAGTGCCAACCACTGATACCGGGTGGCACAGTAGCTTGCCGATAAATAAGGCATTTCATTTTTAGACAGTAGTCTAAATTCAGTTGCTTGCCTGCTGCCAGTGTGTGTCAGGCCCGCTTCCACTGACTGTAGTGTGCCCACTGCCAGTGCCAACCACTCATACCGGGTGGCACAGTAGCTTGCCGATAAATTAGGCATTTAATTTTTAGACAGTAGTCTAAATTCAGTTGCTTGCCTGCTGCCAGTGTGTGTCAGGCCCTCTTCCACTGACTGTAGTGTGCCCACTGCCAGTGCCAACCACTGATACCGGGTGGCACAGTAGCTTGCCGATAAATTAGGCATTTAATTTTTAGACAGTAGTCTAAATTCAGTTGCTTGTCTGCTGCCAGTGTGTGTCAGGCCCTCTTCCACTGACTGTAGTGTGCCCACTGCCAGTGCCAACCACTGATACCGGGTGGCACAGTAGCTTGCCGATAAATAAGGCATTTAATTTTTAGACAGTAGTCTAAATTCAGTTGCTTGCCTGCTGCCAGTGTGTGTCAGGCCCGCTTCCACTGACTGTAGTGTGCCCTCTGCCAGTGCCAACCACTGATACCGGGTGGCACAGTAGCTTGCCGATAAATAAGGCATTTAATTTTTAGACAGTAGTCTAAATTCAGTTGCTTGCCTGCTGCCAGTGTGTGTCAGGCCCGCTTCCACTGACTGTAGTGTGCCCACTGCCAGTGCCGACCACTGATACCGGGTGGCACAGTAGCTTGCCGATAAATAAGGCATTTAATTTTTAGACAGTAGTCTAAATTCAGTTGCTTGCCTGCTGCCAGTGTGTGTCAGGCCCGCTTCCACTGACTGTAGTGTGCCCACTGCCAGTGCCAACCACTCATACCGGGTGGCACAGTAGCTTGCCGATAAATAAGGCATTTAATTTTTAGACAGTAGTCTAAATTCAGTTGCTTGCCTGCTGCCAGTGTGTGTCAGGCCCTCTTCCACTGACTGTAGTGTGCCCACTGCCAGTGCCAACCACTGATACCGGGTGGCACAGTAGCTTGCCGATAAATAAGGCATTTAATTTTTAGACAGTAGTCTAAATTCAGTTGCTTGCCTGCTGCCAGTGTGTGTCAGGCCCACTTCCACAGACTGTAGTGTGCCCACTGCCAGTGCCAACCACTCATACCGGGTGGCACAGTAGCTTGCCGATAAATTAGGCATTTAATTTTTAGACAGTAGTCTAAATTCAGTTGCTTGTCTGCTGCCAGTGTGTGTCAGGCCCTCTTCCACTGACTGTAGTGTGCCCACTGCCAGTGCCAACCACTGATACCGGGTGGCACAGTAGCTTGCCGATAAATAAGGCATTTAATTTTTAGACAGTAGTCTAAATTCAGTTGCTTGCCTGCTGCCAGTGTGTGTCAGGCCCGTTTCCACTGACTGTAGTGTGCCCTCTGCCAGTGCCAACCACTGATACCGGGTGGCACTGTTGCTTGCCGATAAATAAGGCATTTAATTTTTAGACAGTAGTCTAAATTCAGTTGCTTGCCTGCTGCCAGTGTGTGTCAGGCCCGCTTCCACTGACTGTAGTGTGCCCTCTGCCAGTGCCGACCACTGATACCGTGTGGCACAGTAGCTTGCCGATAAATAAGGCATTTAATTTTTAGACAGTAGTCTAAATTCAGTTGCTTGCCTGCTGCCAGTGTGAGTCAGGCCCGCTTCCACTGACTGTAGTGTGCCCACTGCCAGTGCCAACCACTCATACCGGGTGGCACAGTAGCTTGCCGATAAATAAGGCATTTAATTTTTAGACAGTAGTCTAAATTCAGTTGCTTGCCTGCTGCCAGTGTGTGTCAGGCCCTCTTCCACTGACTGTAGTGTGCCCACTGCCAGTGCCAACCACTGATACCGGGTGGCACAGTAGCTTGCCGATAAATTAGGCATTTAATTTTTAGACAGTAGTCTAAATTCAGTTGCTTGCCTGCTGCCAGTGTGTGTCAGGCCCACTTCCACAGACTGTAGTGTGCCCACTGCCAGTGCCAACCACTCATACCGGGTGGCACAGTACCTAGCACGCGTAGTACCACTTATCTAAAAAAAATGACAGGCAGAGGCAGGCCACACCGCAGGGGCCGTCGTGGTCGTGGTGCTGTGATTTCCACTGTCCCTGGAATAATGCCCAGTTTTCAGAGGCCACGTACCCTGAACCCGAAAAATTCAGAGGACGTAGTTGACTGGCTTAGACAGGACACCCAATCTTCAACAGCTTCCGCTAAGAACCTTGACGCACCATCCTCCTCCAGCTCAGCTTCGGTCACCTGCTCTCAAGTTACCACACACCCGCCCGTCGCCACCACCACCACTACCACCACAGCCACCACAGCTGCTTCACTTGATCCGTCAGAGGAGTTATTTACACATCAGTTGGATGCAATTAGTGATGCGCAACCATTATTGCCAGATGATGTAGATTACGGGGATATGTCTCAGTCAGGCAGGATTACACACATGGACGTACAGTGTGATGATGATGATGATGATGATGTTGTACCCGCTGCTGCTTCCTTTGCTGAGGTGTCAGATACAAGTGAAGCGGTTGATGATGACGATGTGTCCACAGATGCCATGTGGGTGCCTGCTCGAAGAGAAGAAGAGGGGGAAAGTTCTGAAGGGGAGACAGAGAGAATGAGGAGACGAGTTGGAAGCAGGGGGAGGTCGTCGCAAGGAGTTAGTGGCACAGTCAGACAGCATGTATCGGCACCTGGGGTCAGCCAGACAGCACGCCAGTCAACGCATGCTGTTGCCACCACTAGAATGCCGTCATTGCAAAGCTCAGCAGTGTGGCATTTTTGTGTGTGTCTGCCTCTGATAAAAGCAATGCCATTTGCAACCTGTGCCAAAAGAAACTGAGTCGTGGGAAGTCCAACACCCACCTTGGTACAACTGCTTTGCGAAGGCACATGATCTCACATCACAAACGCCTATGGGATCAACACATGAGTACAAGCAGCACACAAACTCAAAGCCACCATGCTCCTCCTGGTACAGCATCTTCAGCCACGTCAACCACTGCTGTCCTCCCTGCCCCCTCTCAACCACCCGCCACTCCATCTCTCACCTTCAGCAGTTCCTGCTCATCTGCCCACAGTCAGGTGTCTGTCAAGGACATGTTTGAGCATAAGAAGCCAATGTCACAAAGTCACCCCTTGCCCGGCGACTGACAGCTGGCTTGACGGAACTCTTAGCCTGCCAGCTTTTACCATACCAGCTGGTAGAGTCTGAGGCCTTCAAAAATTTGTCGCTATTGGGACACCACAGTGGAAGGTACCCGGACGAAATTTTTTTCAAAAAGGCAATCCCAAACCTCTACCATGTCATTGAAAAGGAAGTCATGGCATCTCTGGCATACAGTGTTGGGGCAAGGGTCCGTCTGACCACTGATACCTGGTCTGCAAAGCACGGTCAGGGCAGGTATATCACGTATACTGCGCATTGGGTCAACCTGCTGACGGCTGACAAGCATGGAATGCGTGGCTCCGCAGCGGAGTTGGTGACACCACCACGACTTGCAGGCAGACCTACTGCCACCTCCTCTACTCCTACTCCATCCTCTTCAATATCCTCCTCGGCTGAGTCCTCTTCTGCTGCGGCGTCTGGCTGCACATCAACTGATTCCCCCAGCTCCCCAGGGGCTATTCCACATCCCGGATACGACAGTGTCACGCTATCTTGGGGTTGACTTGCCTGAAAGCAGAGAGCCACACAGGACCAGCACTCCTGTCCGCCCTGAACGCACAGGTGGATCAGTGGCTGACCCCGCACCAACTGGAGATCGGCAAAGTGGTGTGTGACAATGGAAGCAATCTGTTGGCGGCATTAAATTTGGGCAGTTGTCACATGTGCCGTGCATGGCACATGTGTTGAATCTCATCGTACAACGTTTTGTGTCTAAGTACCCAGGCTTACAGGACGTCCTCAAGCAGGCCAGGAAGGTGTGTGGCCATTTCAGGCGTTCCTACACGGCCATGGCGCACTTTTCCGATATTCAGCGGCGAAACAACATGCCAGTGAGGCGCTTGATATGCGACAGCCCGACACGTTGGAATTCAACACTCCTAATGTTCGACCGCCTGCTCCAACAAGAAAAAGCCGCCAACGAGTATTTGTATGACCGGGTGCTAGGACAGCCTTCTGCGGAGCTGGGAATCTTTTTGCCACGTTACTGGACACTCATGCGCAATGCCTGTAGGCTTATGCGTCCTTTTGAGGAGGTGACAAACCTAGTCAGTCGCACCGAAGGCACCATCAGCGACCTCATCCCATTTGTTTTCTTCCTGGAGCGTGCCCTGCGAAGAGTTCTGGATCAGGCTGTAGATGAGCGTGAAGAGGAAGAGGAAGAGTTGTGGTCACCATCACCACCAGAAACAGCCTTGTCATCATCGCTTGTCGGACCTGCAGCAACGCTGGAAGAGGAGTATGAGGAAGAGGAGTCAGAGGAGGAATGTGGCGGCTTTGAGGAGGAGGAAGACCAACCACAGCAGGCACCCCAGGGTGCTCGTTGTTGTCACCTATCTGGGACCCATGGTGTTGTACGTGGCTGGGGGAAGAACAGACCGTCAATGACATCAGTGAGGACGAGGAACGGGAAATGAGTAGCTCTGCATCCAACCTTGTTCAAATGGGGTCTTTCATGCTGTCATGTCTGTTGAGGGACCCACGTATAAAAAGGATAAAGGAGAACGATCTGTACTGGGTGGCCACGCTACTAGACCCCGGTATAAGCAGAAAGTGGCAGAAATGTTACCAAATTACCGAAAGTCGGAAAGGATGCAGCAGTTCAAAACCAAACTAAAAATATGCTTTACACAGCTTATAAGGGGATGTCACAGCACAACGGGAATCTAACAGGGGAAGAGGTGAGTGTAATCCTCCTCCTACCACGGCGGCAAGGACTGGACGATTTACAGATGTGTTGTTGATGGAGGACATGCGGAGCTTTTTCAGTCCTACTCATCGCCACAGCCCTTCGGGATCCAGCCTTAGAGAACGACTCGACCGACAGGTAGCAGACTACCTCGCCTTAACAGCAGATATCGACACTCTGAGGAGCAATGAACCCCTTCACTACTGGGTGTGCAGGCTTGACCTGTGGCCTGAGCTATCCCAGTTTGCGATAGAACTTCTGGTCTGCCCTGCTTCAAGTGTCCTGTCAGAAAGGACCTTCAGTGCAGCAGGAGGCATTGTCACTGACAAGAGAAGTCGCCTCGGTCAAAAAAGTGTTGATTACCTCACCTTCATAAAGATGAATGAGGCATGGATCCCGAAGGGACTGACAGTGGGGGATACGTTTGACTAACAAAAGGCCTGATTACATGCCATGGCCTCAAAATGGTCCCCACGCTGCTGTATTTAATGTCTGCATACCGGATGACTTTCGTGAATTCTCCACCACCAACTAGGGTTCAAGCCACAATGTTTTAGTCACTTTTCTGCCTGGAAAACATAAATTTTTCCGGCCGCTGCTACAATAGCGGCTGCAACAGTGCCATTATTTTTCAGGCATGTGTACATGCCTAATTTTTCTGTCCTATGGTGCAGCACTGTGGCTGCAAAAACAAACCAAAAAAAGGCACATACAAGTGTCAATTCCCTTCGTGATCGTTACCTTGTTGTGGTGAAGGGGCTTGCGTATCACAATGAAGCAATCATCATCACCTCTATAAGTGTGTTGGCAATGTTGCCACACCCCAGATGATAAGGCCGTTGCTTCATTATAGTCAGACCAAAAGCGATCGGGTGGCCACGCTACTAGACCCCCGGTATAAGCAGAAAGTGGCAGAAATGTTACCAAATTACCGAAAGTCGGAAAGGATGCAGCAGTTCAAAACCAAACTAAAAAATATGCTTTACACAGCTTATAAGGGGGATGTCAATGGGGGATTCGACAATGGTTAATCAATTCGACCGGATAGGGTCCGTAACAGGGATTAAACTGATAGCAATAGTACTAGTTAAGACACCACTCATATAGGGTGTCACAGCACATTGCTCTGTGCACGCGCAGTGCCCCAATTTGGGAGTAAGAGGACCGACCAAGCTGCTTTTTCCATCTCCCGGTTCCTGAAATCAATTCAGTTTAGTGTATGAGAGTTTGGTCTGTCACTGTGAAGGCAGTAGAAGGTACCCGGCCTAAATTTTTTTTCACAAAAGGCAATCCCTGATATGGGACGTAACAGGGATTAAACTAATGAGAATAAAAATACAGAAAATACCACTCATATCAGTGGAGGGAGCCAGCGTTTTTTTAACCATCTCCCCGTTCAAAAAATCTATTTAATAAATGGCCCCCAGATTGGGGAGTCGGGGACGTTAGAGGAATTAAACTGATGAGAATAGTACTACAGAAAATACCACTCATATAGGGTGTGACAGTAAATTGCACGGCGCAGACGCAGTGACCGTGGTTTAAAACAGAGTGGAGGGAGCCAGCGTTTTTTTAACCATCTCCCCGTTCGAAAAATCTATTCAATAAATGGCCCCCAGATTGGGGACGTTAGAGGGATTAAACTGATGAGAATAGTACTACAGAAAATACCACTCATATCGGGTGGGACAGTAAATTGCACGGCGCAGACGCAGTCACCGTGGATTAAAACAGAGTGGAGGGAGCCAGCGTTTTTTTAACCATCTCCCCGTTCGAAAAATCTATTCAATAAATGGCCCCCAGATTGGGGACGTTAGAGGGATTAAACTGATGAGAATAGTACTACAGAAAATACCACTCATATCGGGTGTGACAGTAAATTGCACGGCGCAGACGCAGTCACCGTGGTTTAAAACAGAGAGGAGGGAGCCAGCGTTTTTTTAACCATCTCCCCGTTCGAAAAATCTATTCAATAAATGGCCCCCAGATAAGGGACGTTAGAGGGATTAAATTGATGAGAATAGTACTACAGAAAATACCACTCATATCGGGTGTGACAGTAAATTGCACGGTGCAGACGCAGTCACCGTGGTTTAAAACAGAGTGGAGGGAGCCAGCGTTTTTTTAACCATCTCCCCGTTCGAAAAATCTATTCAATAAATGGCCCCCAGATTGGGGACGTTAGAGGGATTAAACTGATGAGAATAGTACTACAGAAAATACCACTCATATCGGGTGTGACAGTAAATTGCACGGCGCAGACGCAGTGACCGTGGATTAAAACAGAGTGGAGGGAGCCAGCGTTTTTAACCATCTCCCCGTTCGAAAAATCTATTCAATAAATGGCACCCAGATTGGGGACGTTAGAGGGATTAAACTGATGAGAATAGTACTACCGAAAATACAACTCATATCGGGTGTGACAGTAAATTGCACGGCGCAGACGCAGTCACCGTGGTTTAAAACAGAGTGGAGGGAGCCAGCGTTTTTAACCATCTCCCATTCGAAAAATCTATTCAATAAATGGCCCCCAGATTGGGGACATTAGAGGGATTAAACTGATGAGAATAGTACTACAGAAAATACCACTCATATCGGGTGTGACAGTAAATTGCACGGCGCAGACGCAGTCACCGTGGTTTAAAACAGAGTGGAGGGAGCCAGCGTTTTTTAACCATCTCCCCGTTCGAAAAATCTATTCAATAAATGGCCCCAGATTGGGGACGTTAGAGGATTAAACTGATGAGAATAGTACTACAGAAAATACCACTCATATCGGGTGTGACAGTAAATTGCACGGCGCAGACGCAGTGACCGTGGATTAAAACAGAGTGGAGGGAGCCAGCGTTTGTTTAACCATCTCCCGTTCGAAAAATCTATTCAATAAATGGCACCCAGATTGGGGACGTTAGAGGGATTAAACTGATGAGAATAGTACTACCGAAAATACAACTCATATCGGGTGTGACAGTAAATTGCACGGCGCAGACGCAGTCACCGTGGTTTAAAACAGAGTGGAGGGAGCCAGCGTTTTTTTAACCATCTCACCGTTCGAAAAATCAATTCAATTCATCTTTTGGGGACCCTTGGTGTTGTACGTGGCTGGGTGGAGGAAGAAACCTTCAATGACATCACCGGGACGTGGCTAGCTTGGTATCCAACCTTGTGCAAATGGGGAGTTTGCGGTTGTGCAAATGAACTGTTTGCGGTGCATTAAAAGGGAGTTTGGTCTGTCAATGTCAGTGAAGCGGGCGTAACCCTTACACTACCTGATCGATACAACATCATACCTGATCGTATACACACACTGGATGTTTTAACCACTTCAGCCCCCTAGCTTAAACACCCTTAATGACCAGGCCACTTTTACAATTCCGCACTACACTACTTTCACCGTTTATTGCTCCGTCATGCAACTTACCACCCAAATGAATTTTACCTCCTTTTCTTCTCACTAATAGAGCTTTCATTTGGTGGTATTTCATTGTTGCTGACATTTTTACTTTTTTTGCTATTAATAAAAATTTAACGACATTTTTGCAAAAAATGACATTTTTCACTTTCTGTTGTAAAATTTTTCAAAAAAACTACATTTGTATGTAAAATTTTCTCTAAATTTATTGTTCTACATGTCTTTGATAAAAAAATTCAATAAGCGTATATTTATTGGTTTGGGTAAAAGTTATAGCGTTTACAAACTATGGTGCAAAAAGTGAATTTCGGCATTTTGAAGCAGCTCTGACTTTCTGAGCACCTGTCATGTTTCTTCAGGTGCTAGAATGCCAGGAAAGTATAAATACCCCCAAATCACACCATTTTAGATAGAAGACACCCCAAAGTATTCGCGGAGGGGCTTGGTGAGTTCATGTATCATTTCATTTTTTTCACAAGTTAGCGGAAAATGACACTTTCTGAGGAAAAAAATATATAATAAAGTTTCCATTTCTGCTAACTTCTGGCAAAAAAAAAAATCTCAGACGGGCTCACTATGCCCCTCTGTGAATACCTTGGGGTGTCTACTTTCCGAAATGGGGTCATTTGTGGGGTGTGTTTACTGTTCTGGCATTTTGGGCGGGGCTAAATTGTGAGCAGCCATGTAAAACCTAAAGGTACTCGTTGGAATTTGGGCTCTTTAGTGCACCCAGGCTGCAAAAAGTGTCACTCATGTGGTATCGCCGTACTCAGGAGAAGTAGGGCAATGTGTTTGGGGTGTATTTTACATATACCCATGTTGGGTGAGAGAAATATCTCTGTAAACTGACAACTTTGTATAAAAAATTAAAAAGTTGTCATTTACAGAGATATTTCTCACACCCAGCATGTGTATATATAAAAATACACCCCAAAACACATTGCGCTACTTCTCCTGAGTACGGGGATACCACATGTGTGGAACTTTTTGCAGCCTGGTGCGCAAAGGGGCCCTAAAACCAATGAGTACCTTTAGTATTTCACAGGGCATTTTTACGCATTTGGATTCCAGACTTCTTCTCACGCTTTAGGGGCCCCTAAAATGCCAGGGCAGTATAAATACCCCACATGTGACCCCATTTTAGAAAGAAGACACCCCAGGTATTCCGTGAGGGGTATGGTGAGTTCATGTAAAATGTTATTTTTTGTCACAAGTTAGTGGAATATGAGACTTTGTAAAAACAAAATAAAAAAAAATATATATATCAATTTCCGCTAACTTGTGCCAAAAAAATTTCTGTGAACTCGCCATGCCCCTCACAGAATACCTTGGGGTGTCTTCTTTCCACAATGGGGTCACTTGTGGGGTATTTATACTGCCCTGGCATTCTAGGGAACCTAAAGCGTGAGAATCCAAATGCGTAACAATGCCCTGTGAAATCTCTAAAGGTACTCATTGGAATTAGGGCCTTTGCATCTTGGCTGCAAAAAGTCACACATGTGGTACCGCCGTACTCAGGAGAAGTAGGGCAATGTGTTTTGGGGTGTATTTTTATATATTCCCATGCTGGGTGAGAGAAATATCTCTGTAAATGACAACTTTTTAAATTTTTTTATTCAAAGTTGTCAATTTACAGAGATATTTCTCTCACCCAGCATGGGTATATGTAAAAATACACCCCAAAACACATTGCCCTACTTGTCCTGAGTACGGCGATACCACATAAGTGACACTTTTTGCAGCCAAGATGCACAAAGGGGCCCAAATTCCAATGAGTACCTTTTAGGAGGGCATTTTTACGCATTTTTCTTCTCGCACTTTAGGGCCCCTAAAATGCCAGGGCAGTATAAATACCCCACATGTGACCCCATTTTGGAAAGAAGACAGCCCAAGGTATTCCATGAGGGGCATGGCGAGTTGATAGAAAAAATTTTTTGGCACAAGTTAGTGGAAATTGATTTTTTTATAGTTTTTCTCACAAAGTCTCCCTTTCCGCTAACTTTTGACAAAAAGTTTAATTTTTCATGGACTCACTATGCCCCTCAGCGAATACCTTGGGGTGTCTTCTTTCCAAAATGGGGTCACATGTGGGGTATTTATACTGTCCTGGCATTTTAGGGGCCCTAAAGCGTGAGAAGAAAATGCGTAAAATGCCCTCCTAAAGTTACTCATTGATTTGGGCCCTTTGCATCTTGGCTGCAAAGTGACACACATGGTATCGCCGTACTCAGGAGAAGTAGGGCAGGTTTGGGGTGTATTTACATATACCCATACTGTGTGAGAGAAATATCTCTGTAAATTGACAACTTTGAATAAAAAAATTTAAAAAGTTGTCATTTACAGAGATATTTCTCACACAAAGTATGGGTATATATAAAAATACACCCCAAAACACATTGCCCTACTTCTCCTGAGTACGGCGATACCACATGTGTGCCACTTTTTGCAGCCAAGATGCGCAAAGGGGCCCTAAAACCAATGAGTACCTTTAGGATTTCACAGGGCATTTTTACGCATTTGGATTCTCACGCTTTAGGACCCCTAAATGCCAGGGCAGTATAAATACCTCACAAGTGACCCCATTGTGGATAGAAGACACCTCAGGTATTCCGTGAGGGGCATGGCGAGTTCACAGAAAAAAAAATTTTGGCACAAGTTAGAGGAAATTGATTTTTATTTTTATTTTTTACAAAGTCTCATATTCCACTAACTTGTGACAAAAATAAAATTTTACATGAACTCGCCATACCCCTCACGGAATACCTTGGGGTGTCTTCTTTCTAAAATGGGGTCACATGTGAGGTGTTTGTACTGCCCTGGGATTTGAGGGTCTCCGCAGTCATTACACGTATGGCCAGCATTAGGAGTTTCTGCGATTCTCCGTATATTGACCATACGGGTAATGAGATTTTTTTCCGTTCAGCCGCTGCGCTGAAAAAAAAAAATGAACGGCACAGATTTATTCATTCGCATCAATCAATGTGGATGAAAAATCTCTGCCAAAATCAGTGACTGCGGTGCGGTGGGCTGGGCGCTAGCTACCTAACAAGTAGCTAACTAACTGGCGGTGATAAGGGACCCTTATGCCCCATTCACACGTCCGCAATTCTGTTTGCGGAACGGAATTGCGGACCCATTCATTTCTATGGGGACAGACTTTGTCCCGCTCGGATCCGGAATTACGGATCCGCGCTCCGGGTCTGCACTTCCGTTCCGCAAAAATATAGAACATGTCCTATTTTTGTCTGCAATTGCGGACAAGAAAAAGCATTTTCTATATAGTTCTGGCAATGTGCGGATCTGCAAAATGCAGAAAGCACATTGCCGGTGTCCGTGTTTTGAGGATCTGTGGATCCGCAGATCCGCGGATTTGATCCGCGGATCCGTGAATCCACGGATCCGCAAAACACATTTGGACGTCTGAATGGAGCCTTACAAGGGGTGTGATCAATGACAGGGGGTGATCAGGGGTCTAGATGGGGTGATCAAGGGGTTAACAAGGGGTTAATAGGTGAGGGGGTGGGGGGTTAGTGTAGTGTTTGGTGCAACTTTACATAGTTACCTGGTCCTCTGGTGGTCGATCCCAGCAAATGGGACCACCAGAGGACCAGGTAGCAGCTATATCAGACGCTGTTCACAAAACAGCGTCTGATATACTTGTTTGATGCGATTTATATCGCATCTACAGCCTGCCAGCGATGGATCATCGCTGGCAGGCTGTAGTTAAACTCCTGAGACGCCCGCTACTGTGAACGCGCGCAGGCGCGCTGCTCACAGGAAATCTCGCGTCTCGCGAGATGACGCAGATCTGCGGCGCCCCAGAACAGCCCGACCGCCGCGAGAACGCAGTTGTGCGTTAGGCGGTCGGGAAGTGGTTAAAGCACGTTATTCCAAACAATTTAGGAATGTTAGTTGATTTATGCCCTTTATGGATTAAAACCCGACTCTGCGTCCACTACGTAATTTTCCATGGGAATTTTGCCATAGATCCCCCTCCGGCATGCCACAGTCCAGGTGTTAGACCCCTTGAAACAACTTTCTCATCACTATTGTGGCCAGAAAGAGTCCCTGTGGGTTTTAAAATTCGCCTGCCAATTGAAGTCTATGGCGGTTCGCCCGGTTCGCCCGTTCGCGAACATTTGCGGAAGTTCGCGTTCGCTGTTCGCGAACTGAAAATTTTATGTTCGCGACATCACTATTCAGCACCACCTGTGCCCCCTCTTGGTGCTGTCAGAGCCTGCATTTCTGCAGCTTCACCACTAGAGGCCGCCAATGCCAAATTTGGAACCGACTCTGAGCCAGCCACGCGCTGCCCGATAACTGAACCCTGCAAAGGGCTGCCATCTTGACCCCGCCGTCCTGAGGAACGAGCCTGGACCTCTCTCCCATGCCGGGTAAGGTGAGCCCGGCCTAGCCCACCTGCCAATCCTGGTCCCGCTTCCCTGTTGACTGTATCTGAGGAGGGGGTGTCCAACCCCCCCCCCCCCCCCCCAATTCACACACACATTTGTATTTTCAAAAAACGTGCAGAGGTTTAATCATACTTGCCAATCTTTTATGAGTGGGAGATGGGAGAGTACACTTGAATTTTTTTTTTCATCATTAACAAGTTCCTTTTGTCCAACCATGTTCCCCTAACCCAAATTTCTTAAGACACCCAACACTCTCAATGAATGTTTGGATACTGGGGCTGAAGACACAGCATCCCAGTGCCACAGATTATTAAAGCTCATGAAGGGTTGTTTTCTGGTAAATATTTGCCAGCTCTTCCAGGTCTCAGGAAAGTCTCCCATTTTTTCAGGAGCCTTCTTGACATTTAGGGACAACTGGTAAGTATGGGTTAACCCATTCCCAACATCCACCACACATATTCAGCAGATTTGAGGTCTTTAATGATCGCAACCACTCAATAGCTGATCAGGCACTATAGCCACTAGAGATGTCGTGAACATAAAATTTTCAGTTCGCTAACGAAGAACCCAAACTTCCGCAAATGTTCGCGAACGGGCGAACCGGGCTAACCGCCATAGACTTCAATAGGCAGGCTAATTTTAAAACCCACAGGGACTCTTTCTGGCCACAATAGTGAGGAAAAGTTGTTTCAAGGGGACTAACACCTGAACTGTGGCATGCCGGAGGGGGATCCATGGCAAAACTCCCATGTAAAATTACATAGTTGACGCAGAGTCGGGTTTTAATCCAAAAAGGGCATAATTTACTTAACATTCCTAAATTGTTTGGAATAACGTGCTTTAAAACATTCAGTGTGTGTATACGATCAGGTATGATGTTGTATCGATCAGGTAGTGTAAGGGTTACGCCCGCTTCACAGTGACAGACCAAACTCTGACAGACCCAACTCCGCGTTTAAAGCACCGCAAACAACTGCAAACAGTCCATTTGCACAACCGCAAACTCCCCATTTGCACAAGGTTGGATACCAAGCTAGCCATGTCCCGTTCCTTGTCCTCACTGACGTCATTGAAGGTCTCTTCCTCCACCCAGCCACATACAACACCAAGGGTCCCCGAAAGGGGACAACAAGCCCCCTGGGACACCTGCTGTGGTTGGTCTTCCACCTCCTCAAAGCCACCTTCCTCCTCTAACTCCTCTTCCTCAGACTCCTCGTCCATTGTTGCCGCAGGTCCAGCAAGCGATGATGATAAGGCCGTTTCTGGTGGTGATGGTGACCACAACTCTTCCTTTTCACGCTCATCTACGGCCTGATCCAGCACTCTTCACAGGGCACGCTCCAGGAAGAAAACAAATGGGATGAGGTCGCTGATTGTGCCTTCGGTGCGACTGTCTAGGTTTGTCACCTCCTCAATAGTGTTGAGCGCGAATATTCGAATAGCGAATTTTTATTGCGAATATCGCATATTCGATAATTCGCGAATATTGTGAATATACCGATATATATTCGCAATTTTGAATATTCGTTTTTTTTTTTTGGTTAGATGTTAATCCTTGCTCATCTGGTTGTCTTCCCACTTCCCTAAAGCTGTTCTTACCACCTGGCCAGAGGATTCCTGGCTCCCTGCCCGCTCCAGTCAATGCCCGTTGCCACTTCTGCCGACTCCCTGTGTGCATGGGAACGCCTCCATGCTAAAATGTACTGTCGGATGTGAGAATCACGATCTCACAAATTTGACTAAGTTGTCATCGCAATGCGATTAATATAACCTGAATTATTCGCATTGCGATATTCGTTATATTCTTGCAATACAACCATTAGGAACCCAGCTTTAAGTTGAATTCGCAATGCGAGCAATACAGGTTATATTAATCGCATTGCGAATTCAACTTAGAGCTGAGTTGCTAATGGTTGTGTTGCTAGAATATAACGAAGATTGAGAATATACTGCTATATTCATGATATTCCTCGTCTTCGTTATATTCTAGCAATACAACCATTAGGAATTGACTCTAAGATAAATTCGCAATGCGAGTATATGTTCGTTTCGCGATTAAAACTTTGAGCTGAGTTCCTAATGGACGTTGCTAGAATATAACGAAGATTGAGAATATAGTGCAATATTCGTGTATTCGTGATATTCGTCGTCTTCATTATATTCTAGCAATACAACCATTAGGAACTTAGCTCTAAGATAAATTCGCAATGCGAGTACATGTTCGCTTCGCGAATGAAACTTTGAGCTGAGATCCTAATGGTCGTTGCTAGAATATAACGAAGATTTAGAATATAGTGCTATATTCGTGATATTCGTTATATTCTAGCAATACAGCCATTAGAAACCCAGCTCTAAGTTGAATTCGCAATGCGAGTATAGCAGGTTATATTAATCGCGTGGCGAATTGAACTTAGAGCTGAGTTCCTAATGGTTGACAACCATTAGGAACTCAGCTCTAAGTTCAATTCGCCATGTGATTAATATAACCTGTATTACTGGCATTGTGAATTCATCTTAGAGCTGGGTTCCTAATGGTTGTATTGCCAGAATATAATAAAGATTGAGAATATAGTGCTATATTCGTGATATTCATTATCTTCGTCAATTATAGCAATACAAGTAAGTTTCAACCATATGGAACTTAGCTCTAAATTTAATTCGCGATGCGAATATAAATTTGCGTAACATTCGCAATATATAGAATAATAAAGGAATATTTGATTTCGACAAATATAGAAAAAATTCTTACCTGGGATTTTACTTTCCTTGAGTCCGTAGGCAGCACAGAATGGGTTAACTTTGTTCTCATCCGATCCTAGGACCGCCCACCTAGATAAAAAGTACAGATTAAAACAATTAAATCATTAGTAATGACCTATAAAGGCTACTTCCTCCAGAACCTCCTTGTGTTAATACAAATAGACTCAGACCAAGAATTATGCAAAAAAAATATAAGAAATTTATTAGGGAGGGTATACTTGTGCTGCCTACGGACTCAAGGAAAGTAAAATCCCAGGTAAGAATTTTTCCTTTCCCATTTCGTCCTACGGCAGCACAGAATGGGATTTTCATAGATCACAAGGGGGGGTATCTTCACCCAAAGCTGCAGACAGAAGCCCGTTACCAAAGGCTGAGCTCCTAGTGTTAACATCCAAACGATAATGCTTGACGAAGGTCAGGGATGAAGACCAGGATGCTGCATTGCAGATTTCTTCAATCGAGACCTGTGCGACCTCTGCCCAAGAAGTAGCCGTGGTGGTATCTCTTCCAGAGAATAGGTTTCCATTATTGTGGCTTTGATCCATCTTGCCAAAGTATCTTTAGTAGGAGAAGAACCCTTTCTTGGCCCAGAGAAGAGGACAAATAGGTTTTCTACTGCTCTGAATTCTCTTGTTCTTTGCAAATAGATAAGTAGAGCTCTTTTAACATCCAATGTATGTAAGAGTTTCTGATTCTCGTCCAGAGGCTCAGGAAAAAAATACTGGGAGGAACGACTCTCTATTCTTGTTTGCTGTTGAAGGGATTTTAGGCAAAAAGGCTGGCATAGTACGAAGTAGAACCCCATCTGGCAGGAAACATAAGTATGGGAATTTTGAAGACAATGCCTGAAGTTCCCCCAGTCTTTTGGCAGACGTAATTGCTGTAAGGAATAGAGTCTTGTAGGAGAGCCATTTGTAGTCCACTTCCTGCAATGGCTCAAATGGGGGAGCTGCAAGCCTTTTTAGTACCAGAGAAAGATCCCAGATAGGTACCGGGTCTCTATGAACAGGTTTGAGCCTCTTGATTGCCTTGAAAAACCGGAATATCAAAGGACGATGAAGGAATTCATTTTCTGTTATAGAGTTTATTGCCGTCATGTGGGATCTTAGCGTATTTGGCTTGAGCCCTTATTGGAACCCATCTTGAAGAAACTGCAGGATGGAAGAAATATTGATGGTTTCATGACTGGTCTCTGACATCCAGGATAGAAATTTTCGCCAGACTTTAGCATATTTTCTGTTGGTAGAGTCTTTCCTAGACGCCAGCAGGGTGTTGATTACAGATTGTGACAAGCCCCTTCTCTCTAGTCTACTTCTCTCAGCCTCCAGGCCGTAAGGTGTAGACGTTGTAGATTCTGATGATACAGGTTGTTCTGCAACAGAAAATCTGGCCGCAGGGGGAGTTTCCAGAAGTTCCCCCTGGACAAGTGAAGTAGAAGGGGAAACCACGACCTTCTCGGCCAAAATGGCCTGAGGCTTTTCCTCTGCTATTTTCCGAAGAACTCTCGGGATGAGAGGTACTGGGGGAAATATATAGACGAATAGGTGTTCCCAGCTCATGGAGAAGGCGTCCACCAACAAAACCTGCTCAATTTTCTGTTCTCTGCTGTCCCATCAGATCCCATGCAGGAGAGCCCCACTTCTCTGTAATTTGGTGAAAAACGGACTGATTGAGCTCCCATTCGGCTTGGTTCACCGTCTTCCTGCTCAGATGATCCTCAGATTGCGTATTGCAGCAGCCCCTGATATGCGCTGCTTTTAGTTCCAGCAGGTGTGATTCCGCCCAGCTGAAAATAGTTTTGCACAGCTCCAGAAGAAGTCCGCTCCTCGTACCTCCCTGTTTGTTCAGGTAGAATACGGTAGTCAAGTTGTCCGAACGGATCAGAACGGATCTCCCCACTATATCGGACTTTCAGTGGCTAAGAGCCAACAGAACCGCCTTCAGCTCTTTGTAGTTCGAGGATTTCATCCTTTCCTATTGCGTCCAGAGGCCTGCCACCCACTTGTTCAGAAGAAGGGCTCCCCATCCTCGGCCGGAGGCATCCATAGTTATGATCACCGGAGACAGGAACTGGAAGCTTTTCCCTTTGACTAAATTTTCTGTGCGTAACCACCATCTGAGGGACCGAATTGTCGCTGGATTCAGCCTTATTCTCGCGTCCAAACTGAGTCTGGAGAGTCGCCAAGCTCGCAGCATGTTCATCTGAAGATCCCTGCTGTGGATATATGCCCAAGGGACAGCTTCTGAAACTGACGTCATATGACCCAGAGTTTTCATAACCCTTCGTACTGAAGGGGAGTGGAGGGACATCAGAGTTTTCATCTCCTTCTTCAGTGCTTCCACCTTTGGCATAGGAAGATAGAGCTTCATGGTAACAGTGTTTATTAGAAACCCCAGGAAGATCTTGGATGTTGCTGGGACCGTATCTGATTTTTCCCAATTTATTAGGAAACCCACAGATTGTAAGAGGTCCACCGTCTGTTCCAGATGTTGATGCAGGAGTTTCTCTGTACCGGCTACCAGCAACCAGTCGTCTAGGTATGGGAAGATTTGGATCCCCCTCAGGCGAAGTTCTACTGCAATAAGTACTGATATTTTTGTGAATATCCTCGGGGCTGAACATAACCCGAAGGGAAGAGCTCTGAACTGGTAATGCAATATGTTTATTCCTCTTTTGATGGCAACTCTCAGGAATCTTCTTGACTCTGGATTTATAGGAATATGCAGATAGGCGTCTTTGAGATCTAAAGAAGCCATGAACACGTTCTTCCTGAGAACAGCAGAGATGGATCTTATCGTTTCCATTTTGAAATGGATCTTCTTTAGATGACGGTTTAAGTAGCGCAGGTCTATAATCAGCCGACTCTTCCCATTCCCTTTGGGTACGCAGAAAATTCTGGAGTAGATTCCAGAGTTCTTTGAATCGTTTGGAACTGGTTCCAAAGCTCCCTTTTCTATAAACTCTCTTAACAAAAGAAAGATCTGTGGATCTCTTGGTTTGTTTACAGTAAACCTGTCTTTTGGTGCGTGATTGAATTCCAGACTGTAGCCATTTCGTATGATGTCCAGAGCCCAGCTGTCTGATGTAATTTGAAGCCAGCTCCGGTAGAAAAGGGATAATCGACCTCCTACCCTTACACTTCTGGCGTCAGAATTCCTGCTTCTGAGGCCTATTCTCTTCCGTTTTCTTCTTAGATTTCTCTGATGAACCCCAAGTTCTACGGTCAGATCTTCCTCGGCTTGAGCGACCTCTATAGCCTGATCTTCTGGGATCCTGTCTGTAGGAACGAAAACTCCTGGCCTTATCTTTCCGCTTGGTTTGAGGAAAACTTAATACTTTATCCTCCATATTTGCCTCCAACAGCTTATCCAGGTGAGACCCGAACAGTTTTCCCGGCTCAAAAGGGAGGGAACATAAGTTGTTCTTTGAAGATGGATCCCCAGACCAGAGCTTTAACCAGAGCGATCTTCGTATGAAGTTCGTGAGAGCCATGTTCTTTGCCGTAAATCTTATCGTATCTACTGGGAAATCACAGAGGAATTCTGCTGCCAGCTTCAGGTTAGGTATTTGTTTCAGGAGGTCTTCTCTGGAGACACCGTCTTCAATGTCCCTGCCAAGATGGCTTAACCATACTCTGAGAGCCCGCACCACTGGGACTGATGCCATGGTCGCTTTATTAAGAGACGCCAGATAGGTGTGTGACCTCTTGAGGAGGCCATCTGCCTTCCTCTCCATAGGGTCCTTCAATAAGGCTGAGTCATCTGATGGAAAAAATGACCTCCTGGCCAATCTCGTCACTGCTGGGTCTACCCTAGCAGGGCCTTCCCAGCTCGAGGATTCCGCTGGATCTGTTTTATAAACTGCTCTGAATCTGGAGCCTAAGTTCAGCCTTGCCACTGGATGTTCCCACTCTACGCAAAACTGCATCAAGAACAGGGTGACCTGGAAACACCGACGACTTCTTCTTCGGGAAGTAGAAGAGATTACCCTTGTCATGGCTACTGGCCTTTTCCTTACTGGTCTCCATGATACTCTTCACTTCTTTAATCAGATGATTCGTATCAGATTTGTTAAATAAAAAGTTCTTCTTGAACAGGCGACTCAGAACTAGAGGAGATTTCGCCCTCTGACCGTGAATCCACAGAGGAGGAAGACGGAGACCGACATCTCCTCTTTTTAGATGACTTTTTTGACTTAGATTGTTTGAGGAAAGCCTTAAACAGGGACATGATCTTGGTGGTGTCGTCATCTGATGTTTCATCTGGATGGGAGCACTGCTCACAGATCTTAGAGGTATGGTCTTCCAGTAAGGGCTGCAGACAGGAGATGCAGAGTGCAGGTTCAGCTCTCTGTTTCTTTTTTGCAGGTATAGTTTCCTGTGTGTTCTGGAAGCACCTGAAGCAGAGATCCTGCAGAAAGTCATCAGGAAGAGGTTGATCACAACCCTGACACAATCTGTGTTTGCTCTTGCGAGCCCTCTTTTCCCCTTTGCTGGATGTGGAGGACATCTGCAATAAAAAAATGGAGGTATAAATCATCCAATAAAAACAGCAGGATAATCAGGGGTTAACTGCCTGACAATAGGACAGGCAAATACCTTCAAACCGCTAGAGCTCAGCTGCCTAGGCACCAGGGCATCTGAGCTCTGCATAGTCCCGCTTTTTATACCTGTGGATTTGAATTTGGCGCCCAAAGCAGTGGGTCGTGCGCCTATGACGTCAGACGCGCCGCGTCTGCGTTCCACGATGCATTCCACATGCGGGAGACTGGAAGTCGGATGATAGCCGGCAATACCCGGGCGGCACAGCGCTTAACAGCCAAACCAATGGCCGGACGCTGGAGGGACGCAGGTGGGAGGCAAGCGGGACGAGAGTGGAGCCAGGGAAGCATGCATGGCTGTAACCACTCTCCGGCCTAGACCTGGAAAAACCTCCGATGGTGACAATAAAAAAACACAAAGAGGTTCTGGAGGAAGTAGCCTTTATAGGTCACTACTAATGATTTAATTGTTTTAATCTGTACTTTTTATCTAGGTGGGCGGTCCTAGGATCGGATGAGAACAAAGTTAACCCATTCTGTGTTGCCGTAGGACGAAATGGGAAATAACGAATATTCAATCGAATATTCGTGAAATATCGCGAAATCGAATTTGGCACCTCCTGCTCATCACTACTCCTCAAAAGGACGCATGAGCCTACAGGCATTGCGCATGAGCGTCCAGTAACGTGGCAAAAAAATACGCAGCTCCGCAGAGGCTGTCCTAGCACACCGGTCATACAAATACTCGTTGATGGCTTTTTCTTGTTGGAGCAGGCGGTCGAGCATTAGGAGTGTTGAATTCCAATGTGTCGGGCTGTCGCAAATCAATTGCCTCACTGGCACGTTTTCTTCACCGCTGAATATCGGAAAAGTGCCCCATGGCTATGTAGGAACGCCTGAAATAGCCACACACCTTCCTGGCCTGCTTCAGAACGTCCTGTAAGCCTGGGTACTTACACACAAAGCGTGGCACGATCAGATTCAACACATGTGCCATGCACAGCACATGTGTCAACTTGCCTAAATTCAATGCCGCCAACAGATTGCTTCCGTTGTCACACACCACATTGCCGATCTCCAGTTGGTGCGGGGTCAGCCACTGATCCACCTGTGCGTTCAGGGCAGACAGGAGTGCTGGTCCGGTGTGACTCTCTGCTTTCAGGCAAGTCAACCCCAAGACGGCGTGACACTATGATATCCGGGATGTGGAATAGCCCCTGGGGAGCTGGGGGGGTGCAGTTGATGTGGAGCAAGATGCAGCAGCAGAAGAGGACTCAGCCGAGGAGGTTAGCGAAGAGTATGGAGTAGGAGGAGTAAAGGAGGTGGCAGCAGGCCTGCCTGCAAGTCAAGGCGGTGTCACCAACTAAGCTGCAGAGCCATGTATTCCATGCTTGGCAGCCGTCAGCAGGTTTACCCAATGCGCAGTGTACGTGATATAACTGCCCTCACTGTGCTTTGCAGACCAGGTATCAGTGGTCAAATGGACCCTTGCCCCAACACTGTGGGCCAGACATGCCATGACTTCCTTTTCCACAATAGAGTATAGGTTGGGGATTGCCTTTTGTGAAAAAAATTTCGGCCAAGTACCTTCCACTGCGGAGTCCCAATAGCTACAAATTTTTTGAAGGCCTCAGACTCCACCAGCTTGTATGGTAAAAGCTGGCGGGCTAAGAGTTCCGACAAGCCAGCTATCAGACGCTGGGCAAGGGGGTGACTCTGTGACATTGGATTCTTACGCTCAAACATTTTCTTGGCAGACACCTGACTGTGGGCAGATGAGCAGGAACTGCTGAAGGTGAGAGGAGGAGTGGCAAGTGGTTGAGAGGGGGCAAGGAGGACAGCAGTGGTTGATGTGGCTAAAGATGCTGGATCAGGAAGAGGATGGTGGCTTTGAGTTTGTTTGCTGCTTGTACTCATGTGTTGATCCCATGCGCAGTGTACGTGATATAACTGCCCTCACTGTGCTTTGCAGACCAGGTATCAGTGGTCAAATGGACCCTTGCCCCAACACTGTGTGCCAGACATGCCATGACTTCCTTTTCCACAATAGAGTATAAGTTGGGGATTGCCTTTTGTGAAAAAAAATTTCGGCCAAGTACCTTCCACTGCGGTGTCCCAATAGCTACAAATTTTTTGAAGGCCTCAGACTCCACCAGCTTGTATGGTAAAAGCTGGCGGGCTGAGACTTCCGACAAGCCAGCTATAAGACGCCGGGCAAGGGGGTGACTCTGTGACATTGGATTCTTACCCTCAAACATTTCCTTGGCAGACACCTGACTGTGGGCAGATGAGCAAGAACTGCTGAAGGTGAGAGGAGGAGTAGTGAGTGGTTGAGAGGGGGCAAGGAGGACAGCAGTGGTTGACGTGGCTAAAGATGCTGGATCAGGAAGAGGATGGTGGCTTTAAGTTTGTTTGCTGCTTGTACTCATGTGTTGATCCCATAGGCATTTGTGATGTGAGATCATGTGCCTTCGCAAAGTAGTTGTACCTAGGTGGGTGTTGGACTTCGAACGACTCAGTTATTTTTGGCACAGGTTGCAAATGGCATTGCTGTTATCAGAGGCAGACACACAAAAAAAATGCCACACTGCTGAGCTTTGCAATGACGGCATTCTGGTGGTGGCAACAGCATGCGTTGATTGGCGTGCTGTCTGGCTGACCCCAGGTGCCGATACATGCTGTCTGACTGTGCCACTAGCTCATTGCGACGACCTCCCCCTGCTTCCAACTCGTCTCCTCCTCCTCTCTGCCTCCAGTTCTGAACTTCCCCCTGTTCTTCTTCTCTTCGAGCGGGCACCCACGTGACATCCACGGACACATTGTCATCATCAACCGCTTCACTTGTATCTGACAACTCAGCAAAAGAAGCAGTAGTGGGTACAAAATCATCATCATTACACCGTACGTCCATGTGTGTAATGCTGCCAGAAATATCCTTGTTATCTACATCCTCTTGCAATAATAGTTGCGCATCACTCATTTCTTCCAACTAATGTGTACATAAATCCTCTGACAGATCAAGTGAAGCAGCTGTGGTGCTAGTGTTGGTGGTGGCGGCGGGCGGGCGAGTGGTAACTTGAGAGGTGCCCGAAGTTGAGCAGGAGGAGGATGGTGAGTCAAGGTTCCGAGCGGAAGCTTTAGAAGATGGGGTGTCCTGTGTAAGCCAGTCAACTATGTCCTCAGAATTTTTCGAGTTCAGGGTATGTGGCCTCTGAACACTGGGCATTATTCTAGGGCCAATGGAAATCACAGCACCACGACGGCCACTGCGGGGTGGCCTGCCTCTGCCTGTCATTTTTTTGATCAGTGGTGCTATGCGTGCAAGGTACTGTGCCACCCTATATGAGTGGTGGGCACTGGCAGTGGGCACAGTACAGTCTGTGGGCCTGACACACCCTGGCATGCAACTGAAATTATATTAAAGGGAAAAAATTAAATTACTTTTTTATCTGCAAGGTACTGTGCCACCCGATATGAGTGGTGGGCACTGGCAGCGGGCACAGTGCAGTCTGTGGGCCTGACACACACCGGCAAGCAACTGAAATTATATTAAAGGGTAAAAATTAAATGAATTTTTTATCTTCAAGGTACTGTGCCACCCGATATGAGTAGTGGGCAGAGGGCACAGTACGGCCAGTGGGCCTGACACACACTGGCAGGCAACTGAAAATATATTGCAGGGTAAAAATTAAATGACTTTTTTATCTGCAAGGTACTGTGCCACCCGATATGATTGGTGGGCACTGGCAGTGGGATCAGTACAGTCTATGGGCCTGACACACACCGGCAGACAACTGAAATTATATTAAAGGGTAAAAATTAAGTGACTTTTTTATCTGTAAGGTACTGTGCCACCCGATATTAGTGGTTGGCACTGGCAGTGGGCACAGTACAGTCTGTGGGCCTGACACACACTGGCAGACAAATGAAATTATATTAAAGGGTAAAAATGAAATGACTTTTTTTATCTGCAAGGTACTGTGCCACCCTATATTGCAGGCAACTGCAATATATCTATAGAAAAAAAATAAAAAAGCAGACTGATGTACCAGCCCTTTTTAGGGCGCTGTAAGGACGCTGTCCTTACAGCAGATGAGTCTTTGAGGACTGGAGTGGACACAGAACACTAGTAGCTAACGCTTTCCCTAGAATCCCATTATTAATTCAACAGCAGCAGCACTCTCCCTGCTCTAACTAACACTGCAGCCTCAGAATGACTCTAAGATGTATGCTGTCCTTGCTTTTTGATAGGAGGTGGGAAGGTCTGGGAGGGAGGCTATGCTGATTGGCTAGAATGTGTATGCTGACTGTGAGGTACCCGGTCAAAGTTTGCTCAATGATGATGTATAAGGCGCAGCCCGAACATCGCATATGTTCGCCCACCGCGGCGAACGCGAACAAGCGATGTTCGCCGGCGAATAGTTCGGGACATCTCTAATAGCCACCTGGTTCCTGCTGTTTTACACAGCAGACACTGAGTAGCAGTGTCCTTGATCAGCAATAACGCTGATCATGGACTTTTAACCATTCAGATGTCATGATCAATTGTGATTATGGCATCTCTGTGGTCAAATACAGGGATCAAGGAGCTTCGAATGTCTTTTCCACAATATGATTGCGGGAGCCGATAGGTTGCTATGGCAGCCTTGGACCTTCTGACGCATGCCATAGTAAAGCTCTTCATAGGCAACTGCTTGATAGGAATGGTCCGATTCTTTCATAGACTGCAATGGTAAATCATTGCAGTCTATGGGATAAGAAATCAGCCAATCACATGTTAAAGCACCTTAGTGGGACTAAAAATAAGTGTCAAACTGTAGAAATGTAAAAAAAAAAATAATACAAAAATTCAATCAAATACCCTTTTTTTGCCCCATTGGAAAAAAATACATGTAAATCGTTAGTACAGTATCTCCAGATTCCAAAATGAGCAAAAATTAATGACCGATTTGCTACTCTTTGGTGGCCCCTCTTCCCAAAAAAATAAAATAGAAAGTGTTAAAAAAATCAAACATACCCCAAACTGGTATCAATGAAAAATACAGATCAGCCTGCCAAAAATGATAACTTATCAGTTTGATAAGAGTTTAGGTACAGTATAATGATGTAACACAAAAACTGCAGGAAATTTTTAATAAAGACCAATTGAAAAAATGCAATTATAAAAAAAAAAATTAACTAGGTGGTGTTCAATTCATAATCCTTCTTAGGATTGGAGACAACAATACTTCCCTTCGGTGCTTGGTGTTGTAAAGTCTGTGGCTGACCCCTGCATGCAAGTGTGGAAGCGATAATATAAACGCCGGGAACAAACAGAGTTGCGGATGATATTTTGATACGCCTACAATTACCAGACTTGCTGTGAGTTCAATCTGTGCAATAGGGGTTTGTGTAGCCCTTTTTACAAGTTGCAGGATATCTAGAAGCAGGATATCTGCAGACCTCTGGTCTCTTTCAGAAGGGAAAAAGAAAACTGCTTTTTTGGGATCATCTATTCCTACGCGCGGTCCAAACTTGTGTATGTATAAATTGTGAAAGTGTGTTTGATCCCGCAACACCCATCGGACTCGCAGCGCAATCATTTGTGGACTGGTGATTAAGTGTTTATATTTTCAATTGGTGTTCAATTCATAGTCTTTTCGTTTACATAGTGACAAAACTTTCCTGATGCTCACTTGAAAATGTTCTCAATAGCCTAAAAATATTTTTTGCAATATACATTATTCAACAATAATACAGTTTTCTTGCTCAAATAGGCACCCAAAGTCCTGGATGCTATCAAGTCTTAAAATCTGCTCAAACTCAAGGCTTTCTATGGCTACTCAGGCAGAAACCCGCTCTGCTCAGCTAAATCCAGGCATAACACATCTGTACAGGGTACAGGGTACAGATGTGCTGTGCCAAATTTTAGCCAAGCTTTAGAGGAGCACAGGCAGGGGCTCTGGCCAGTGCAGCATTCATTACTCTGTAAAATCCGTACAGCAGTATAGCCCTGACATGTCAACGCTGTACTAGAATTATTATTTTAAGATGCAATAGAACCCAATTCTTTGGATGCCTATTTGAGCAGGAAAACTGTATTACTGTATTATAAAGTATAAAATATTTTTTAGGCAATTTAGAAACGTTTAAAGGAAGGTTTTAGAAAAGTATAGTTACTTTTTAGGATTTAATTAAAAATAAATTGTAATATTAGCATTATATATTCTATTACATTTTAGAATATATATTCTATTTCTTTTTTCCATACATTGCCCTCATTTGAAAATATACCTCTTCATGTTACATCTGTAGTTAATACATTGACCATCATTATTATTCTATACCATTCAAGCATCTTTATTAGATCCACTTTCCAGAATGTATGATATGTGCTTTGTAGTCTGTTTTGACAACTAAATTGCTTGCCATTGTTACTTGAAAGACATACATATAAATAGCAGCAATAGCTCCAAATATATTAAGTAACATAAAACGACATATGCAGCATACTAATGATATACCAGTTCTCAACTGTAAAGATGAACATTAACATTTGCCCCTTCAAAGCATTGAAAAACCTATACTTGACAGTAACAGCCATTTAGAAAGAAGTATTAGTTGCTATTACTAAAGTGGCTGTGAATTTATATTTTTCCAGTCTAATAAATATTAGTTGCATCACAAATATACAATTTGAAAAAAATAAGAACAGAATGTACCAGTCCGTAAATATTTTTTTTTGAGAGCAATTATATTGGATGTGAGATCCAGTTAATGATAGTACACTTACAGTATAGCCAGGGCTGATTCTAGATATACTGCTGCTTGAGGCAAAAATTGAAATGACACCCCTCTCTCCATGCCAAATTCTCACCTTGTGCGCATTGCCATATCCATTTTATAGTAAAACTAGACATTAAGCCTGTTACAATAACGGACACTAGAACAGTAGTACATAAACATTAGTAGGAACAGTCTATATTAAATGGCAATAAAACTTGACCACACGGACTGGTGGCTGTGGCTGGTGACCGAGACTGGTGGCTGTGGCTGAGATTGCTGGCTGTGGCTAAGACTGCTGGCACTGTGTGCTGGCTGTGACTGAGACTGCTGACTGCGGCTGGTGGCTGAGACTGCTGGCACTGACTGGTGGCTGTGGCTGTACGACTGGCACTGACTGCTGGTGCTGAGACTACTGGTAGCGACTGGTGGGTCAGACTGCTGACAGGGGCTCCTCTCTATATGGCTGATAGTGCTGTGACTGACGAATAGAAATGGCGGCTGGGACTGACGCACAGAAATGGTGGTGCTCCGACCTGCTTGCCGGCGTTGCAGACGGCATGTGGAGCGTCGTGTCCTGTTTAGTGATGGGTGTGAATATTCGAATGACAAATTTTAATTGCGAATATCGCCACTTCGAGAATTCGAAAGTTTCTCACCCCTTTGGTATGTAAGAAACTCCCAAGAAGGCATTGTATGCAGTATTTTGCAGATCTGAGAGAGACAGTGTTATTGTGTTGTATGTATGTATGTATGTATGCTGCACACATACATACATACATAGTGCTGTGATGTCACAAGTTCACAAAAATACTTAGTGCACCAATCACGAATATGTAGTGTGGAGATTTGCTCTAGTAGACAGGCTAGCGGACGCAGTACAGAGGCAAGTACACAGCAAGCAGTAGTGTTTTATTCACACTCAGGAAAAACAAAGTCTTGGTGCTTGTTCACATATGGCAAAAATAACAACACAGCATAAGTTCACCTGTAAGGTTTTGGTGTTTGTTCACACCTGGCTGACAGCTCAGCCACAGGAAAGTCCAGGTGCAGGCATCCATGCAGACTGCACGCCTGATTGCGGACTCTTACTCCCAGCACTCAGAGCTTCCACAGCGCCACTGGCAGACGGAGGATAATCCACACAGCTGACAGTACTTGGCTGGGCTTTATACAAGCCTTCAAAACCCGGCCTGGAACATGGTGAACAACCACCCACCCAACACTTTAGTTGCTCCCAGTAAGAGCCGGCCCGGATCGGCTTTACAGCCATGCTAAAATATCAAAATGTCCAACAGCACTATCTGCTGCTGACATACAAACTAGGCTCTTATCTCACTGAGGCCAGGAACCTCGGTGACACGAACCTTCCGTTAATTATGGACCCTTGCGCTCTCTTACAGTAGTGACACCTGTTAAAATGTGAAGTGGCACGTATTGCGCCAAAATATTCATTAGTACCGATTTTGCAATTGTGAATATATCAGGACACTCTATCTGCAAATAAAGCTATTGTAATGTTCTGCCGTGCCAACCATTTTCTCCAGTCTCAGGAAATTTCTAGCAGCTTGAAAAATGTAGCTATAGTGACCCACTCCTGTATTGCGTGCGCATTACGCACAAATTACATTGCAGATTTTCGCAATCAATACCATATTCGAGAATTCTCAAATATATGACGAATATTTTCTACAAAATATTTGCAAAATATCGCGAATTTGAATATTGCCCCTGCCGCTCATCACTAGTCCTGATTGGTCGGCACCCTGATGTGAGCAGTGCGGAGGGCGTGCTATTCTATAATCTTTTGCTAGAAGCAGTTGTGCATTGTGTGTGTGTGTATATATATATTACTCTTTTTATGAGGCAAGGTAACCAAAAAATGGCTGTTCTGGCTGTTTTTTACAATGTTCACCTGACAGAGTAGATAATGTGATATTTTTATAGAGCAGGTCGTAAAGATGCTGCGATATCTAATAAATCTATTTTTTTTATTTTATTTTGGATTTACACAATAAAAAAATGTTTAAATCATGTTTTTGTGTTTCCATTTTCTGAAAGACATAATTTCTTTAATTTTTTGGTTGATTGTCTTACGTAGGGTCTCATTTTTTACTGGAAGAGATGATGGTTTGATTGGTACCACTTTGGGGCACATATGAATTTTTGGCTTTTTGGCAAATTTTTTTTCTTTTTTCGGTGTTCACCAGATGTGTTTTATCACATACTATTTTTATAGAGTAGGATGTTATGGACACAACTATGCCTAATGTGTGCATTTTTTTTTTACACAATAAAAGCATTTTTGAAAACAAAAATCATGTTTTTGTGTTTCCATTGTCTTTTTATTTTTTGGGCAATTGTCTTAGGTAGGGTCTCATTTTTTGCAGGATGAGATGACAGTTTGATTGGTACCATTATGGGGCACACATGAATTTTTGATTGCTTGGTATTACACTTTTTGTGATGTAAGGTGATAAAAATGGCTTTTTGGCACATTTGTATCACATGCTATTTTTATAGAGCAGGTCGTTACGGGCATGACTATACCTAATATGTGCATTTTTTACTTTATTTTATTCAATAATAGCATGATTGAAAAAAAATCATGTTTTTGTGTCTCCATTTTCCCGAAAGCCATATTTTTAATTTTTTGGCCAATTGGCTTATGTACGGCCTCTTTTTTGTGGGATGAGGTCATGGTTTGATTGGTGCTAATTTAGGATACATATGACTTTCTTGATCCCTTTTTATACAATTTTTTGGGAAGTACGGTGGGCAAAATTGCAATTCCATCATAGTTTTTCAGTTTTTTTTATGGTGTTCACCATGCGGTGAAAGTAACATTATCCTTTTATAGAGCAGGTCCTTATGAACGCGGCGATGAAAACATGTTTAATTTTTTAAATTTTGTTTAACTTTTTTAACTTTTTTTTTACATTTTCTGGACCCAGACCCACTTGGTTCTTGAAGATCCAGTGGGTCTGATGGCTTACAATACACTGCAGTACACTATATAGCGTACTGCAGTGTATTGAACTCACACTAAGCCTGATCAGTCTTAGATATACCATGGCAAGCCGGATGCCTGTGAAGGCGTCTGTTTGCCAATGTAACCATCAGGATGCTGCCACTGCGCAGCGGCCCGATAGGGAAGGGAGCTCCATTCTTCAGTTTACCTTTCAAGCATCGGCCGCTGCCACAGCAGAACAGCGGCCCGATGGTTAGCTCCTCCATACAGTGGTCCATAAGGACCACGGCATGTAAGGGGTTAAACAGACGACATTAGCTGGACATTACAGCTAACACTTGGCCCGCTGCCATCCTGAATGGGAGTGCGCACTCTGCATCTCCTTCACGGCTGCTAATCAGGTCTTCGCAGCGCAGACATCTGGGAATTGAAGGTGGGACAGTTTTGCGGCGGGCCCCATTAACTTTAATGGCAGGAGAACCTGAAAAACCTTCAGGTCATATTTGCAGCCACCAAATACTTACTAGAAATGCACAAATAGTCCCACAACATGGACAGTGACATACCAGAGGGGGATCATTGGCAAAAATTCCCACAAAATATATGCATTTTAATCAGGGGCCATTTTTATCAGTCTTAAAGGGACACTCTAAAAAATGTGCCCTGCTGGAGCCTAGAATATGTTTATTTTAGGCCATGAGAGTACAGGCCCCAAAAATGAGGCATTCACCTGACAGAAAAGAACTTGTGATTATGTGGCTGGAGGCAGGGCCGGCTTCAGGTTCATGTGGGCCCTTGGGCGATAAATCCAAGTGGGCCCCTTTGAGGCATTTTTGTACATTTACATGTCCCTCTGTGGCTCCCACACGGTATAATGACAACCAGTGGCCCCTATACAGTATAATGACCACTAGTGGCCCTTCACACAGTATAATGACTCCCCAATGCCTCCAAACACAGTATCATGGACCCCAATGGCCCCACACACAGTATAATGACCTCCTAGTGGCCCTCCATTCAGAATAATAACCCCCAGTCACCTCCCATTCAGAATAATGATCCCCAGTGTCCCCACACTGGGGTTATACTGTATGGAGGGGCGCTGGGGTCATTATAATGTATGATGGTCACTGGGGGTCATTATATTAAATAGGGGCTCTGGTGATCATCATACTGAATGGAGGGTCATTGGGGATCGTTATACTAAATGGGGGCAGTTGTTGCTGCCTACTCCAAGATCTCAAATGTCAGTGGTGGTGAATGTGACGATGGTGAATGTGACAATGCACTTCATGTGGGTGCCCCAAGAGAGGAAGAGGAGGGGACTTCAGAGGAGAGACGGAGCAGCAGAGAGGGAGGAGAAGCAGGCAGGGTTTGCAGGGCACAGGAGGCAAAAAGCAGACTGCAAATGTAAATGGAGCGAGCCATCCACCATGCACTGTCACTTCTGGCGCTCCCAGGACACCTGCACATGGCTCAGCAGTGTGGGCTTTTTTAATGTGTCAGCTGCTGAAAATAGGGTTGCCATCTGCAGTCTGTGCTGTCAACGCATAAGTCGGGGTAACCCCAACACTCACCTAGGGACGACCACCTTAAGAAGGCACCTGGCCTCCCATCACTGAGCCCAGTGGGAGCAACGCCGTCAGAACCCACAAAGCCACACTCCTGGCACTCCACGTCCTGCCTCTTCTCTTCTCCTCTCTCCTCTCTCCTCCCATTTGTCCTCCACTCCACCTTCCACTGTGCTGTTGTCGCGTTCATCTAGCAGAAAGCAGACTTCCATGGGCCAAATGTTCAAGCCTAAAAAGTTGATGATGCGGGATAACCCACATGCCCAACGGGTTACCGCTGGCTTGTCAGAACTGCTAGCCCACCAACTACTGCCATATAAACTGGTGGACTCGGAGGCCTTTAGATAATTTGTGGCCATTGGTACGCCACAATGGAAGGTCCCTGGAAGGAAATATTTCTGCCAGAAGAGCATCTCAGAGCTATATGGCCACGTTCAGCGGAAGTAAATATATCTCTGGCACACAGTGTTAGTGCCAAGATACATCTGACCACAGACACATAGTCTAGCAAACACAGGCAGGAAAGGTACATAACTTTTATTGCCCAATGGGCGAACCTTTTGACGGCTGTCAAGCATGTAACCCGTGCCCCCTTGTGGATTTGATGTTAACACCAAGGATTGCATGCAGACCTGCCTCTTCTTCTCCTTCTCCATCCTCCATCTCCTCCTCGGCTGACCCCTCCTTTTCCATCTCTCCCGCCTCTTTCGCTGCGCCCCCCAAGATCCCTAAAACCTATTGAACGTCCCAGGTGAGACGTTGCCATGCTGTGCTGTGGCTGTTGTGCTTGGAAGCCAAAAGCCACACCGGTCCTGCACTGCTTTCAGCTCTGCAGTCACAGGCCGATCAGTGGCTTACCCTGCTCAATTTGACAGTTGGTAAAGTGGTGTGCGACAACGGTGCCAATCTGCTGAGCGCGATGAAACAGGGCAAAATGACGCACGTGCCATGCATTGGACACGTCCTGAACTTAGTCATGCAGTGATTCATTGCCAAATGCTCCGAGGTCCAGGATGTCTTGCGGCAGGCCAGGAAAATCTATGGCCATTTTAAAAGATCTTACACGGCCATGGCTCACCTTGCTGACGTTCAGCAGCGACACCACTTGCCCGTCAGATGTCTGATTTGTGACAGCCCAACGAGAAGGAACTCCACCTTGTATATTCTTGTTAGGCTGCTCCAGCAGCAACGTGCCGTTAACAACTACCTGTACGAACTCTGCATCAGGACAGGATCTGGGGAGCTTGGTTTCTTTTCACTGGGCCAGTGGCTGCTCATGCGCGACGCATGAAGACTTCTGCTGCCATTTGATGAGATCACCAAACTGGTCAGTCACAGCCAGGGCACCGTCAGTGACATCGTATCTTATGCCTTCTTTCTTGAGCGTATATTGCATTGTGTCATTGATCAAGCCATCGAGGAGCAGGAGCATGAAGATGAGGAAGTCGTACTGCTGAATGAATTCCTAGGGGGGGCTACTCCATCTGAGAGTCAATGGGAGTCTAAAGAGGAGTCAGAGGAGGCTGGTGGCTGGGGGGGAGGAGGAGTAAGAAGAGCAGGCTTTCAGGGGGATTAAAAAATTTTCAGGGATCCCTGGTGTTGTCCGTTGCTGGGGGGAGGAGACCAAGGATGACATTCTCCTGAGCGTTGAGCAGGAGTCAGGGCGCTCCACCGTTTCCAATTTAGTGCAAATTAGGGCCTTCATCCTCCAGTGTTTGAAGAGGTACCCCCGTATAAAAAGCATAAAGAGCAAGTACCAGTACTGGGTGGCAACGTACTTAGACCCCCGGTACAAACACAAAATGGTGGACATGTTACCAGCATCACAGAGTGCTTGCAGAATACAGCATTTCCAGGCCTTGCTGCAAGAGATGCTGCATTCTGCTGTTGCAGGCGCTGGCAGAGGAATTTCCCCCCACATCGAAACAGGTGCGGGTACCAATCCAACTGCACCTGCAAAAAGAGGGCAGTTTGATGATGTGTTGGTCACTTCGGATATAAGATCATTCTTGCAGCCAACCCATTGACAGCCGCCCTACGGACTTAGACTCAGGGAATGCCTAGACCGACAGGTGCCCGACTGCATCGGGTTAACGGCCGATGTGGATGCTCTGAGAAGCGAGGAACCCCTGGACTACTGGGTGTGCCGGCTTGACCTATGTCCAGAGCTGGCACAATTTGCCACGGAACTCTTGGCTTGACCCTCGTCTAGTGTCCTATCCTAAAGGATGTTCAGAGCAGCAGTAGGGATTGTGACCGATAAGCGCATATGCCTAGGTCACGACAGTGTGGAATAGCTCACATTTCTAAAACTGAATTAGGCATGGATCTCAAAGGAATTCAACACCTGTGACGACCACGTGTAATTGAATTTTCTTATGCCAGCCCACACATATCCGCCACCACCCAGAACAAAGAATGGCTCTTGTCTTATCTATATACAGTATTTTGTGGAAGCAGGTATATTGCAGGCCTCAATCTATATTTGGTGGAAACAGGTATATCGAACCCCATAATCAGTATTTTGTGGAAGAAGGTATATTGCAGGAATCAATCAATATTTGGTGGAAACAAGTATATCGAACCCTTAATCGGTATTTTGTGGAAGCAGGTATATCGCAGCCCTCAATCAATATTTTGTGGAAGCAGTTATGTCAAACCCCTTAATCAGTATTTTGTGGAAGCAGGTATATCGCCAGCCTCAATCAATATTTGGTGAAAACATGTATATGGAAACCCTTAATCAGTATTTTGTGGAAGCAGGTATATCGCAGGCCTCAAACAATATATGGTGGAAAGAGGTATATCGAACCCCTTAATCAGTATTTTGTGGAAGCAGATATATCGCAGTCCTCAATCAGTGTTTTGTGGAAGCAGGTATATCAAACACCTTAATCAGTATTTTGTGGAAGCAGGTATATCGCAGGCCTTAATCAATATTTGGTGGAAACAGGTATATTAAATCCCTTAATCAGTATTTTGTAGAAGCAGGAATATCGCAGGCCTCAATCAATATTTGGTGGAAACAGGTATATTGAACCCTTAATCGGTATTTTATGGAAGCAGGTATATCGTAGACCTCAATCAATATTTAGTGGAAACAGGTATATGGAACCCCTCAATCAGTATCAGTATTTTGTAGAAGCAGGCATACCAAAGCCTTCAATCAGTATTTTGTGGAAGCAGGTATATCGCGGCCTGACGAGCGCGATTATTCGCGTGAAACGGCCGTAACCGCCCGACTGCCTGTGGATCGTGTCCGCTACCTATTCCCTTTATGTGATGTCATTTTCAATATGAAGAAATAAACAGAAGTTTTAAGTGCATGGTGAGTGCCACATATTACATTTCTCTATATTCGTATTGAAAATATCGCAGACCTCAATCAGTGTTTTGTGGAACCAGGTATATCCAATCCCTTTATCGGTATTTTGTGGAAGCAGGTATATTGCAGGCATAAATCAATATTTGGTGGAAACAGGTATATCAAACCCCTAATCAGTATTTTGTGAAAGCAGGTATATCGCAGCCCTCACTCAGTATTTTGTGCAAGCAGGTATATCAAACCCTTTAATCAGTATTTTGTGGAAGCAGGTATATCGCAGCCCTCAATCAGTGTTTTGTGGAAGTAGGTATATCGCAGGCCTCAATTAATATTTGGTGGAAACAGGTATATCGAACCCCTTATTTGTTATTTTGTGGAAGCAGGTATATTGCAGGCCTTAATCAATATTTGGTGGAAACAGGAATATCGAACCCTTTAATCAGTACTTTGTGGAAGCAGGTATATCGCAGTCCTCAATCAGTGTTTTGTGGAAGCAGGTATATCAAACACCTTAATCAGTATTTTGTGGAAGCAGGTATTTCGCAGGCCTCAATCAATATTTGGTGGAAACAGATATATCGAACCACTTAATGAGTATTTTGTGGAAGCAGGTATATCACAGGTCTTGATCAATATTTGGTGGAAACAGGTATATCGAACCGCTTAATCATTTTTTTGTGGAAGCTGTTATATCGCATGCCTCAATCAATGTTTTGTGGAAGCAGGTATATTGCAGACCTCAATTAGTATTTTGTGGAAGCAGATATATTGCAGGCATAAATCAATATTTGGTGGAAACAGGTATATCAAATCCCTAATCAGTATTTTGTGAAAGCAGGTATATCGCAGCCCTCACTCAGTATTTTGTGGAAGCAGGTATATCAAACCCTTTAATCAGTATTTTGTGGAAGCAGGTATGTCGTAGGCCTCAATCAGTATTTTGTGGAAGCAGGTATTTCGCAGGCCTTAATCAATATTTGGTGGAAACAGGAATATCGAACCCTTTAATCAGTACTTTGTGGAAGCAGGTATATCGCAGTCCTCAATCAGTGTTTTGTGGAAGCAGGTATTTCCCCTGACGTCCTCGGCAGCACATGAAGGGTTAACCGAGTCCCATTCCTATCCCAGGACCGCCCACCTAGAACAACAAATCAAAACAGATCAATCAATCAAGATGGTCCATAAATACACCCTCAGATAAGATGTCCGATGTGTTTTTTTTTGTCCTTCATTCCCTACAGGTTGCCCACCTTACTGTTTTAGCCATCATGCCGTGGGGGGTGTCCCAGGCTTAGGCTCGAGGTCCAGCTATGCCATGGGGGTTCCTTGGCGCTGACCCCTTATGCTCTCCTTATCCCATCCTGAGGTTTGATGGGTTAATGGTGCCGCTCCTGTGTTGGGGAGATATGTTTGCGGCTTTCTTCCTCCCAACCTGCCTCCTGCGCGCCCCGGCTCTGTGCTGTGATGGCGGTGATTAAGCAGGTGTTGGGCAGCTATGGAGCACAGCGCTGGCGTCTGGCGTCATCAGCGGGCATCCTCTTCCCTGAATTTGGCGGCAAATTCAAAAGTTTAAAAGTGGTAGGTGGAAAAACTCTGCTGCCCTTGTGCCTTGGCAGCCGAGCTCTTTTCCTATCAAGGTATTTGGCTGGATTGACTCCTCTTTATTCTGTGGGAAGCCTTGCTTCCCTTAGGCATATCTAATTTTTTTGGCATATCTAATTTTTGTGTTCCTCCCTACAGATGTCCAGCCACTCAAGTAGGACTAAAAGATCCAGGAAGAGCAGACACAGACTCTGTCAATCCTGTGACCAGCCTC
Source organism: Bufotes viridis (assembly GCA_033119425.1). Classification (NCBI taxonomy): domain Eukaryota; kingdom Metazoa; phylum Chordata; class Amphibia; order Anura; family Bufonidae; genus Bufotes; species Bufotes viridis. The sequence continues at coordinate 379,884,125 of CM065593.1, read as the reverse complement.
TCCCTGACGATCACCCGGATGACTTCTGCGGAGTCTGCGTTTTGGAGATTTCCGCACACTCCGAAGAGTCCTCACCCAGACGTAAAAAACCGAAAAGGAAGCAGTCTTTATGCATCTCCTGCGTCAAGCCGCTTCCTCACAATTACTCTTCCAATATTTGTGCAGACTGCACCCAGCCGGATGTCGTTTCTGAGAATGATACTAAGAAGCTGATTTCTTTGCTGGAATCCTTCCTTTCCCAGTCAAAAAAACGGAAGACGCAGAAGAGGAGACGCGCTGAGCCGGATCCGTCTTCTTCTCATGACAGCTTTTCACGCTCTGAAGGCGAAATATCTTCTGATTCTAACTCGGAGCCTGGGACGTCTACCGAGGATAATTTTTTATTCAGAAAGGACGATATTAACTGTCTCATTAAAGAAGTTAAAAATATAATTGAGTCTAAAAGGAGTCATCTGCCGAGCAAGATGAGAGTAGTCTATTCTATTTTCCAAAGAAGAAAGCTCGTGTTTTTCCCAGCCATCCCGTCCTGGATTCCATTATGCAGAAAGAGTGGAAGCATCCAATGAGAAAGATGGATTCGGGCAGGAGGTTTAAGGCGATGTATAAAGCGGATCGGTTGAATCAGAGAAGTGGGAGTCCCCTTCTAGAGTGGATCCTGCTGTTGCCAGACTGGCCAAGAGATCTTTCTTTCCAGCGGATGACTCCACGTTATTGAAGGACCCTATGGACAAGAAAGCGGACAACCTTCTCAAGAGGCTCCATACTTACCTCGCCGCTCTTCAAAAAGGCTTCTATGGCCACAGTGCCGGTAGCTCGGGCCTTGAGAGTTTGGTTGAGTCAGCTGGGAAGGGATATTGAGGATGGCGTCCCTAGAGATGATTTGCTTCAGCAACTTCCAACTCTGAAGATTGCAGCTGAATTCCTCTGTGATTTCCCTGTTGATATTTTGAGAGGACTTGCTAAGAACATGGCGCTCTCAAACTCCATTAGAAGAGCTATATGGCTGAAATTATGGTCAGGCGACGTCTCCTCCAAAAACAACTTGTGCTCTATTCCGTTCGAGCCCGGTAGATTATTCGGCTCCCAGCTCAACAGTCTTCTGGAGGCCTTCAAGGAAGATAAGGCGCTGGATTTTCCCTCATCCAGACGCAGGTTCCAATCGAGGAATTTTCGGACCTTCAGAAGACAACGTTTTCAGAGGTCGGATTTTCGGGGGCGTTCTGACCGAAGAAGGTCTGACCGAAGATTCTTTAGATCAGCCGACAAATCCAAGAAGAAGTCGGATGAGAAACCCAATAGAGAAGACTTCTGACGCCAGAAGTCAAAGGGTAGGAAGGTCGGCTTTCTCAGTTTTATGCGGCATGGCAGCAAGTTTCCTCAGACGGCTGGGCTCTAAGGATAGTGAGAGAAGGATATTCTCTGGAATTTGCCCATCATCCCAGAGACCGTTTTGTATTAGACCAGAGGAAAATCCTCGGATCATCAAACTTGTGGAAGAATTCCTCCAAAAGGGTGCCCTGGAACCTGTACCAAGTCATCAAGAGGGAAGAGGAGTGTACTCCCGGGTGTTTCCTGTCCCAAAATCAGGAGGAAAATGGCGCCTGATTGTGGATCTCCGCTACTTGAATCACTTCATCAAGAAGATTCATTTCAAGATGGAGAATATAAGATCTATCACGTCTCTTCTGCAGGAAGGTCACTTCATGGCATCTCTAGACTTAAGAGACGCGTATCTTCACGTCCCGATAGAAGTATCATCAAGACGTTTCCTAAGAATAGCCGTTATGATGAAGGGAAGGATAGTCCATCTGCAATTCAAAGCTCTGCCTTTCGGCCTTTCATCAGCTCCCAGAATCTTCACGAAACTGGCCATAGTTGTTGTTGCAAGCCTGCGCCATTCAAGCTGTGCATGTTTTCCCGTACTTGGACGACTGGCTGATAGTAGCACCTACCCGAGACCTGCTCAAAGCACATCTCGACAAAGTCATCAATCTTCTTTATACCCTAGGTTTCCTGGTCAATTGGAACAAATCCGACCTTCTTCCTTCTACCTCCAAGATATTTTTGGGCTTCAGGATAGACACGCGCGCCATGACCCTTTCTCTCCCTCCTTCCAGGGTGTCAGTGGTGGCCACGAAGATAAGAACCTTGATTTCCTTCAGAAGACCTTCAGTTCACAAGGTGATGAAAACCCTGGGCCATATGACATCGGTGATAGATGCAGTTCCATGGGCTCAGGCCCACGTCCGGGAATTACAGCAGGATTTGCTGCAGGTCTGGAGGCATTCTCGCAACCTTACAGCCCGTGTCAGACTGAGACCCTCCACAGTGGCGGACCTGAGATGGTGGCTGAAGAAAGGGGTCTTATCCGGAGGCAAGTCTTTCCGGTTGACAGCTCCAGTAACTATTACTACGGATGCGTCTTCCCGAGGCTGGGGTGCCCATCTGGGCAACCAGTGGGTTCAAGGTTCATGGTCCTCTGCAGAACGGCAGCACTCCTCGAACTACAGGGAGTTGAAAGCGATCTTGCTGGCGCTTCATCGTTTCCAGTCAGATTTGAAGGGCCAGTCGGTGCTGGTGAAATCAGACAATCTTCCTGCAGTATTTTATCTGAACAAGCAAGGGGGCACTCGGAGTCGTCTTCTCCTTTCTTTATCCAGGAAGATTTTTGCTTGGGCAGAACGCTACCTGCTGTGTTTGAGAGCAGTGCATATAAGAGGATCTTTGAATACGCGAGCGGATCTTCTCAGTCGGAAGAGGATCAGCCAATCAGAATGGGAACTGAATCAGAAGTACTTCCTTCAGGTTACTGCCATGTGGGGGACACCATCGCTGGATCTGATGGCTACCAAGCTAAACAGGAAACTTCCCGGTTTCTGCTCTCTGAGCAGCTTAGAGAACCCGATAGCAGTAGATGCTTTCTCAATAAGCTGGAGGGACCAGTTCATCTACATTTTTCCTCCGATACCCCTCATCTTGAGAGTCCTTCAGAAGATTCTGGTAGAGAAGCCTCGGGCAATAGTGATTACTCCTTTTTGGCCTCGAAGACCGTGGTTTCCTCTTCTACTCCAGCTGTCGGAAGGAGTATACTGGAAGTTTCCTCTTCACCCCGACCTTCTACTTCAGAACGGACTGTTTCATCAATACCTGAGCAAGCTTCATCTTACGGCTTGGAGACTGAGAGGTCCAGACTAGAGAACAAGGGCCTCTCCGGCTCTGTCATTAGTACCCTTCTCTCCTCCCGTAAAGTTTCCACCAATGTCAAATATGAGAGAATTTGGAAGAAATTTTCTTCATGGATGTCTGAATTTAACCATTCTGATGTCACAGTTCCGGTCATTCTTCAGTTTCTCAGGACGGCTTTCAGAAGGGGTTGACTCCTAATACGTTGAGAGTTCATATGACTGCGATTAATGCCATGACGGACAGCAGATACGGAGATCATCCCTTGATATCCCGTTTCTTCAAAGCCTTGAGGAAACTTAGACCCGTTCTTAGACACCCTCCTCCGGTCTGGGATCTTTCTTTGGTCCTTAAGAAGTTGACTGATCCTCCCTTTGAGCCTTTGACAGAGGTGGACTTTAAATGGCTCTCCTACAAAGTTCTGTTTCTGGTGGCCATTACTACAGCCAAAAGGCTTGGAGAGTTGCAAGCTCTTTCGGTTAAAGTTCCCTATTTAAGATTCCTTCCGGATGGGGTTCTCTTGCGCACAATTCCATCTTTTTGCCCAAGATTCCATCATCGGCTAACGTCAACCGAGAAGCATTCCTTCCGGTGTTCTTCCCGGACCCTTCAGATGAGGAACAAGCTCGTCTGCACACTCTGGACGTCAAAAGAGCTATCCAGATTTACCTTCAGAGAACTGAGGATTTCAGGTTGGATGAGAACTTGTTCATCCTATTTTCCGGTCCTAATAAAGGTCACAAGGCATCTAAGTTATCACTGGCCAGATGGATAAGATCCGTCATCTTGGAAGCCTACGAGTTGGATGGTGTGCCTCCTCCTTTCCATATCAGAGCCCATTCTACTAGGGCTACGGCAGCATCCTGGGCTGAGCAGGCGGATGTTTCCCTCGAAGACATTTGTAGAGCGGCATCCTGGTCCACTCCATCAACCTTCATGAAGCACTACCGGCTGGACATGGAGAATAAGAGCTCAGCCTTTGGCACTGCGGTTTTGAGTGCAGTCCTACGTTAATTCCCTCCCTTTGTGATCTATACATATCCCTTCATGTGCTGCCGAGGACGTCAGGGGAAAGTGAAAATTAGTACCTGGAATTTTGCTTTCCCTGAGTCCGAAGGCAGCTCATCATACCCTCCTAATAAATTTTTGTCCTTGCACTACTTGTCTGAATCTTTTTTTATAACACATCGGACATCTTATCTGAGGGTGTATTTATGGACCATCTTGATTGATTGATCTGTTGTGATTTGTAGTTCTAGGTGGGCGGTCCTGGGATAGGAATGGGACTCGGTTAACCCTTCATGTGCTGCCTTCGGACTCAGGGAAAGCAAAATTCCAGGTACTAATTTTCACTATCAAACACCTTAATCAGTATTTTGTGGAAGCAGGTATGTCGTAGGCCTCAATCAGTATTTTGTGGAAGCAGGTATTTTGCAGGCCTCAATCAATATTTGGTGGAAACAGATATATCGAACCCCTTAATCAGTATTTTGTGGAAGCAGGTATATAACAGGTCTTGATCAATATTTGGTGGAAACAGGTATATCGAACCGCTTAATCATTTTTTTGTGGAAGCTGGTATATCGCAGGCCTCAATCAATGTTTTGTGGAAGCAGGTATATCGCAGACCTCAATTAGTATTTTATGGAAGCAGGTATATCAAACCCCTTAATCAGTATTTTGTAGAAGCAGGTATATTGCAGCCCGTAATCAATATTTGGTGGAAACTGGTATATGAAATCCCTAAATCAGTATTTTGTGGAAGCAGGGATATCGCAGGCCTCAATCAATATTTGGTGGAAACAGGTATATTGAACCCCTTAATCAGTATTTTATGGAAGCAGGTATATCGTAGACCTCAATCAATATTTAGTGGAAACAGGTATATGGAAGCCCTTAATCAGTATTTTGTGGAAGCAGGGATATCGCAGGCCTCAATAAATATTTGGTAGAAACAGGTATATTGAACCCCTTAATCGGTATTTTATGGAAGCAGGTATATCGTAGACCTCAATCAATATTTAGTGGAAACAGGTATATGGAACCCCTCAATCAGTATTTTGTGGAAGCAGGTATACCAAAGCCCTTAATCAGTATTTTGTGGAAGCAGGTATATCAAACCTCTTAATCAGTATTTTGTGGAAGCAGGTATATCGCAGCCCTTAATCAGTATTTTGTGGAAGAAGGTATATTATACCCCTTAATCAGTATTTTGTGGAAGCATGGATATCGCAGCCCTCAATCAATATGTGGTGGAAGCAGGAATATCGAACCCCTTAATCAGTATTTTGCGGAAGCAGGTATATCAAACCACTCAATAATTTTTTTGCAACAACAGTTATATCACACTACCCTGTTTATTTGGGGCAACAGGTATATCGCACCCCTCAATCAATATTTTGTGGAAGAAGGTTTATCACGCCCCTCAATCACTTTTTTGTGGGGCAACAGGTATATCACACCCGTTGCAAATAGTTGTTCCAATAGCGCTTGTCCCTCTATATAGGTGTGGTATCGCAGCTGAACCGTACACAACTGCTGCACAATGCAAATACGCTATATATTTTCTATGCTAGAAAGTATATTATAGGTATATCACACCCCTCAATCAGTTTCTTTTGGAGCAATAGGTATATCACACCCGTTGCAATTAGTTGTTCCAAAAGCGTTTGTCCCTCTATAAAGCTGCGGTATCGCAGCAGAACTGCACACAACTGCTGCACATTACAAATGCACTATTATATGCTTTCTATATTAGAAAGTATATTATAAGTATATCACACCACTCAGTATATGACACCTATCGATAGCACACCTATATCAGTCCTTAAATGGAATTTTGTGGCCCTATTAGCTAGCGGTTGGTGTCCCTAACAGCCTGTCCCTGCTCCACAAAGCAACCTCTCCCTACACTGGCAAAACACAGAATGTAAAATGGCTACCAGATAGGGTTCTGTTATAGGGTGGGGGTGTGTCCATTGTTTAAACATCTCAATTGGCTGTCCTGTCCCTCCTGATGGATGTGTCATGCGTCAAAGTTAGGCGCAATGCAAAGAATATGGCGCCAGCGGACTTTGCCATATGTTCGCGTTTCGGAGAATCACGAATGCGCAGAGTTCGCCATGAAACGACAGCCGGGCGAACTGCAAGTCCATCTCTATTCCCCACTATGTATGTAATATTGCTTGAGTAAGGTCCTGTGATAGTACTGAAATTTTGCTGTTTGTGCACGGAAGAATAACGCACTACGGTTGATTGGAAAATATTGGGAGAGATGCAAATGTTTCCAATTTTAAATTCTTCAGAGCTGTGGATTCTAGCCATTGCTGCTGGTACCCCTCCTCTATTTCTTTATTATATGTGCTGTTTACTTTGCTCGGACAGGGCACATTAAGTTGATATTTTAGAAGGGGATAAAAAAGACCAAATAGTGTCATAACAGGCATGTAACCGGAACACAGAAGATATAAACTAAAAAATATAGCCCCTTTATATGTTCATTAGTGCTGGATACATATGTTGTGGTGTTAGTGATGGAACCTGCTTTACAAGAGGAAATAGCGAGGTCCTAACCCTCTGTCACTACTGATTTCCTTTGTAATTTAATTCTGAAATTGAATTAAGCCCAGAACATTTTTTATTTGACTTCTTTATGTTATCCAATTATATCATCTGGTAATAAAAATGTATACTTTTTTACTTTCCATTTTCATGATATTTCCTGGACTATTGTCACAGGTTTCCCCAGATATATTAGGAGCACTAATGATAAGATTGTAATATTTTACTGCTGAATATGATTACATATTCCTGATCTTGTTAGAGCAACCTCATATGAAATTCTTAACCATTCAGATTTCTAGAAATCACATAACTGTATTAATCATTTCACTCATTTATCCTTTCTCATTAGTAGTCACCAAATTTCAAACATGGGGGGTGTCTATTTAGATATGTCAAAATATAATCTATAATAATAATTAATTTAATACTGAGGCAAACAATGCTTGACTGGTGGTTGTCTCAACACAGAAATAATTATTAGATTGAATAGGTCGTGCAACTTCAGCACCTCTTTAGAGTTAATACAGGCATAGAGGCTCATGCCTATCTCATCCCTATGTGTGTGCTGTGCCATCAAAGTATTAGTCAAAGAAGACCAAGAAATATTAAAATAAATATTGTGAAAAGGCAATATTGAAGACATATTAATACAAAATCTGTGGCCTTATGGCACCAGAGTCCATCTAGAATCCAAGTTTTAGACGCTGCTGTTAATATACCCCTAAGTTGGCTGTGGATCCGCCGGAGTTATGAAGAGGTGCAGGCATCCACCAGTTCTACACTTTTTCTACACTTGAAACAGTCCAATGCATCTTTATGGTGACAGACTATGAAGAAACCCTTTACTGTATGATCTTACAGACAAATTTTTTTTCTTTTCTACCTTCTTGATTACATACTGAATATTCAGTTGCTTAGCAAGAAGTCAGGGAAAGATGGAGGAGCATATATAATTGTGTCTTCTATATTGTTACACTTAGCAGGAATTTTCCTGTTGTTTTGTCTTCTCATGTCTATTAGGTTGTTTGGGCCCGATATTATGAGTCATCTGATCACTCTGCTACAGCCCAGACTTGTTTATGAAAGGAACTTCTCATTACCTAGTTAGCCTCAATTTTAAATATTCTTAGCTTCTGTAATGGGTTGCAGGTTATAGCATAAACTTTGTGCATTTTAAACTAAAAATCGTTTCATATTTCTAGCATTGTTTACTTTGCTTCTTGTCGGTGTAGTTATTCTAGTCAAGTTCTTGCTTTTGAGTCTCAAATTTTGTTTGTTTTCTTTCTTCCTGTTTTAATGTCTTGCATTTGCTCTGTTGAGTTTGTGGTTATAGTCTCTGGCTCCTTGTGACATCCTGTTGTGTTAGGAACATTTTTGCAAATTAGTTGTTTTAATCTATCTATGAGATTATGGGACTGTCATCACCATTATGCATTTGGGTCATCATCCATTCAAAATATGGTTCCTGTCATCTATTTGTGAGTTCCAATTTTCTTGCATTCCTGTTACGTGCTAGTACTGATAATATTGCTCATACAACTGTCTGGCTGTTAGATAATTCTGCCTTACTGTAATCCCTTGGAGTAACTGAGTACTGGAAAGCACTGTTAATACTCAGGAAAGGCTACTGCTATACGTGAAGTCATACTATACTCAGTGTGTGCAATATCGTTTTTTATTGTGTAAAAAACAAAAGGCCGTGCATTGCAGAATAAAAAGAATAATCCCATAAACTATTAAGTCCAAGTTGAGAAAAGGGACACCTAAATCGGAAATTGCAGGCAGCAGACCCTGCTTTCTAAACACCACTCTTTTGCTGACAAACAATGATTCTGTATGGAGACGAGAAATGGCATTAGTGATCACTCTTCCCCATACTGTGGAGGAAGTCACTGCATATAAATTTCACCTTCACTGATGAGAAAGTGATTGCCTGGAAGGAACGCTTACTTTACAAAAATCAGATTATAAATTGATCAATGTAATGGGGCTTTAAAGGGTTTGTCTCATTTCAGCAAATGGCATTTATCACTTAGAGAAAGTTAATTCAAGGCTAGACTAATTTTCCATCACATTATACACTTCTTGTTTCCATGGTTGAAAGCACTAGAAACCCAAAAGCAGTGGGCATGCTTGTACACTATAGGAAAAATGTAAGGCCTATCTGTACTCCTAGGGTACCACCACCAGAGAGTCCGACAATTTTTTCTATATTGTGCAAGCACGGCCGCCACTACTGGATTGCAGGGTGGTCGAAGTGTATAATGTGATGCAAAAATGTATCAAGCCAGCAAAGGAAGCAATATGGACAATGACAGTACATTAGTAAGTTGCTTATATTGACTTTGTCTACATGATAAATACCATTTGCTGAAGTGAGACAACCCATTTAGGCTAAGTCCACAAGGGACCTGTAGATTTGTTTAGGAGATTACAGTATAAGGCAAGTCGATCAGATTTTACAAATGCTACAGATTTTTTCCACTCAAAGAACTAATTTTTAAATCCTCAACATGTCAATTCTGTTGTGGACTTTCACAGATTTTGTGCATTTTGTTGAACAGCTGCCACATCCCCATTACTGTGCCTCAGTATTAAGAGTAGTCTAATATATTACGGTGTACATTTTGTTGAACTGATGCCACAATCCAAGTTAATCTGTTACTTTATACATAAAATTATTGTGCCTCAGTATTAAAGGGCATTCCAATATATCACTGTGTACATCTTGTTGAACTGCTGCCACATTCCCAGTTAATTTGTTAATTTATACATATAATTATTGTGCCTTAATATTAAAGGGTGGCCTAATATATTGTCGCATGCATTTTGTAGAACTGCTGCCACATTCCCAGTCAATCTGTTACTTTATGTATCTAATTACTATGCCTCAGTATTAAAGGGAGGTCTAATATATTGCTGTGTGCATCTTGGTGAACTGCTGCCACAATCCTAGTTAATCTGTTACTTTACACATAGATTTACTGTGCCTCAGTATTAAAGGGCGGTCTAATATATCACCGTGTTTACCTTGTTCAACTGCTGCCACATTCATACTTAATCTTTTACCTTACTGATACAGTTACTGTACACTGTGGCCAACAGACAGTTGTCTGGGGCCTCAAAGAGAAAGGGCAGTGGCAAAAATGTTGCTGTAGCCAGCATAAGTAGCATAAAGAGAAGGGGGGTGGTAGCAGCCTGAGGCCAGAGCTGCCACTGTCATCCAGCAGTGGTGTTGTGACCAACAATCCAGCTGTACTGGAATGGTTGACTCACTCTTCAACATAATCTCAGGTGACAACAAATACACACAGCCAGGAATCGGTGGGTTCCTCTGACACCACTCTTAGTTGGCATGACCCAGGAACTGGCTCTGTGCCCTCACCTATCCTAAACCTGCCTCTTGCTTTTGCTGCTCCTGCTAAACAAGTAATGATAGTCGCTGGCTCTCCTCTGATTTTCAGTGAGGATGAGCTTTGTGAGGACAGTCAGCAGTTACAGGCCCGTACAGACTTGGAGGAGAGGTCCGCTGTGGACTCCTCTAGGTGTGCAACTACCTATGATGACAGTCTGGTGAGAGGTCAGGTATGTGCGCAAGAGACAGGTCAGGGTATAAGAAGTGACGCGACCAAACTGATGTAGATTATACTGTAGCCAATCGCATGTGAGAAGCCGGGTGAAGAGAGGGCATCGTCATCATCAGTGGGTGAGGGTGGAGCGTGCCTGTGAGACAGCAGGGTGGAAGCAGTGGGAGATCCGCAACCAAAAGCAGGAGGGATACACTGTCTGCTACTGAGTCTAACTGTGAGGAACATGCTAGCAGAGCACAGGTTCATAAAAACAGTGGCAGGCAGGCATCAAGCAGTGTTGGAGGGAAAGGTGAGACACGGTCAGGGTGCTAATGTTGGCAGGATAACCCTACGTCAACACATGGAGCATTACTATAAACTGGTGTGGGAAAACCGTGCCACTAGAGTTACAGCCTGATGCAACAACCGCTGCATCTCCGACCAGCTCACACCCCCTCTCCTGTAGTCAGGGCTTAACAATGTCAGCAGAAGGAAGCTGTAATTCCTTCCCATTGACTTCAATGTTGTCTATTGCTCCTGATGCTTCTCCCCTCCTACTCCTCATCACTTGTTTTGACAGCAATCAGTTCACAGTGGTTCTCCAGCATATTACCTATGCAAAGCTAGGCGTTTTCAAACAGTCAACTTTGGAGAACAGAGCCACAGCGGGGAGGAACTGCTCTGCGTATCAATAAAGAAATCAAACACTGGTTGTCTCCTCGCCAACTGGAGATAGGAACCATGGCTACTGATAATGGGAAGAATGTTTTGTCTGTGCTGCATCAGGAAGGGCTGACCCATGCACCCTGCATGGCACACATCTTCAGTCTCATTGTCACCCGATTCCTCAAGTCTTCCACTGAACAGCAAGAGATGTTAAAAATGTCCAGGAAACTGTGCATGTACTTCAGTCTTCAGTCACTCTTAACGAGCAAAGCACGCACTCCTTGATCTGCAAAGGCAAAGTGTTGTTCCCCAACATAGCTTGATATGCAATGTTTCCACCTGTTGTAACTCCATGATCCATATGTTAGACTGCCTGTACAAACAGAGGAAGGCGGTCAACGATTTCTTAATGCTGCACATGGACAACTCTACCCCAACGCTGTAACTTCCACATTAGCCACTGGCAGCTTATACATGATACGTGCATTTTGCTCAGGACCTTTGAGGAGGCCACTTTATTTGTCAGTGGGCAGAAACTACAGGATTTATGAGGTCATTCCAGTCCTTTACAGCTGAATCCAATTTTTCAAAACTTTGTTCATCTCTACTCAAGATATATGAGGCAAGATGACCTTCATTTAAAATACTCTGTCACAAGATGTCTATCCTACAAGTATCTATGTGGGCACCCAATGATTCCATGTACTTCGACCTGTCAATGGTTATTTTAGCATGTTGTGATATTGTATTGAATTTGTTTAATAAAAAATTGGATTACTTATCCAAATTTGAGCTAAGGTTGGAGTGGAAATGTCTGAAAAGCCTTCTACCAGTAAGATGGACGTTTGTCATAATAAAAATCATAAACATACCATTGAGAGGCCTTAAAGCATTGACGAAGAAGAGAACTGGAGAAACACTATTTAGATTTGTCACCAAGAGTCAAAATCAACTTGATCGCACTCTGTAAATATATATATATATATATATATATATATATGCACTTATATAGCGCTACTATATAACACAGCGCTTTACAGACATTAACATCAAGCAGTCCCCAATGGGGTTCACCATCTAAGTTCTCTATCAGTATGTTTTTGTAGGGTGGGAGGAAACCAGAATAAACCCACGCAAACACAGGAAGTATATACAAACTCCAGGCAGATGTTGTCCTTGGTCGGATTCTAACCTAGGACCCCAGTGCTGCAAGGCACCAAACCTAACCACTAAGCCACTGCGCTCTGTATGTGTATGTTTGTGTGTGTATATATATACAGTATATATATATATATATATATATATATATATAAATATATATATATATATGCACATACATACTCATACATTTATGTTTTATACTGCAGTGAATCATTCCTGCATTTATATTACTTTTGCTATATACCCTGTCACGTACTCTTCAGTAGATATTTTTCTTTTATATGAAGTGCATAAATCTACTTTAGGAAAGCTTTATTCAAACTTCTCAAAGTACCGTATAAAACTTTCTAGGCTCACAGGTTCCTTCCCACACTTTTTCTGTAAAAACAAATACTATCTCCAGGCAAAAAATCTTACTGAAAGACAAGCAGAGCTAAAATTTATTTTAAAATATTGAAAATCTCTTAGTCTAAAATCTCTGAGATATTTAGAAGTCTTGTTCTATAACAATAGCCAGAAGGTCAGATTGTTAACAGTAGATTCTTATGTGCCAATCTAAAGTGTAGCAATCTGTTGTATAAAAATAATTGCACGGGGCTGAACCAAGGCAAAGATCGCCCCATCAGTGTACATATTATGCCCTGCAGAGAAGAGAAAAGAATAACCTCATGCTCTTGCTGTTAGCAAAGGTTCCTCAGTTAGAGATTACAAGAAAATGTTGGTAGTTACATAAATATTTTATGTGGCTCCTTTAGGCCTTTCCTGCTTTATTATTAAGTCTATTAAGAGTATGTATATGTACTTATGAATGGTAGAACTGGCAGTGACCCGTTTCAAATGACATTGTAAATCTTAGCATGGATTTTAAGCCAAGCAACAACTTATTGAAATGGCAACTATTAACACATAGAAAGAAATGCAGCAAAAAGCAAAAGATAAATAATTGCAGTATGGTTTCTATGTGCTTACATGAAGAATATTATTATTACGGGAAGTACAGTACATTTACGGGAAATCGGGGTGACATTCAAACTTTTTCTATAAATTTTATTTCACAAGTATATAGATGAGGGATTCCAAAAACTCTGATACATCTAGGGGATCACATATGCAATATGCAAGGAACTAGAACAGACCAATGCAGACTAAAAACCAAAAATGTTGTTTCTTTTATCTGCCTAGTCTGTTATTTTTATGAGTATATGCTTCATAGCTGATTATCGTAGATCTATTCAGCTAATTTTTACATAATTGGAAGCTAGCACCTCCCAACTTAATTAAGTCTATTAAAAGCCAAATTTTAATTTTACTTATATAGATACTGTAACTATATACAATTTGTATGTTAAATTTGTTTTGGGTCCCATTCAAAAGACATAGCTGCCTGAAGTCCAAGTAAATTTGACCCAAACCAAAAATGCTCCTATTGCCTTTAAGAATTGAAACTCTGGGGTCTTCTAGGACTGTATCCAACCCCTTTCAAGCTCCCTAATGCCAATGACAAAGTGACAGTGACATATTTGTCTTTGGGAAACCAGTGGTTGCCAGCAGTACAAATAGTCTGTTTTGAAAAACACTTCACCAATGTGTGTATATATATGTGTGTATATATATATATATATATATATATATATATATATATATATTTAGTTTTTTTTGTTTTACTACTTAAAAACAAATAAAAACCTTTGAAATAAAATCACAATTTTTATTCACCATTTTATGACAGCCTGATGCAACAACCGCTGCATCTCCGACCAGCTCACACCCCCTCTCCTACAGTCAGAGCTTAACAATGTCAGCAGAAGGAAGCTGTAATTCCTTCCCATTGACTTTAATGTTGTCAATTGCTCCTGATGCATTTTCTGACAGCCATAATTTTTTATATTATGGTCTACAAAGCTGTATGAGGGCTTGTTTTGTGTAGGATGATGTTTAGATTTTATTGATACCTTTTTGTGGTGTGTACAACTTTTCATTGACTGTTATACAATTTTTTTGTGGTGTATTTATGTGTTTTTATATATTTTTTCCATTACAGTGATCAGTGCAAAGGAAATTGTTATTAATATATATATTTTTTTATAAGTATTTTTATTTCAATCATCTCAAAAGACAAAATTCACAAAACAAAATTACAAAAAGAACCTCCCTATTCCTCCCACCTCCCTTAACCCACCCCCAATCCTGCAGGGAAGAAGAAAGAAAGAAAAAAAAAGGAAAAAAAGGAAAATAAAAAAATTAATAATAATAAAATTCCTCAACCATCCCAATCTCTCCAAACATTGGCCCATTTCGCATAGGACCCTCTTTGTCTGTACATGATTCTATCATAGATTTTCACCTTATCCACTAAACGTAACCAGTTATTGCAGTCTGGAGCAGAGGGGAAAACCATTCTCTGGCTACAAGAAGCCTGGCTAAAAACATCACTTTAGTCAACAGACAGCCCTTCATGGGCTGGCAAATAACCTCTGATAGGTCCCCTAAAATCCATACCTTAGGAGATAGAGGAATATCTATTTTAAGTCTCCGAATCAAGGTTGTTTGAATCGTTCTCCAATATTTACTCACTATCGGGCAATCCCAGAACAGATGCATATGATCTGCCCCGGGTCCCCACAGTGAAGGCAGTCAGAGGCGGCTCTAAATCCCCTCTTATGGAGCCATAAAGGTGTCACATATATTTTGTGTATGATATTGAACCGTACAACAGTGTGATTAAAATTGTGCGAAACCTGACTAAAATTCTCCCTATATTCTCCCAGTCCGGAGAACCCACCTCTGACAATAAAGCAGACCAGGATCTCTGTCCTGGAGAAAAACATTCCAAAAAAACTTTTCATCAAGTGCCTATAACAATGTGATAATTTAACTTTCATACCACCTTTCTTACAGATCAGATTGTGCAAAAATTCCGGAGTGTCTACCTCAAGTGAATAACTATCGGCAGTGTTAAGAAGTGCTGACCTCAATTGAAAATATGCATACCAAGCCACCTCACCTAAGTTTAAGTTCTGTTTTAGCTCCATAAGAGACAGGACTTGCCCATTTTTAACCACCTGATTCAGATATTGAATATTTCTCGTCCTCCAATATTGCCAACAGTTTAGATCATCTAATTTCAAGAGCTTTGAGTTATGCCATAATGGGGTACTGATTAATATTTTAATAGTTCAGGCATTTTTGGATGAGGCAATACCTAATATGTTTTTTATATATATATATTTTTATATATAAAATAGAGAAAGGGTGTGGTTTAAACTTTTTTTTTTTTTTTTTTTACATTTTACGGTGACCACTTTTAACCCCCTTAGGGGGCTAGAACCTGGGATTTTTTGATCTCTTGCCCTATTCACCCTAATAGATATCTATTAGGGTGAATTGGATTTTGACATGCTCCTTACTGAGCTGTGCCTCCTGCACAGCAGGGAGGTTACCATGGCAGCCATGAGAAGCTTGAAAAGCATCCAGACTGCCATGGTACCTGATCGGAGCCCCCACTGTGAAATCTCATCCCTTTGCCTTACCTCACAGATGCCACAATCGGTGTTAATTGGCATCTGAGGGGTAAATGATGACATTCAGCGGGACATACAGCTCCTGTTACATACAGGAATACCTAATTTATCGCAATTTGTTACAAATTAATTTGTAACTAATCTAATTTCTTGTCGAAGTTTGGTGAATTATCCGGATCAAATTTTTCAAAACTTCCCTCATCTCTAGCGATAAATATCAGCATCTGCCAAAACCAAGCAGCTCTGTCATGAAGAAAGCTCTTGGTGAATGTGTGGCTGGTCACATAATCTTCAGGTCCAATAGTTGCCATGGGTATCAGTGACTGTGTAGGCTGGAAGTGAGATAACAGAGCGGGGCAAGCAATCTGCTCTTGCCTTTGCAGCCATGCTACAGTAGAGCATAGGAAAAGCATGGCAAAAGCAAGATGATTCTGGTGACTGCCATGCATATTAAATAATCTATTTTTTTTAATAATTGACTTTGTGTTTGAGCATACACTTTGCTCTTTTGGATTACTTGAGCATATACAATGCTATTGCATATACATGGTTGCTAGCTACATGTACTTGATATGTAGCTAAAGTGATGTTAATTTTTATCTAATATAAACACAATCTAACAGCTACAAATTGGAAAACAGAAAGACAGCTCCTAGCAAACACAAGGAAAGAAATAAATACCCTTCCACAACTATAATTTTCCTCTAAATGGAATTTTTAAACTTGTTTATGACATTATATTAAAAATATTCAATCAAAAACGGCAGATGCTAGCAAAACCATCCAAATTAATTATTTTTCTAAAGTGTAATCCCTATGGGATTGTAAAGAAGAAAAAAAATTGAATACTTTTTGAAGCTATTTTGATTTGAATCTGCCATACACTAAACATCATTGCTAATACGACAGACTTGTTAATTAAAGTCTATCCTCATGATGAGTACAAGTGGTATAGGGAAATAATTTAACCTTCTAAACATCATCTTTTTAATTAGAATTCCTATTTCTTATTCACTTGAAAATTATGAAGACTATTTGTGGTCTGTTAAAAATGACTAGTGTAAAGGGATTACTTAGTTAAAGTGGTGCATTTAAGAGCGGAAAAAATCATGAATATTTTTATGATCAAGCACATCAATTTCTTTTCATAATTTTTTTGCATGCAGCATATGCAAGTTAAGTTTAACCTACTGGTTGCAATAATCTAAGAATAAATCATACAAATACAAAAAGTATCTTCCCCTATTAGCTTTAAAGTGATAAAAATTTAAATTAAAAATGTATGTATTTTTATTATTTCAGATTTTAACAATATAACAATACAAAAGACAGGTGCACTCTGCGGTCTTACTAAACCCTCATTCTGATGTTAAAATTGAGAATTAGCCAACATATCCTACTGTGGAGGACATGTTTGAGCCCGAGCACTGTGCCAGGGTTTCTCAAGTAGCTCGGGACCCAACACTCGCCTACCTGTGCCGTATGGGCAATACCAGGGCCAGTGGGTGCATTACAGGAGTGTAAAGGCCGACTCGCAGCATACTCCCAAGTTACCTCCAGCATGTCGCCATGCCTGCAATAGGAGGAGGGAGGAGGCTGTGAGCACCACCCAAGACAGGCTGATATGGCCCAAGCCTCACAGATGCACCAAAATGTAGCCTGTGGATGAAAATCAGGCACATTTAAATAGGATTTTATACACCAACAAACAACTCTATATACAAAATGACTGAAAAAATGTTGTGGTGTTAAACAGGCTGGAAATGCTCAAAACCAAATGCAGTTGTGCATATATACAGTGGAGCAGATGCTGCACTTGTGACCCATTGCTAATGGTGATCCACAACAAAAATGCATACAATGAAGGATGCCAGCAGCGTTGTTTGGAGGTATAAATTCCTATGTAAATGTGCCTGATTTTCATCCACAGGCTACATTATGCCCTTATTATTTCATCCACAGGCTACAGCACCTGTGAGGCCTGGGCTATATCAACCAGTCTTGGTTGGGGCTCACAGCCTTGGCTCATAGCCTCCTCCCATTGCATGCATAGCGACATGCTGGAGGTAACTTGGGAATATGCTGCAGTCGGCTTTACACTCCTGTAATGCACCAACTGGCCCCTGGTAATGCCCATATGGCACAGCAAGGTGAGTGTTAAGTCCTGAGCTACTTGAGAAACCTTGGCCAGTGCTTGAGTTCAGACATGTCCTCCACAGTAGGATATTTTGGCTAATTCTCAATTTTAACATCAGAATGAGAATTTAGTAAGACCGCAGAGTGCACCTGTCTTTTCTATTGTTATTGTTATATTGTTTATCACATCCACACAACTGCCATCTTGTGTAGGATGTCTATTGTAGTACTTGTAGTCCACTGCATCCTCCATTGTATGCATTTTTGCTGGGGATTGTCATTAGCAACAGGCCACAATTGAAGGATCTGCTCCTCTGTGTATATATGCACAACTGCATTTGGGTTTGAGCATTTCACTGCCTGTTTAACACCATAGCATTTTTTCATTTCAAATTCTACTAAACTTCATTAAAAATCTAGGAACATTTCCTGTAAAAAGTTCTTTACAAATGCAATCTTCCCCATGTTTAAATATATAGTTATTGTTGCATTTCCTTTTTTTCTCTCTGTAGAGGGATTCTCAGTATGAGCTACAATGTCCTAGCTGACTTATGTGCTCACAGCCTAATACCTATTTCCCCCACAAAAGTTTTTTCATTCTTGGCAATTAAATTCTGTAACTTTTAAACTGATGAGTAGATTTGCATTTAAAAATCTACTATATTTATCACAGATGTTTCTATTTGCTTCCCAATTGTATATTTTTTATGATATAAGAGATTCGTGTGACATACCGGAGATCATTTCTCAGCAGTTATCTCATTATTATCAAAGACAAGATTACAATTAGAGATCAGTGAACTTTTCAAAAATTCGATTCGCTGGTCCGCCGAGTTTTTTGGAAAAAATTTGGTTCGATTCAAATTTATTTGCTGAGAATTTCATTAAAGAAAGGCTGTTTCCTGGCTGCAGAGAGCCTTTATAGTGGTGTAGAACACTGTGCCTTGCAGTAACACGCATAGGGAGACTGCTTTGGTAGAGAAATAATACTGTGAGTCAGTATGACATGCAGATGACAGACGTTGCTCTTAGAATTATTGCAAACTTCACTTATTTGGGCAGTCACTGGACCAAAACTGAAAAAATAACTCAAGTGTGAACTCAGCTTTACAGGTCAATGTTAGCGCCAAGAAGAAGCTCACTCCTTGTACACTGTCATCAGCTGATTCCACATAGATGTCTACAGAACCTGTTCTATTAAACGCTTATACAAGTAGAACCCCCTACAGAGTGGAGAGGGTGTCAGCAGCAAGTTTGTGTCGACGTCACTGATTATTTTGCTCTTCCTTTGATCCGTCAGAACAATACCCCCAAAAAGGATCCTGTCTGTTGAGCATCCGCTTTCACTCGGTCAGCATTTGGTCAGTAATCCATCAGTATTGCGAATGCCAAAAATCAGGAGGGATCCAAAATAGATATGACACGTGAATGGAATATTTACATGTCTACTGTGTTTTGTAACCACTGCTTTTGGCTACCAAATCACAAGCCAATTCTGATGGGACCATAAAGGCTTTACAGCTGCTACATAGGGATGATCCGTTGTGCTTCTTATTTTTCCTCGCTTCTGACAGATCAGAAGAAGGGTCAAATAAATTATGATGTCAGCCAGTTCAAAAGCAAAATAGTGGCCCAGAGTGTGGAGTTGGAAGAAGAATCAGGAGGCCACAGAGTGACAAGATGACATAGTGTGGAGGTGACAGCAGCATCAGGAGGCCACAGAGTGGCAGGGTGACATAGTGTGGAGGTGGCAGCAGCATCAGGAGCCACAGAGTGACCCGGTGACAGACTGGAGTCACCCGCTGATCATGGTGTGTGTAAGAAGGAGCACTTGGCATCAGATATGTGGCATCAGGCGGGTGGCAGCATCAGAATAGTAGCTGAGGCAGGTAGTCAGAAGAAACCGGTCTCTTTTGTCCAGGTTAGGGTGAGGCAGCATGGATGATCTAATCTGATGCATCAGGCATTGGTAGCTGGAAATCCTGGCTGATCCACGATTGATTCATCTTGACAAAGGTCATGTCTCTCCACATTTTGGGTAACCAGGTGAGTTCTTCTTGGGGTAACTATGGCCCCCGTCGCACTAAACACGTGCTCTGATGCCACACTATTGGACTGACAAGGACAGCTTTTCCAGGGAAAAATCTGCCCTTTGCAGCAACAAATCCAGTTTGGCTGCCCAGTAGTCCAGCAGATCTTCAATGTGGGATGGCAGGGTGCTTTCCAAGTATGCAAACACTTGCTGGTTCAGGTCCTGCTCCAGGTCTACCTGCTGCTGTTGCCTCTTGTGAGTAGTTTCTTCACTAGGCAGGAAAGGAAAGCTGCTTATCAGCGCCTCTAGACTGCTGCTGATGGAGTTAGAACTGCTCCTACCCCCACCCCTGCCACAGCAGCCATGACAGAGGAACGTTAGAAAAGAGGGCCCCCTGGTCAGACCTGCGAGAGGATGGACGATGGCGCAGGTATGCAGTGGCCAACTGACTAAATAGGATGCCTCTATCGCAGTTCAGTTTGTCCTCCCTCTCAGTGGGTGTAAAAAGTCCCCCATTTTGGACCGGTAGCGAGGGTCCACAAGTTGGAGAGCCAGAAGTCATCCCTCTGCCGAATGATGGCAATTTAGCTGTCACTACACAAGCAAGTGAGCATGCATCAGGCCATTTTGGCAGATGCCGACAGGCTCAAGGACTGGTCCACCTTCTGTTTTACATTTGTGTGCAGGGCTGGTATTGCCTTTTTCGCAAAGAAATGACGGCTTGTTACTCTCCAGCTAAGTTCGGCAAAAGCCATCAGTCCTCTGAAAGGTGCAGAGTTCACCACTTGGAAAGGGGGACTGCAGAACCAGCTTTTTGGACAGGAGCACCTTAAGCTTCTGCGCCGTTGGATGAGTGCACGCAAACTGTTGTCTCTTGGCAATCGCTTCGGTGATCAATTGCTGGTGGAATGACTGATGAGGAGTAGGAGGAGCAGGAGCATCTAGACCAGCAGAAGATGGGAATGACAGCTAGCTTCCTTCGGCTGAGGTGGTGGAGCCTTGACTGCCTGAAACCGGGTGCGTGCCGCTGGTTGATGCAGCGGTTGCTGCGGCAGGCTGGACAACCACATGGGAGCCACAGTTCTCCCAGGCCACTTTATCGTGATGCTGCATATGTTGATGCAGAGCCATGGTACCAACATTGGCACCTTGGCTCACGGGCAAGCTGCCACCCTCTTCTACCGATGATGATAAAGCCCTTCGTCACCCGGCTCCCAAGTGCGATCAGCTATATCATCATCATCATCGAGTACTCTCTGCATGTCACTGATGTCCTCCTCAACCGTCTCTAGATCAGGAGCCTGACCGCTCGCAACACCATCTCCCATGCCACTCTCCTCATCAATATTTGTCCACCTAGTGGAGGAAGCAGCGGATGTCTCCTCCACATGTTGGCTTGCCAGTAGGTGCTGACTGTCTTCTAGTAGCTCGTCCTCACTGTATAGTGGAGCTAAGCCCACAGCATACAGTACTTCTCTGGTTGAGGGAACTGAAAAGGACAGAGGCAACTAAGGGTTGTGTCGGACGAACCCACTGACACTGAGGGTGTCTGATGTCGAAGTCGAAGATCAAGTCAACCATTCAAGAACCGCTGGGTTGCTGGTCACGACACGACCGCTAGCTGACACTGGGAGCTTAGGCCTCTCGAGTGACCCCTGCTGCCACGGCCCTTACTCTGCTGCGACCTCTGTCTGTGCCAGAAACATTTAGGCCTCTGCCACTCCCTGTGCAGGGCCTGACACTTCTCTTTCTGACATACTGTTAGATCAAAAAAAATATATATGAAATTAAAACACCCAAAAAAGTCTGTAATTTTCTCACTTTACCACACAAGACTGATAAGACCTTTTTCCCCACTAATACACATAAAAAAGCATTAGAACATATAACTGCACCATTAAACGGCAAATATATTTTTCTTTTGCCACAAATACACGCCACAAAAGGCTTTAGAACATATAACTGCACAGCTGATTGGCAAATATATTTTTCTTTTCCACTAATATTACACGCCACAAAAGGCTTTACAACATATAACTGCACCGCTGAGCGGCAAATATATTTTACTTTTGCCACTAATACACGACAAAAAGGGCTGTAATTTTAGGATTTCACCACACAACAGCTAATAAGTAGTGTTGAGCGCGAATATTCGAATAGCGAATTTTTTTAGCGAATATCGGCACTTCGCTAATTCGCGAATATTTCGAATATAGCGCTATAAATTCGCTATTTCGAATATTCGTGTTTTTTTGTTTTTTTAGTTATATTTTTTCTTTCCCTCTTCCCAACAGTAGTTCTTACCTGTCCTGAGGATTCCTGGCTTCCTGGCTGCTCTAGTCAGTGCCCATTGCCGCTTCTGCCGACTTCCGTGCTCATGGAGCGTCCCCATCCATGGGAACGTCTCCATATACTAAAATGTACTGTCGGATTTGAGGAATTACGTTGAAATCGCAATGCGATTAATTCAAGTTATATTAATCGCATTGCGATTTCAACTTAGAGCTGGGTTTATAATGGGTCAGCTTGCTAGAATGAACGAAGTTAACGAATATGGAATATAGCAGCACTGCTAAGTTGAATTCGCAATGCGATTAATTTAACTTGAAGTAATCGCATTGCGATTTCAACTTAGCACTGCTAGTGCCACTGCTATATTCCATATTCGTTAATTCTAGCCTATGTAAGATAGCAGTGCTAAGTTGAAATCGCAATGCGATTACTTCAAGTTAAATTAATCGCATTGCGAATTCAACTTAGCAGTGCTGCTATATTCCATATTCGTTAACTTCGTTCATTGAATCGTTAACTTCGTTCATTCTAGCAAGCTGACCCATTATAAACCCAGCTCTAAGTTGAAATCGCAATGCGATTAATATAACTTGAATTAATCGCATTGCGATTTCAACGAATTCCTCAAATCCGACAGTACATTTTAGTATATGGAGATGTTCCCATGGTGATGGGGACGCTCCATGAGCAAGGAACTTTATGGTTGGCTTGGTAGAATTAGCGAATAGCGAATATGACGAATGTATTCGTCATATTCCTCAAAACGAAGATAGCAGTATTCTACATCTTCGTTTTAGCAACCTATTCGTCAACCTCGCTAATTCTAGCAATCAAATAGGAAGGTTGACTATAGAGACAGCTGTGTTAAATTCGCTATGCGATTTTTTTTTTTAATAGAATAATTATATTACTTGATATAATTATTATAATTATTCTATTTATTAAAAAAATATATATAAATAATCGCATAGCGAATTAAACACAGTTGTCTCTATAGTCAACCTTCCTATTTGATTGCTAGAATTAGCGAAGTTGACGAATAGGTTGCTAAAACGAAGATGTAGAATACTTCGTTATCTTCGTTTTGAGGAATATGACGAATACATTCGTCATATCCGTCATCTTCGCTATAATTCTAGATATGAAACCAATAGGAAAGTAGCCTTAAGTTAAAATCGCAATACGCGATTATTTAAATCGCATATTAATCGCGGTAACTAGAATAATGACGAATATTCGATTTCGACGAATATGAAACGAATATTCATTCGAATATTCGCGAATTTCGTCGAAATCGAATATGGCACCTGCCGCTCATCACTACTAATAAGCCCTTTTTTCCCACTAATACAAAAAAAATTCTTTAGAACATATAAATGCACCTCATAAGGGCAAATAAGACATAGAAATATTTCCTTGCAATAAACCCTGTTAATACCGGTATCAAACAGCACTTGCACCCCAAAAACAAGAACGGTTTGCTGGAATTACAGTGCTGTATAATGGCAATTTGGATCACCAGTCAGCACAGCAAGGTGTAATAGGATTGTTCCTATTACCCAGGCTGCAACCTCCCCTACTGAACCCTGTTAAACATAAATGTTGCGGAATGATTTCTCCCTATCCTTTCGCTACAATTTGATTAATCTTTCCCTGCACTCATAAATATTTTTTAGCTCAATGACGTGGATTTAGTACAATTACATATTCTAAATCCCTGTTTGCCGTGTATTAGTTGCGAAACAAAAATATATTCGCCGTTCAGCATTGCACTTATCTGTTGAAAAGCCTTTTGTGTTGTGTAAAAGTAGAAAATTATTAGGGGCTAATTGCTGTTCAGCCGTGCAGTGATATATTCTAAAGCCCTGTTTGCCATGTATCAGTGATGAAATTAAAATATATCCACCTTTCAGCGTTGCACTTATCTGTTGAAAAGCATTTTGTGTTGTGTAAAAGTAGATAAAAATTTGGGCCTAATTGCTGCTCAGCGGTGCAGTGATAAATTCTAAATCCCTGTTTGCCGTGTATTAGTGGCAAAAGAAAAAATATTTGATCTAACATTTGATTATTTGATCTAACAGTATGTCAGACAAAGAAGTGCCAGGCCCTGAACAGGGGAGTGGAAGAGGCCTAAATGTTTCTGGTGCAGGTAGAGGTCGCAACAGAGTAAGGGGGCGTGGCATCAGGGGTCGCAGCGAGAGGCCTGAGCTCCCGGTGTCATCTAGCGGTCGTGTCTTGACCAGCAACCCAGCGGTTCTTGCATGGTTGGCCTCGTCATGCACTTCGTCCCAGGTGACATCAGACACCCCCAGCCAAGAGTTAGTGGGTTCACACTTAGTTGTCATGGCCTGGGAGAAGGCCCTGTGCCCCCATCTGTCCTGAACCTTCCTGTGACATTTTCAGTACCCTCAGTGCGAGAAGTATTATATTCCTTTGGCTCGGCTCCACTTTTCAGCGAGGACGAGCTACTTCTTTTGGCTACCTGCCTCAGCTACTATTCTGATGCTGCCATCCACCTGATGCCACACATATGATGCCAAATGCTCCTTTTTTCACCAACCATCTTCATCGGCTACTGGTATTGCCACAAAAAATAAATCAGTGACGTCAACACAAACTTACTGCTGACACCCTCTCCACTCTTTCAAGAAATTGGAGGGGAGGAAGTTTTTAGAGAAAATTAACAAAAAGAAAGTAGGTGGATATATGAATTGAGCACGCTACAACCGGGAGCCTGAACTTAGATTTTGATCTGCAGGCAGTTTTAAATTAGTCCCAGAAGTTGGCAGGACAACTGTCCCCATGTGAATTAGGACTTAGAGATCTGCTTTTTCCCATTGATAATTGAGAGATACAAGTGTAGGGTTAAGTGAAAAGAAAAAGAGGAGGTGTTTTGAGTGGCACATCAGGTGCTTGATTGATGCTAACCTAATGAATAAAAGATAAGGGAGGGAGAGATGACGTGTGCTCCTGACGAAGCTCAAGGAGCGAAACCTGGGTCGGGCAAAGGAAAAAGACACTGGGATTTTTAATGCGATTTTAAAATGCATGTTTTGAATTTCTGAATTAAAAGAAGTTGGGAACACTAGCAGACTCACCTGGTGTTGGTTGTAGTCAAGTTCGCTGTTGAGCCCTGTGTGCCGGCGTGTGAACGTGGACCTTCGCCACAAAGAATTAAACAAACTGCGGAGGACACTTTTGATACGCCTGCTGTCAGTGAAGTGCCGTGTAAGTACAATCTGTGCACTACAGGGCAGCACAACCATACGGATTTACACTATTGTATTCTTCTACAAATTGCAGGATATCCACTTATAGGACATCTGCAGACATCAGTACTTTTCTGAAGGGAGAGAAGAAAAACTGTTTAATACCGCCTATTTTTAACACGTGCGGTCCGAACCCTATATGTACATTTCTTGAAAGTGTGAACGATCCCACAACACTCCTCGGACCTGCAGCAGATTTTTGCGGACTGGTGATTAAGTATATCCTTTTACCCTCTCCACTATGTTGGGGGCTCTACTTGTATAAGCGTTTAATAGAACAGGTTCTGTAAACATCTATGTGGAATCAACTGACAATGGTGTAAATGGAATGCGCTTCTTCTTGAGTTGTAAGGCTGAGTTCATACTGAGTTATTTGGTCAGTTTTGGCCCTGTGACATCCCAAATAAATGAATTGTGCAGTGATTTTAAGAGCGACGCCTGTCATCTGCATATCATACTGACTCACAGTATTATTTCACTACCAGAGCAGAATCCCTATGCGTGTTACTGCAAGGCACAGTACCCACATAGGCCACTCAGGGTTAAATAGTTTGGTTTCTAAATAGAATCGTCCTTGTTAGAGCAGCTGTAAACAGGGCCCCGTTAGTCATAGCTAGTGTTGAACGCGAATATTCGAATAGCAAATTTTAATCGCAAATATCACCACTTCGAGAATTTGCGAATATTTAGAATATAGTGCTATATATTCGATTTGCGAATAGTGTTGATCGCGAAAATACTAATCGCGAATATCAACACTTAGCAACATCCCTAGCAACCAAGGAAAGTTGCCTACCCTTAGTGTTGATCGTGTATAGTCTAATCGCAAATTTTTATTGCGATTATATTACATTGCCAATTTTCGCAATCAAGTAAATAATGTCTGGAGATCACGAATTCTCGAATTTGCGAATTTATAGCGAATATTCGGCCAAAAATTCGCTAAATATCGCAAATTCAAATATTGCCTATGCCGCTCATCACTAGTCATAGCTGTTGCAGGACAAGTTTGCCACCTCTTGCTGACCCAAATAAATAGTTCCAATAGCAATGGGTGTACAGTTTGCTGGTCAGGTTACCTGCATCCTGTTTGTTCTGTCACAATCTGCAGAATTGTAGGTTCAATTTTTTTTTAGTTATGATGGCCCAGGAAAAATTACAGTAAGCTTTTGGGGACCAATGTACTTTCCCTATATTCTTATAATAACCACTTGTCATCTAGCACAGCAATGTTTGATATGTTCTCTTTGATGTTTAAAGGCCAAGAAAACATCACCTGACTATAATAAAATACAATGCAATTAAATATGTAAAGCTGATGCTCTGTTGATGATAATTTTAATTACCATCTGGTTCTTTTATTACATTTTTCATTTATTTTAAAAATGAATCTTAATTAAATTCATTCCATGAAAAAAAAAAAAATCTACCTGGCTAATTAAGTAGTTCATCCCATTTTGATTAAGATGATAACATGGAGTTAAGAAAAGTTAAATATGCAAAAATTGAAGAATGGAGCATCCAAAAGATTTATTACCATTTCATTACTTGTATACAATTATTAATATAAATTGTGTGAACTGGAAATTCATGTGCAAATTCAATAATGGATTTCTAGTTATGTGAACAAAAAAGTATGGGTATATGTCAGGTTCTACATAAAGTAATAGTAGATTATATTTTTATTCCTAAATCACCTGGCCTTAGCAGTCTTATAATATGATAGGTTGCCCTAAAGAAGCCCAGTCTACTAACAAGAAAAATTTGTTTTTTTAACCCCTAACTGCTTTGCCCAAGCTCTGCCCAAGCTTTGAAAAAGTAGCAGTTTAGCCTGAGCAAAGCTTAGGCAGCAGTTTAACCATCATCCACCATATATGTAAGGTGAATGTCAGAAAAATTTATGAATAGAAAGATCTATGTGATGTTAAATACGTTTGCATTAAAAAAGACAAACGTTTTATAAAAGTGCAACTTTATTGGCTAAACAAATAATTCTGTTTAGAAGCTTTCAGAGAGCAAAAGCTCCTTCATCAGGTGTATACAAATGAATACAAATTAATAAAAATATAATTGCTATAATACAAGCTACTTCTTCTTTGCCTACAACTGTGTATGTTTAAATACCGACAGGCAACAGCTGTCATGTTAAATACTTTTGCTTTTTAAAAAAAGACAAAAGTACAGGGTGACCCACAAAAAAGTAGCCCGCCTCCAGCAATAGTATGACAAGATGAACGAGCAAATGGATTGTTTTTTTTTTTATTACCCACAAGTCACAAAAGACGCTGAAAGTGGTCCCATTCACATCAAGGAAAGACTTCAGAAAAATCGCAGAACTCCCAATCTTAAATCAAAACCGTCTCTTTATTAGCACCGAAAAAAGCGAAGTTTTGACACAGCAGGTCTTTTTCAAGCTACAGGCATGCGATTATTCTGATGTCTTTCCTGGCTGGGGCCTGACATCACGAGCACCGCCGCTAAAATTTGGACTCACAAAGAATTTGTAGTAATTGGTGCTGTCCTTCCTCTATTTTTGGATTATCCCGTTCACATCAATGCATCTTTAGGAGCGTTGGATTCTGTCTGATACTGCTTGCAGCTCTTCAACCGTAATGCTGCAGAGGAGAATGATTGTCTATCTTTGGAGCTGAGTTAAAGAGGACCTTTCACCACTCCTGACATGCCTGTTTTAATAGCTTCCTGTATTCTTCATGAAATAACAATTCTAGAACATCTATTCTTATGACTCTAGGTTTTGCCATTCCTTTATTATTTCTACTAGAAGTTATAAATAGAGTTGAGCGGACACCTGAAAGTTCGGGTTTGACGGGTAAGGCCGAACTTCACTAAAAAGTTCGGGTTCAGGATCCAAAGTAAACCCAAACTTGACCCTAAAAGCGAACCCCATTGAAATCAATGGGGACCAAAATTTTTGGGAACTAAACAGGCTGTAAAAAAAAGTCCTGGAAAGGGCTAGAGTGCTGCAAAAGGCAGAAAAATGTGGGTAAGCGCCTGCAAACAAATGTGGATTGGGAAATGACTTAAAATAAAATAAATAAAAATTAAAAATAAAAATCTTGATCTAGGAGGAGGAAATGGATGTGGAGTAGGAGGTTGAGGAGGCGTCAGGTGGGAATGCCATCAGCAGTGCGTCTACCAGCGTGCGTTTGTAGTCACGCATCTTTCTATCATTAACAGACGTTTTACAAAATTTGTTCCCTCTCAGCAATGCACAGCAGGGGTTTTTAAGCAGAAAAACGGGGTTCATATCACTCACCAACAGTCGATTTTTAGAAATGTAGGCCCTGGCACCCAGGCAGAGGAGGGTTAATTCACGGCAAAACAGGGTTAATGTCACCCACCAATGGAACAGATGATTTTTAAAAATGTAGGACCCTGGCACCAAGGCAGAGGAGGGGTTTATTCATGGCAAAAAGGGTTCATGTCATCCACCAATGGAACAGGTGATTTTTAAAAATTAAGGTCCCTGTCACTTATGCAGAGCAGGGGTTTATTCACGGCAAAACGCGGTTCATGTCACCCACCAATTAAACAGGCGATTTTTAGAAATGTAGGCCCCTGGCACCCAGGCAGAGGAGGGGTTAATTTATGCCAAAACGGGGTTAATGTCACCCACCAATGGAACAGCCGATTTTTAAAATGTAGGCCGCTGGCACCCAGACAGAGGAGGGGTTTATTCACAGCAAAACGGGGTTCATGTCACCCGCCAATGGAACAGGTGATTTTTAGAAATGTAGGCCCCTGGCACCCAGGCAGAGGAGGGGTTTGTACCCAGCAAAAATGGTAATATTTCACCCAACAATTTAAAAGAAGATTTTCCGCATTGTCAGTCACTGCCACCTATGCAGAGCAGTGGTTTGTACCTGGCAAAAATGGTAATATTTCACCCAACAATTTAAAAGATTTTCCGCATTTTCTGTCACTGTCACCTATGCAGAGCCCCCTGCTCTGCATAGGTGACAGTGACCGAAAATGCAAGTAACCCTGCACTGTATAGGTGACAGGGACCGAAAATTAGAAAAATCTTCTTTTAAATTGTTGGGTATAAAATTGCCATTTTTGCCGGGTACAAACCCCTTTGGTACCCGGCAAAAATGGTAATTTTGTACCCAACAATTTAAAGAAGATTTTTCTAATTTTCGGTCCCTGTCACCTATACAGTGCAGGGTTACTTGAGAGCAAAAATTGGAATATGTCAACCCCTGAACTCCCAGACAGATTAACTATATTATTGTCCCCGGCAAATATGCAGCGCAGGCCGCAAAAGGTAATTGCTTTCCATCACCCATGAATAACATGGATTTAAGTGGTATATTTTGGGGTGTAGGACTTCATCATTTTCAACATCATCTTACACCCAGTCTTCACCCCTGCCTTCTTTGTTGGTCTGCACACCGCAGAAAGCCGCAGCAGTTTGCACCTGTGTTTCGTCCTCATCAGAGACGTGCTGCGGTGGTCTTCCCATGTCCTCATCCTCAAACCTAAGTGGTTTGGCATCCGTGCACTCAATCTCATCCACTTCTGGGGCAGGGCTATGGTTATGGCGTCATCAAAAAGCATAAGAGACTGCTGCATGACGGGGCTCAGATTGCTTGGCTGATTTGCAAGGGGTGTAACAACAATACAGGTTTATTTCCCCCAAATACAGGAATGCAATATGTCACTGCTAAATTTTAAAATAGGTTTTTCAGCGTTCTATGCAATAGTGTTCTGTGGAACAACAATAAAAGTTTATTTCCCCAAATACAGGAATGCAGTATGTCAATGCAAAATTTTAAAATAACTTTTTCAGGGGTCTATGCAAAAGTCCTCTGTGGAACAACAATATTGGTTTATTTCCCCAAATACACAAATGCTGTATGTCACTGCTAAATTTTAAAATAGTTTTTCAGCATTGTAGGCAAACGTGCTATGTGGCACAACAGTACGGGTTTATTAACCCAACTACAGAAATGCAGTTTTGCACTGCAAAATTTTAAAATAGGTTTTTCAGTGGTGTATGCAAACGTGCTCTGTGGTACGACAGTACGGGTTTTTACAGCAACTACAGAAATGCACAATGTCACCCCAAAATTATAAAATAGGTAATGTAGGGGACTTGACCTGCCAGAAAAAGGAATTTTTCCTCCATTGATCTACCAAAAATTAATTAGACCGATGTCCCTGGCAGGTTGGCACACTTGCAGGTCACATGCAGTTCCAAGGAGAAGAAGCCTGCACATGAATTTAGGGGGCGAGAAAAGAGCCTGCACATGATTGGGGTGGGGAGAAGAAAAGGAGCCTGCACATGATTGGGGTGGGCGGGAAGAAATGGAGCATACACATGAATTGGGGGAGAAAAGGAGCCTGCACATGAATTTGGGGGAAGAAAAAGAGCCTGCACATGAATTGGGGGGGGGGATAAAGAAAAGTAGCCTTCACATGAATTGGGGGGGGGGGAAGGAGCCCGCACATGAATAAAGAAGGGGAAAGAAAAGGAGCCTGCACATGAATTGGGAGGAGCCTGCACATGAATTTGAGGGATGGGAGGGGGAAATGAGCCTGCACATGATTTGGGTGGGGGTGGGAAGAAATGGAGCCTGCACATGATAGGGGTGGCAGAGAGGAGACTGGCACATGTTGGGGGAAATGGCACTTATTACTGGCACATGATGGGGAGAGAGGAGACTGGCACATCAGGGGGAGATTGGAGAGGCACTTTTCACTAGCACATGATTGGGGGCACTATGGGGACATTACTGAGGTATTTTATATGGGGGCTCTGTGTGGTACTAGTATTATCAGGGGTTTATCTGTTTCTGCAGTGTAGTATTGGGAGCACAGCGGCACAGTATTGGGGGTAGTAGGATGATTTGTCCAGAATATAGGAGGATGATGGAAAAGTAGTAAACTAATATTTATTTTGTTGTCAAACTGCAGAGACGAAAACTGGTGGTCTGGTCTGCAGGTCTGAAAGGAGAAGATGAGGACAGAGAACATCTACATCACAGGAGACGTCACTGGATGTAAGAGGTAAGTGGGACTGTATTCCTGTAGTGATCGGAGCAGGGGCGTATCGATTGCCGGAACTGTTCCTCCTGAGACCAGGCTCTGGATCCGCCACTGCGTCAGACTGGCCTGTGCCCAGTGGCGGGGCCAGTTGACATTAGGCAAATCATCAAGATTAGACTAAGTGAGCGGGGCCCTAGAAATTCTACTACATGGGGCCCCGCTCACTTAGTCTAATCTTACCTAACCTGAATGTAGGCATAATAAAGATAATCTTTCATGCAGCCTGCATACACAGGTTGGTGAGCGGGCCTCATGTAGTAAAAAAAAATATATGGTGAGAGTGTTGCAAGTTCTCATCTGCGGCGCGCTGCTGCCTGTGAAGATGTAGGAGGCTAGGAGGCGGAGCTGACTTACCTCACGTTCCAGCTTGAGGAGGGAGACGGCCGTGGAGGTGTGCTGCCGCCAGACAACCGCTATGCTGCCGTAAAGAGGAGTGTCAGGAAGGGATTGAAGCCGCACACTCGCTCTCAGGACAGGTGCAGAAGCAGGAGGTAAGTATAAAGTATAAGGAGGGGGACCTGGACTCTGGCACATTATAGGGGGCCCTGGACTCTGGCACATTATAGAGGGGGCCTGGACTCTGACACATTATAGGGGGCCCTGGACTGGTATATTATAGAGGGCCTATGGCTACTGGCACAATATAGGGGGGCCTATGGCTACTGGCACAATATAGGGGGCCTATGGCTACTGGCAGATTAAAGGGGGCCTAGGGCTACTGGCAGATTAAAGGGGGCCTATTGGCTACTGGCAGATTATAGGGGGCTATCATACTCGCACATTATAGAGGGGCCTATTGGCTACTGGCACATTATAGGGGGCCTATCATACTGGCACATTATAGGGGGACCTATGGCTACTGGCACAACATAGGGGGCCTATGGCTACTGGCAGATTATAGGGGGCCTATTGGCTACTGGGCACATTATAGTGGGGGCTATCACACTGGCACATTATAGGGGGGCCTATTGGCTACTGGCACATTATAGGGGGGACCTTTGGCCACTGGCACAACATAGGGGGGGCCTATGGCTACTGGTAGATTATAGGGGGCCCATGGCTACTGGCAGATTATAGGGGGCCTATGGCTACTGGCACATTATAGGGGGGCTATTGGCTACTGTCACATTATAGGGGGGCTATTGGCTACTGGCACATTATAGAGGGGCCTACAGGAAAAAGCTGTCAGTGAGGTGGTGTTGTGGTTCGCCTGTGTACGGAATTGGTGGTATTTGCAGAGTTGCTGGAGAACTGTGAGTGCTATTTCGGGGTCACTGACCTGTACAGGGTGTGGAGGATGGGGAGGTTGAGATCCACTTAGGATATTATAAGACTTTTCTGTAGCTTCCTATATTGTTGCAAGGTCTGTATGTTGGTTGTTGCAAAGCTTGTGTGTTGGTTGAAGCCTTCCTATCTTACTGGTGGCTGGCCCTGCCCCTCAATTGTACTTCCGGTTTTGGATCCGCCCCTAGACTACAAGGGGTGGGGCCTGTTGGGGGTCATGTGATTGGGCTGCTCAGTCAAAAATGCCCGGGCCTATTTTTTGTCCCAGTCCGGCCCTGCTGCCGACCCCCACCTCAGTAACAGATAGATTAAAAATTATTTTGCAGTATCACTGGGCTCAGGAATGGGTACAAATAAGTAGCAATGCACCCTCAATAATTGCTGTAGTTTGAAGAGTTAACGCCACCAAGTTCAACAGATTTCTTCCCTAATCTGTCCCTCACAGAAGCAGCAGAATCCAATCCCTACACTGAGAAAAGCAGAGTGACGTGCGGCGCTACCTGACTCCAGCTTAAATACATGCTGCACTTAGCTAATCACAGCCATGCCAATAGTAGGCATGGCTGTGATGGCTTCTTAGGGCAAACTAGTGAAACACTTGTTGATTGGCTGCCCTGCAGCCTTTCAAAAACCGGGAAGAAATCATTGATAAAAGAACCCGAACTTTTACGGAAATGTTCGGGTTCTGGTCCGGGTGCTAAAAACCGTAATGTTCGGTACGAACCCGTGACATGGTGGCCTTACATGCTGTTGCTTGCGGCAACGTTGCTTTGTAGTAGCATGTGAGGGCGGTGTTACGACCTAGGTTGTGTGTGCTGTGAGACGGTTGCCACACTTGCAGTTGCCAGTAGCTATGTGTTGTTGTTGTACTCCTTTGTACCCCTTTAAGTGGTTTTCTCCTCTTGTCTGGTGGTCGTGTGGTTAATGTCTCACTAGGTGTGGAACTGGGTGTGGTCTCTAGGCTCTATATCTCCCTTGGTTCTGAGCCTGAGTTCAGTGTTGTTTGTCTCTAGCCATGGTGAGAGTTTGTGCTGGAGTTTGATTTTCCTGGATTCCATCTGCATAGTCTGTGAGCCATCCTTATAGAACATCAATGTCTTCCCCTCCTTTCTATGTTCACCCATACCCTTACCTGTTGTTGTGTGTGGTTTGGGTTCGTGTTATTGGTGTGTGGTGATGTCTGGTTAGGTGTTCTATGTCGTGTGTGTTTGGTGATATGCCCAGCATGGTTGCTAGACATCTCCATTGGCTGTACACGCCTGCGGAAGTAGGCCCGTTTGGTTCCACGGAGGGTGAACCTAAAAAATTGAGAAGCCTTGCCTGGAGCCTCCTTGCTTCCGGTGTCTGTATGGGGGTCCAGGTGGTTTTGGTGTCCTTGTCCCATCTTGGCTGCGGCTGCTAAGTGAGTGTTGTTCCTGTGTGCTGTTGTTACACTTGGTGCTTACCTGCCATTGAGTTGCTGCTCTATCCATCTCCCCATGTGTTACTAGGCCGCTGGGAGATGCTGGTTCTTCCGTGTTTTGGAGGAACTGGTGGTCTCTGGCCCTGTCTCCTTCTTTAGGTCTTCTCAGGGTTTCCAGGGATCTGAGGTTCCAGATGTATGGGCCCTCCTACCATCAGGGTCGGCTCATACAGCTTAGAGACCAGGGCCAGAAATAGGGAGGCTGTAGGAAGTTACTTGCTCCCTTTTCCCTGTTTCTGGATTAGTCCTAGTTCACATTATACAGTGGGAGTTTCCCTCACTCCCCACCGTGACAGTATGTTCTATAATGTCTCCTCAACCTGTTCACTCCTGCGGAAGTGGGTGCAGCATGTTTTGCCATCTTCCTCTGGCTTACATGCTTGTCCTTCGGAGGGAGGGCGAAAGGGGTATCGCCGTTCACGGCACGGTTTGTGGTAATTGTTGTTGCCATTTGTTTTAACCATTGCTTGTGTTGGCGCGTCCCCTCGTCCTTCTCTGTGGTTCCCATCTCTGGTCGTCTGCTGGCAGCTTTCCTTTGGTGTACTTGCTGTGTGCTGGTTGGGGAATGTCTGCTGGCAGCAATCTGGAGTAGGAACTGTGTCTGAGTTCGACTCGGTGTTCAGTACAGTTTCTCCAGACTGTTTGGTGGCTGGCTGCCAGGGGCCTAGTTGTGGCTCAGGCGGCAGTTTTGGAAGAACGTGCTGACACCGATTCTTACCTCCCCACCCCATTGTTTGTTGTGCCTCACTTGCTTTCCCTTTTCTTTTGGGGGGGCCTTTGGTGTGCGCCTTGACATGGTTGCCGTGCATGCTGTTGCCTGCGGCAACGTGTTGTGTTTGCATGCTTGTACACTTCCCTTTATGTGGTTTCCTCCCTGTCTGGTGCTTTAGGGTTAACCACCTGGCTGGGTGTGGCCGCTTGGGTTTTATTACCTGTGGCTCTCTGGCTGGAGTGAGTGTGTCTTTAGCTGTTGTCTGTGCTGGAGCTCTGCTCCAGTCCAAGGGCATTTCCATCTGCCCAGTCCTAGAGGGTCTCCTAGTGGGACATTGATGTCTCGAGTGATGTCTTCCTTCTGTTTCTCTTTTGTTCCCCTACCTTATCTGTGTTGATGTTTGGTGTGGGTTCATGTTCTGGTGTAGTGTACGTCTTGTTGTTGTTTCATGTCTGGTCTGTTTGTGTGCTATGTCCAGCATGATTGCAAGGTATTTCCTGGTGTGTCCTGCCTGCGGAAGTGGGCCCTAATGATTTCCCAGAGGGGTAAATCTAAAATCTAGTCAGTGAGCTATGGCTGGAGTGCTGGTTCCCTGGTGTGTCAGCAAGTACTGACTCCGGCTTTGTGTTCGGGTGTCAATACGCTTGCTTGGGTTCTAGTTCTCTTTGGTGTGGTCTCCTGTTGTGGCGTTCAGCTACTGTAGCAGGTAAGTTACCATTCTTCTTGGTTCCTGGTTCAGTGATTATTCCCGCCACTGGATACTTACCTACCGTCTCACTTGACTTGTTTTTCCCGTGTTTGTTTCTAGGCCAGTTGGTGACTCTGGTTCCTCCGTGTCTTGAAGGAATTGGTCATCTCCACCTTCTGACTCCATTCTCCAGGGACCAATAGGGTCAGTAGGGCCCAGGTTACTGGGTATAAGTCCTCCCACCATTAGGGGCACTCATACGGTCAGGGATTGGTGTTAGGGATGTATTAGGAGGTCACCAGCTCCATTATCCCTGATTCCAGGCCTAGTTGCAGCAGACATTGCACAGTGGGGGGTTTTCCCCACTCCCCATCTTGACAATACCTGCACAGACAGACTCTATCCAATCAGTGCTGCCATTTTCAGACTGTGCAGGTAAACACCCCCAACATGTTACTTCTCCTCTGTACCCTTATTGAAGGCTAATAGCTATTCATTCATAACTTCTAGTAGAAATAATAAAGGAATGGCACAACCTAGAGCCATAAGAATAGATGCTACAGAATTGTTAGTACGTGGGAAATGCTTGTAGCTATTAAAATAGGCAGGTTATTTGCGGTGAAAGGTCTTCTTTAAGACATTTGAAGAGTACTAACTTTGGGAAGAAGCCTTCCCATTTGGACGACTACTTCCTGGGTATTCAGTTTGCCTGAAAGGCCACCCTCAAACCAGGAAGGGAAGGTGTAGTTTCAGAAGGAGCTGTTATAATGCTGGAACATAGAGACTTGCTGACATCATTTCAGTCCAGCAGAGATAACAGGGAAAGAAAAAGCCTCCTGCACAGGAGGAGAAGTTCAGCCAGAGCCTGGAAAAGAGGAAAAGTGCAGTCCCAGAGATCCAGAGCAGAGTCCGTTACTCAGAGCTCAAGTGTGATATGGCAACCCAAGTGAAACAGGTACAGAGCGGCTGAAGCAAGTAGAGCACTGTGTGGCACCGAAAGAAGAGTACAATACAAACCAGTGCGAGGGAGCAGATTGTGGAGTACATGTGACAGACTAGCAAGGCCTCAGAAGTGTCCTGCCAGATTCTTCACTGTAGCAAAGAGAGAGGTCCTACCTTGGAGAGATGGAGATCGAGCACCAGGAGGGTCCGTCACCAACTAGCTGGATCAGTAAGAGCGGCCGCTGAGAGACTGTAAAAAATTACACTTATTTCATAGAGACAATAGTTATACCCTCTCTGTGATCAACATATTTTCTTGAAGAGGAACTTTGACCACTCCTGACATGCCTGTTTTAATAGCTTCATGCATTCCTCATGTAGTAACAATTCTGGAACATCTTTTCTTATGTCTCATGTTATGCCGTTTCTTTATTATTTCTACTAGACGTTGTAAATGAATTGCTGTTAGTCTTCAGTTAGGGTAAACAGAGGGTAGGTAAACATTTGTGGGGGAGGTTTGTGTACCAGCACAGTCTGACTCTATCCAATCAGTGCTGCCATTTTCAGACTGTGCAGGTACAAACCCCCCACCAAACTGGTTACCTCCCCTCTGTACCCTTACTGAAGGCTAATAACAATTCATTGATAAGTTCTAGTGTAAATAATAAAGGGATGGGACGACATAGAGCCTTAGTCTGACTCTATCCAATCAGTGCTGCCATTTTCAGACTGTGCAGGTACAACCCCCCAACTGGTTACCTCCCCTCTGTACCCTTACTGAAGGCTAATAACAATTCAATCATAAGTTATAGTGCAAATAAAAAGGGATGGGACAACATAGAG
The DNA here is from genome assembly GCA_033119425.1 of Bufotes viridis. Classification (NCBI taxonomy): domain Eukaryota; kingdom Metazoa; phylum Chordata; class Amphibia; order Anura; family Bufonidae; genus Bufotes; species Bufotes viridis. The sequence continues at coordinate 379,846,729 of CM065593.1, read as the reverse complement.
CCATAAGAATAGATTATCCAGAATTGTTATTACTTGGGAATGCATGGAGCTATTAAAACAGGCAGGTAAGGAGTGATCAAAGGTCCTCTTTAGAGTTGAGCGAACACCTGGATGTTCGGGTTCGAGAAGTTCGGCCAAACTTCCCAAAATGTTCGGGTTCGGGATCCGAACTCGAGCCGAACTTCATCCCGAACCCGAACCCTATTGAAGTCAATGGGGTCTCAAACTTTTGGGCACTAAAAGGCTGTAAAATAGTCCAGGAAAGGGCTAGAGGGTTGCATAAGGCAGCAAAATGTAGGTAAATGCCCTGCAAACAAATGTGGATAGGGAAATGGATTAAAATAACATAAAATTAATAAAAATTAACCAATATCAATTGGAGAGAGGGCCCATAGCAGAGAATCAGGTTTTAAGTCACCCACCAATGGAGAAGGTCACTTTCTGTTATTTCGGCCCCAGCACCCAGACAGAACAGCGAGGTCCCACAGCAGGAATAAGGCGTCATATCACCCACCACTGGAGAAGGCCACTTTCAATTATTTAGGCCCCATCACACAGACAGAGGAGAGAGGTCCCACAGCAAGGAATCATGCATCATATCACCCACCACTGGAGAAGGCCACTATCAGTTATTTAGGCCCCAGCACCCAGACAGAGAAGAGAGGTCGCATGGCAGAGGTTCAGGCTTCATGTCACCCACCATTGTAACAGGCCACTTTCAGTTATTTAGGCCCCGACGCCCAGATAGAGGAGAGGTTCATTCAACTTTGGGTTGCACCGCAAGATCATGGTAAGGTTATAAAAATGAGGATTCAATAAAGAAGTGCCCCAGAGTAAAAGAATACATGGTTGAGGGGAGGCAGTTATAAATGTTTATTCTGCACAACGGAGGGACAGCTCTTGTGGGATCCATGCCTGGTTCATTTTTATGAACGTCAGCTTGTTCACGTTGGCTGTGGACAGGCGGCTGCGTTTGTCAGTAATGATGCCACCTGCCGTGCTGAATACACGTTCAGACAAAACGCTGGCCGCCGGGCAGGCCAGCACCTCCAAGGCATAAAATGCTAATTCTGGCCACGTGAACAATTTGGAGACCCAGAAGATGAATGGGGCCGAACAATCAGTCAGTAAGTGGAGGGGTGTGCAGGCGTACTGTTCAACCATGTTAGTGAAAGTCTGCCTCCTGCTAACACGTTCCGTATCAGGTGGTGGTGCAGTTAGCTGTGGCGTGGAGACAAAAACTTTTCCACATTTCTGCCATGCTAACCCTGCCCTCAGAGGAGCTGGCCGTGACACAGCTGCGTTGGCGACCTCTTGCTCCTCCTCTGCCTTCGCCTTGGGCTTCCACCTGTTCCCCTGGGACATTTAGGAATGCTCTAAGGAGCACATCTACCAGCGTGCGCTTGTACTCGTGCATCTTCCTATCACGCTCCAGTGCAGGAAGTAAGGTGGGCACATTGTCTTTGTACCGGGGATCAGCAGGGTGGCAACCAACCAAGTAGGCACTGCAGCATGTAGTCGCTCATGTGTGCCAGGCTCCCCATAGGTAAGGACAAGCTGTCCTCTGTGGGAGGCATATCATCATCGTCCTCCGTATCCCCTCTGCCACGCACCAGTGATGGGCCTGAGCTGTGTCGGGTGCCAACCAGCTGTGAACCTGCTTCACTCTCATCCTCCTTCACCTCCTCCTCATGAAGTGGTGCTGTTCCGCAGTGCGACTGACGCGTGCGTGCTGCAGCTGAAACTCCACTATGGCCTGCTGCTGCTCGCACAGTCTCTCCACAGTTCCACCTGGTGGACACATCGCATATGAGGCGGTGAGCGGGAAGGCTAAAGTTACGCTGTAGTGCAGACAGGCGAGCAGCGGCAGGATGTGAACGCAGGAAGCGTGCACAGACGGCCCGCACTTTATGCAGCATCTCTGACATGTCGGGGTAGTTGTGAATGAACTTCTGCACCACCAAATTCAACACATGCGCCAGGCAAGGGATGTGCGTCAAACCAGCTAGTCCCAGTGCTGCGACGAGGTTTCGCCCATTATCCCACACCACCAGGCCGGGCTTGAGGCCCACCGGCAGAAACCACTCGTCGGTCTGTTGTTCAATACCCCGCCACAACTCCTGCGCGGTGTGGTGCCTGTCCCCCAAACATATGAGTTTCAGAATGGCCTGCTGATGTTTACCCCGGGCTGTGCTGAAGTTGGTGGTGAAGGTGTGTGGCTGACTGGATGAGCTGGTGGAAGCAGAGGAGGAGGAAGCCGAGTAGGAGGAGGAGTCTACAAGAGGCAAAGAATAATGCCCTGCGATCCTTGGCGGCGGAAGTACGTGCGCCAAGGAACTCTCCGCCTGGGGCCCAGCCGCCACTACATTTACCCAGTGTGCAGTTAGGGAGATATAGCGTCCCTGGCCGTGCTTACTGGTCCACGTATCTATGGTTAGGTGGACCTTGCACAGATGGCGTTGCACAGTGCACACTTGATTTTATCGGATAATTGGTTGTGCAGGGAAGGCACGGCTGTCTTGGAGAAGGAGTGGCGGCTGGGAACAACATACTGTGGAACAGCCATGGCCATCAGCTGTTTGAAGCTGTCTGTGTCCACCAGCCTGAATGACAGCATTTCAAAGGCCAAGAGTTTAGAAATGCTGGCATTCAGGCCCAGGGCTCGAAGGGTGGCTAGGTGGGAATGTACGCTTTCTCTCGAAGGTTTGTGAGATGGAGAGCTGAACGCTGCCATGTGACATGGTGGAGATGCTTGGTGACGCAGGTGGTGGTGTCGGTAATGACTCGCTTCAGGCTCTGATGGCACAGCGTGCAAACCACTCGGGTCTTGTCGTCAGCACATTGTTTAACCACTTCAGCCCCCCTACCTTAAACACCCTTAAAGACCAGGCCACTTTTTACAATTCCGCACTACACTACTTTCACCGTTTATTGCTCCGTCATACAACTTACCACCCAAATGAATTTTACCTCCTTTTCTTCTCACTAATAGAGCTTTCATTTGGTGCTATTTCTTTTTTGCTGACATTTTTACTTTTTTGATATTTTACTTTTTTGATGAAATTTTTGCAAAAAAATGATATTTTCACTTTATGTTGGAAAATTTGTCAAATAAAACTACATTTCTCTAAAAAATTTCTCTAAATTTATTGTTCTACATGTCTTTGATAAAAAAATGCAATAAGTGTATATTTATTGGTTTGGGTAAAAGTTATAGCGTTTACAAACTATGGTGCAAAAAAGTGAATTTCCGCACTTTGACTTTCTGAGCACCTGTCCTGTTTCCTGACGTACTACAATGCCCAGACAGTAGAAACACCCCATAAATGACCCCATTTCCGAAAGTAGACACCCTAAGGTATTCACTGAGGGGCATAGTGAGTTCATGGAAGTTTTTATTTTTTGTCACAAGTTAGCGGAAATTGATTTTTTTTTTATTTTTTTACAAAGTCTCATATTCTACTAACTTGTGCCAAAAAATACAATTTTACATGAACTCACCATACCCCTCACAGAATACCTTGGGGTGTCTTCTTTCCGAAATGGGGTCACTTGTGGGGTATTTATACTGCCCTGGCATTTTAGGGGCCCCTAAAGCGTGAGAATCCAAATGCGTAAAAATGCCCTGTAAAATCCTAAAGGTACTCATTGGATTTAGGGCCCATTTGCGCATCTTGGATGCAAAAAAGTGGCACATATGGGGTATCGCCGTACTCAGGAGAAGTAGGGCAATGTGTTTTGAGGTGTATTTTACATATACCCCTACTGGGTGTGAAAAATATCTCTGTAAATGACAACTTTGTAAATGACAACTTTTTAAAAAATGTATACAGAGATATTTCTCACACCCTGCATGGGTATATGTAAAAATACACCCCAAAACACATTGCCCTACTTCTCCTGAGTACGGTGATACCCCATGTGTGCCACTTTTTGCATCCAAGATGCGCAAATGGGCCCTAAATCCAATGAGTACCTTTAGATTTTACAGGACATTTTACGCATTTGGATTCCAAACTGCTTTTGACGTTTAGGGGCCCCTAAAATGCCAGGGCAGTAAAATACCACACAAGTGACCCCATTTCGGAAAGTAGACACCCCAAGGTATTCGCTGATGGGCATAGTGAGTTCATGGAAGTTTTTATTTTTGGCACAAGTTTGCGGAAATTGATTTTTTTTTTTTTTTACAAAGTCTTATATTCCACTAACTTGTGCCAAAAATAAAATTTTACATGAACTCACCATACCCCTCACGGAATACCTTGGGGTGTCTTCTTTCCGAAATGGGGTCACTTGTAGGGTATTTATACTGCCCTGGCATTTGAGGGGCCCCTAAACGTCAGAAGCAGTTTGGAATCCAAATGCGTAAAAATGTCCTGTGAAATCCTATAAGGTACTCATTGGATTTAGGGTCCCTTTGCGCATCTTGGCTGCAAAAAGTGGCACACATGGGTATTGACGTACTCGGAGAAGTAGGGCAATGTGTTTTGGGGCGTATTTTTACCTATACCCCTACTGGGTGTGAAAAATATCTCTGTAAATGACAACTTTGTATAATTTTTTTTTAAAAGATATTTTTCACACCCAGTATGGGTATATGTAAAGTACACCCCAAAACACATTGCCCTACTTCTCCTGAGTACAGAGATACCACATGTGTTCCACTTTTGCAGCCAAGTGCGCAACTCGGCCCTAAATCCAATGAGTACCTTTTAGGACGGTATTTTTACGCATTTTTCTTCTCACGCTTCAGGGCCCCTAAAATGCCAGGGCAGTATAAATACCCCACATGTGACCCCATTTTGGAAAGAAGACACCCCAAGGTATTCTGTGAGGGGTATGGTGAGTTCATAGAAGATTTTTTTTTTGCCCAAGTTAGCGGAATTAGATTTTTTTGTTTTTTTCACAAAGTCTCCCTTTCCGCTAACTTGTGACAAAAGTTCAATCTTTCATGGACTCAATATGCCCCTCAGCAAATACCTTGGGGCGTCTTCTTTCGAAATGGGGTCACATGTGAGGTTTTTGTACTGCCCTGGCATTTGAGGGTCACCGTAATCATTACATGTATGGCCAGCATTAGGAGTTTCTGCTATTCTCCTTATATGGAGCATACAGGTAATGAGATTTTTCCGTTCAGCCTCTGGGCTGAAAGAAAAAATGAACGGCACAGATTTCCTCATTCGCATCGATCGATGTGGATGAAAAAATCTCTGCCAAAAATATGCAAGAAAAAAAGAGGGGCCTGGCGATTGCCAGGACATAGAGGCTCCGTCCAAACATCCATACCCACTCAGCTCCTATGTCCTGGCAAGCGTGATTTCTCCATTCACATCGATCAATCCATCGGTGTGGAGGAAGACATCTTTGCCAGATTTTTTGATACAAAGTGTTTGCCAAAGCATATGAACTCCAACACCTCTCCTCAGCTCACATGCCAGGGCAAACGTACCTGTCCTGCAGAGGAGAAATCTCGTCTTGCAGCGCCGCATACACTGACTTCACGTGTCTTCTGATAGCAGCAATGCTTCTCTCAGAATTCACATCAGTGCTGCGGCGTTTTAGTCGGTTGGTCCGTTGGTCTGTTGGTATACCTGGAAAATAAAGGGTGGTTATGGGGAAAAAAAAAAAGAAGAAAAAAACAGGCAGCAGGCACATGACTTGAACGTTGCAAACTTTATAAAACCAGAACATTTTAAAACTTTTATAAAACATGAACATAAAAACCTGAACTAACTCAAGATTTTTTTCTTGCTACCTGTTTAATTTTTATTTTTTTTTACCATTTCACTCTTTATTTTCCTAGCAGAAACCTCTCCTTTCCCATGGGACAATGTGTAAAGTGTAAATCACACAGAGATGGTGCGAAGTACATTATACGCGTTATCCCAAGTGAAAGGAGAGGTTTCTACCGTTTCACACTTCTGCTGTAGCACACCAGCACCGTCCCTATGTGTTAGGGTCTCTCAAAACCTAGTGTCCTGAGAGACCCTAGAGCCTGAGTGGAAAAAAAAACTACCTGTGTAGTGCTGTCCCTAGGTCCCTAAGTGTACCTGAGTGTGGTACTTCCGGAAACACTCTCCAAGGCATAGGGCAGGGTGGTCAAGACAGTCAGGACAGAAATAACGGGTGTCACGCCTTATTCCACTCCTGCTACAGACACGACATTTTTTCGGGGTGGCGGTTGGTTTGAGGTACCCGGCACAACGCTAGGGAAGTGCCGCTCGTGTAGACGGCTAACTACACTGGTGGATGGGGCCACGGAACCTCCTGGGTACAGGAGGTTCTCGACGATCTTTCCTGGAATTTTAGGAAAGATCCAGTTCTCCCAGCCTTACTGTAGAGAACGTAACTATTATATAGAGCCAATTGAATCAGATAAACAGACACTTTTTTATACCAGCGTCTGGTCTTTCGGGAAACCAAATAAGGGGCCAACATCTGGTCGTTGAAGTCCACCCCTCCCATGTGGAGGTTATAGTCGTGGACTGAGAGGGGCTTTCAACGACAGTTGCCCGTTGAATTTGTACTGTCGTGTCTGCGTGAATGGAGGAGAGCATGTAAACGTCACGCTTGTCTCTCCATTTCACCGCGAGCAGTTCGTCGTTACACAGTGCAGCCCTCTGCCCCTTGCAAGTCGGGTGGTAAGAAGCCGTTGGGGGTAGCCCGGCGACTAGGTCGCGCGGTGCCGCAGCAGCCAATCTGTTCTAGGAACAAATGCTTGAAGAGGGCCACACTTGTGTAAAAGTTGTCCACGTAAAGATGGTACCCCTTGCCGAATAAGGGTGACACCAAGTCCCAGACTATCTTCCCACTGCTCCCCAGGTAGTCAGGGCAACCGACCGGCTCCAGGGTCTGATCTTTTCCCTCATAGATCCGAAATTTGTGCGTATAGCCTGTGGCCCTTTCACAGAGCTTATACAATTTGACCCCATACCGGGCGCGCTTGCTCGGGATGTACTGCTTGAAGCCAAGGCGCTCGGTAAAATGTACAAGGGACTCGTCTACGCAGATGTTTTGAGCAGGGGTGTACAAATCTGCAAATTTCTGGTTGAAATGGTCTATGAGGGGCCGAATTTTATGGAGCCGGTCAAAAGCTGGGTGGCCTCTGGGACGGGAGGTGGTGTTGTCACTAAAGTGCAGGAAACGCAGGATGGTCTCAAAACGTGTCCTGGACATGGCAGCAGAGTACATGGGCATGTGATGAATTGGGTTCGTGGACCAATATGACCGCAATTCATGTTTTTGGTTATGCCCATGCTGAGGAGAAGGCCCAGAAAAGTTCTAAGTTCGGAAACTTGGACTGGTTTCCACCGGAAAGGCTGGGCATAAGAGCTTCCCGGGTTGTCGGCGATAAATTGAGTGGCATATCTGTTTGTTTCTGCCACGACTAAGTCAAAGAGCTCCGCAGTGAAAAACAGCTCAAAAAACCCCAGCGCCCGATCCTATCTGAGCTGTTTCCACCTGAACTCCTGACTGGGCGGTGAAAGGGGGAACTACTGGTGCGGCTGAAGATGGGGGCTGCCAATCAGGGTTTGCCAGCACCTCAGGGACTCTAGGGGCTCTACGGGCCTGTTGTCTTTGCGGTGGCTGCGACGGGGAAACTATTGCACGTGCCACCGTACCAGCTTCTACTGCCCTTCTGGTGCTCGCCACTTCACCATGTTGTACGGCAGTGCTGGTACTAGGTCCAGGACGGGCTGCGCTGCTGGTGTATGCCTCACCACGTAATCCGGCAGCGCCAGCCCCACTCTGCTGCCCTTGAAGCGGATCCTGCGCAACCTGCGGTCTAGCAACACGGGGCCGGGTACGCCTGGTTCTATCAGGGACCTCCACCTCCTCGTCAGAACTTTGGCTCAGACTGCCACTGCTTTCTACAGGTTGGTATTCTGACCTGCTGGATTCGTCAGATGAGGGTTCCCACTCCTCATCCGACTGGGTCAGAATCCTGTAGGCCTCTTCAGAGGAATACCCCTTGTTTGACATTTGGCCGTCTAAATTTAGGGGGTATTCCCTGAGACTACCCAAGAAAAAAAGCAAGCCTGTCTTACAATTGAGAGGGTAGCGAACTACAGAAGCCGCTGCGATTGATAAAAAATATCAAAACTGATTTTTTTATCGCCGCAGCGCTTGTGAAGGGATTGTGCAGTAATTACAAAAAAAAAAATTTTTTTGTCACTGCGGCGGGGTGGGCGTAGGTGAACGCACGTGTGGGCGACCGATCAGGCTTGATCGGGCAAACACTGTGTTTGGGGTGGAGGGCGAACTAAAGTGACACTAGTACTATTATATATCTGACCGTGATCAGTTCTGATCACTTACAGATACTATAAAAGTACAAACGCTGATTAGCGCTACGCTAATCAGCGAACCAGTGACTGCGGTGTGGTGGGCTTGGCGCTAACGCTAACTACCTACCAAAGGGGACTAAACTAAGCTAAACCTAACAGTCAATCTTAGTGAAAAAAAAAAGTGACAGTTTACACTGATCACTTTGTTCCCTTTCACTGGATGATTGACAGGTGCTGAAAGGGGTGATCAAGGGGTTAATTTGGGTGATGGGGGGCTGATCAGGGGGCTAATGTGTGGTGCTTGGTGTACTCACTGTAGAGGTGTGCTCTCTCCTGGGACCAACCGACGAAAAGGACCCAGGAGAGAGCACAAAGCCATTTAATCCATCATATTTACTAATATGATGGGTTAAATGGCTCCTGATCGTTTTTTGAATGTCATCAGCCCGCCAGCGCTGCCGATTGGCTGGCAGGCTGATGACCAAGTTCTTCTAAATTCACTGTGATGCGCGATCTGCGCATGCGCGGGCGCTTGTGCCCGAAATCTTGCGCATCGCGAGAGGACGCCCGATGCGTCCAAACAGAAGATCCCGGCCGCCCGCAGGGCGCAATCCTGCGTACGGCGGTCCGGGACTGGTTAAAGAAGTGCCATGCCAGGGAACTCCTTGAAGCTGCCTTTCATCAGGCGAACTCTCTTGGCGGCGGCTGTTCTGCTTTTGCCCCCTTCTCCCTCTTTTGCTACGCTGTTGGCTCGGTCTCACCGCTGCCTCTTCCTCTGAACTATGAAAGTCAGTGACACGACCTTCATTCCATGTGGGGTCTAGGACTTCATCGTCCCCTGCATCGTCTTCCACACAGTCTTCCTCCCTGACCTACTGTTCGGTCTGCACACTGCAGAAAGACGCAGCAGTTGGCACCTGTGTTTCATCATCATCAGAGACGTGCGGACTCCGACGAGGTGGTATTCCCATGTCCTCATTATCAGGAAACATCAGTGGTTGTGCATCAGTGCATTCTATGTCTTCCACCACTGGGGAAGGGCTAGGTGGATTCCCTTGGGAAACTCTGCCAGCAGAGTCTTCAAACAGCATAAGAGACTGCTGCATAACTTGAGGCTCAGACAGTTTCCCTGATATACATGGGGGTGATGTGACAGACTGATGGGCTTGGTTTTCAGGCGCCACCTGTGCACTTTCTGCAGAAGACTGGGTGTAAGATAATGTTGTGAACGTGCTGGATCCACTGTCGGCCACCCAATTGACTAGCGCCTGTACCTGCTCAGGCCTTACCATCCTTAGAACAGCATTGGGCCCCACCAAATATCGCTGTAAATTCTGGCGGGTACTGGAACCTGAGGTAGTTGGTTCACTAGGATGTGTGGCTGTGGCAGAATGGCCACGTCCTCTCCCAGCACCCGAGGGTCCACTATCACCACCACAACCGTGTCCGCGTCCCTTACTAGATGTTTTTCTCATTGTTACCGTTGACCAAGCACCACAATAAGAAAAAAAATATTTGGCCCAATATATTGATTTCAAATTCAGTCCTTTTTTTACAGGCACCTAATACTATCTGCCTATTTATTTATGTACCGTATTACACTAATCCAGGCACAGCAGTAACCACCGATTTAGGGGAATATCTATTGTAGTGCTAGTATTTTGGCCCTGGATGAAAGGTATCCTTTTATGGACAGATTTGCTCTTGGAGATGCACAGTAGTGTAGGATTATGTCTTCAGCAATTGTATTTTAACACTTTGTGTAATATACCCCTTAACGGACAGAAATACAATGGGAGATGCACGGTAGCGTGTGAAGTTATTTAGGATGACCCTCACAGCACTTGTATATACACCTTGAGTGTAATATACCCTTTTACGGACAGATTAACACTTGGCCTGCAACAGCTGGAACACCAGATTCAGGGTATTGCTATATTGGCAATTGAATTTCACCCCAGAACAAAATATATGTTTTGCCGGACACTGTTATACTTTGCCAGCCACTGCTGGGACACCAGATTTATGATATTGCTATTTTGGCAATTGAATTTCACCCCAGAAGAAAATATATGTTTTGCCGGACACTATTATACTTTGCCAGCCACTGCTAGGACACCAGATTTGTGGTATTGCTATTTTGGCAATTGAATTTCATTCCAGAACAAAATATATCCTTTGCAGGAGACTATGAAATTTGGCCAGCCACAGCTGAAACCACTGATTTATGGTATTGCTATTTTGGCAATTGAATTTCACCCCAGAAAAAAATATATCCTTTCCAGGACACTATAAAACTTGGCCAGCCATAGCTGAAACCACTGATTTATGGTATTGCTATTTTGGCAATTGAATTTCTTTCCAGAACAAAATATGTCCTTTGCAGGACACTATGAAACTTGGCCAGCCACAGCTGAAATCACTGATTTATGGTATTGCTATTTTGGCAATTGAATTTCACCCCAGAAAAAAATATATCCTTTCCAGGACACTATAAAACTTGGCCAGCCATAGCTGAAACCACTGATTTATGGTATTGCTATTTTGGCAATTGAATTTCTTTCCAGAACAAAATATGTCCTTTGCAGGACACTATGAAACTTGGCCAGCCACAGCTGAAATCACTGATTTATGGTATTGCTATTTTGGCAATTGAATTTCACCCCAGAAAAAAATATATCCTTTCCAGGACACTATAAAACTTGGCCAGCCATAGCTGAAACCACTGATTTATGGTATTGCTATTTTGGCAATTGAATTTCACCCCAGAACAAAATATATGTTTTTCCGGACACTATTATACTTTGCCAGCCACTGCTGGGACACCAGATTTAGGGGATTGCTATTTTGGCAATTGAATTTCACCACAGAAAATAATCTATCCTTTGCCAGACAGCAGACAGTATTACACTTGGCTAGCCAAAGCTGGAACTCCAGATTTAGGGGATTGCTATTTTGGCAATTGAATTCAACCCCTTAATAAAATATAGAAATTGCTATCCTGAGTTTCTAGGGGTGACTATAAGCACAGCCAAGCCCCTGATGTGGGATATAGCAAAAAAAAAAAAAAACTAGTATTGATGGATTGATGGACTTGGTGGCAGCTTGTTCTGTTGCACCAGAAGTCACAAAATGGCCGCCGATCACCCCAAAAAAACGCTCTGTTCAGCCTAAAAACCAGTGAGCAATTAACTAGCAGAAGTTGTATCATTCACAGCTGTAGATCGATAACTTTATTAGGTCTTTTTTGCTGACTTTTTCCTGCCTAATCTCGCCTTCACAGAAGCTGCGTTCTCTCCCTACACTAATCAGAGCAGTGTGATGTGCGGCGATATGTGACTCCAGCTAAAATAGAGTCTGGGTCACATGCTGCACTTGGCCAATCACAGCCATGCCATTAGTAGGCATGGCTGTGATGGCTTCTTAGGGCAAGAAGTAAAACGCTAGCTGATTGGCTGCTGTGCAACCCTTCAGAAAGCGGGAAGAAATCGCCGAACAAAGGACCCGAACCCGAACTTTTTTGAAAATGTTCGGGTCCGCGTCCGTGTCCCGAACACCCCAAAATTCGGTACGAACCCGAACTATGCTCGAACTGTTCGCTCAACATTAGTCCTCTTTAAAGAGATAGCATCCCCATTGAATACAAATTTACTTGTTGCTCCAGTTCAAGAGTTTATCGCTGTACTGTAAAACCATCATCAGTATAGCCGATCCAGTGTTTTTCAGTTGTCAGAGTGAGTTTGTCGCCATTCATTTACGCCACCTCCCCCTTACAAGGACATGTCTTCATATAATCCCCATTGCCACAGCAGTGCATACACATATTGTTACTGAATCTGTTGGCACTCCTCTTCTGGCAACTTGATTCTGGTCACCTACATGCGTTCCTTGGCAAGAGTCAAAGTAAGAGGAGACAGTCTCCTGGAGGCATTCTCTGAAGTGGAGATCAATGTAGGTAGCTAGGGTGATCAGATCATACGGTGTGTAAGGTAATTTATAAACTGCCAACTTGCCCTTAATATGCCCAGCCAGTTCCTGTTAGAAAGCAGCCACCAGGTCCTCATTGTTCCATAAAAGTTTTGAGGATATGGTGCAGAGTTGTATGGAATAGTGACACACAGGGAGTTTACCCTGGCAGAGACATAGAAGTGAAGAAGTTGCAGTAGCCATGTGACCAGGCTCCTCAAAGATCTTGCAGAAGATAGCAAAAAAAATCACAAAGGTTGGAGTAGTCTCTGTATTATTTAGAGCTGACCCACAAGGTTCAGAGAAATTGATGTAAAGCACTGAGGGGAACAGACAAAAAAAGTAGTCGAGTACAGACCTGGGCAAGGACAGGCAGGGTACAAGCAATTTCATAAACTGTCTGAGGTCAGGGCAGACAGTGAAGGGTCAATACAGAGGTAGGCACAAGTCAGGACAGAAAGCAGAGGGTCAATATCAAGAAAATGGGCAAAGGTTGGTACATAGGCAGACAAATAAATATAGCACACCTTTGCAGGAACTAGCAAGCTAGGAACCTATTTCTGAGACACTATCCTATAGGGAAAGATGCCTTAAATACCCCAAGTTGACAGCCATTGGCTGGCATGAATTTGGGCGCTAGCTGTTAAGGTGACGAGGGAGAGTGCCCTATGGGCAGTGGGGAGAAGCCTTGCCTGCCAGAAGCAGGCAGCAGCCTACAGAGAAGAACAGCCCAGTGACTCCGCTGGCCAAGCCCACCTAGAGGAAGCAGAAGAAAACTGCCAGTCTGGGCTGCCAGAGCAGGGAAACAAAGATGTGCAAAGCAGCATCTGTAGCGCAAACTAAGTTAAATTGTGTGATGTAATATATGTAGAAAGTTTTGAAAGTATAATCAGAAAATATCACATACTATTTTTGAGGGTGTAGGGAGAAGAACTTTTGTCACCTCTGTAAATGTGACCAACATATCTGGATACCCTCTTTAAAAATAATAACTCCCTCCCCAAGGACACTAATGATTTATATTTGCACAACTTCGTCCCCTACTAGGAGAGGTACAACGCCTGCTCCGAACTTATAATTTGCCTTATCTCAACTAGACGAGACGGAAAAACATTCTAAAGGCCTATGTGATGCCCAAAATTCTGTATGTTAGGCAACTGGTACCAATATGGCTCCCTAAATCCTTCTTCTCGAGTATGCGCAGCATGTTTTCTAAATTCCTATGGAATGGCAGGAAACCCAGGATCTCTCACGATGTTCTGGCTAGGTGTAAAAGTAAGGGGGATTGGGAGTCCCTAATGTATCTAGATACTATAAGGCGATCCAACTTAATAGATGGCTAGAAATGGTAGACCCTAAGAGACAGCCGGATGTTCACGCCATTTGTAGCCATAGTGCAGCTCTTGGTCTTCAGAAACACTTGTGGCTCCCGTATAACAGTATACATCGCGACATGACTATTGACCCAATGCTCAGGGGACTTGGAGAGGCTTGGAGAGACTTGAGCACAACACTGGCCCCGACCCCATCCCCTTTGATGCCAGTGAGCCTTATTCGGACCTTTTTGAACAAGACCAGTCTAGCTAGACCTCAGCTATGGTCCTCTCTTACATCAACTAGAATAGGTGAAGTCACTCCTAATGTCGAATCCTCCATTCTAGAGAAACTCCCAAGCTCAACTGTTAACTCCCCGGGTTTTTCTCATGAAAACACATATTAAAGCTGTGTGCGGGGAGTTGAAAGAGCGGTACTCCCTCCAAAAGCCTTTAACCGAATTTGAGAAACTGGTCTCCTCGCCGCTCATAGCCTCCAGGAAAGTTTCAAAGCTCTACTCACTGGTGGGAAGCCAGGGTGAACCTTCGAAACCTCTATACCTCAGAGAATGGGAAAAGGAATTGAATAGGGTTCTGGATGATGCAGAGGTCAAGCAGGTGCTGGTCCTACTCACATGGTTTCTCTACCTGTATACGTTTACAGGAAAACCACTTCAAACTACTCTCAAGGTGGTACAAAACTCCTGATTTTCTCTTTAAAAGAGGTTTATCTGCTACAAGAGAATGTTGGAGGTGTGGTGACGGAGTAGGTTCATTGTCGCATATTTGGTGGCACTGCCCACTGATTCAGACCTATTGGAGAGAAATAGAGAGGGTGATTCAGAAATTTACAACCCCAGGTTTTAGGCTTTCACTAGAAATGGTGGTTTTGCCATCCCTAACCCCCATTATTTGCCCTCAAAATGGAATTTAATATCACATCTCTTAGCAGCAGCCAAGATGATTATTCCCCTGCACTGGCTCGATATAAACCCTCCTCTGTACAAGAATGGAAGGCCAAGGTAAACCTAATTTGTAAATTTGAAGAGATGACAATCTGGATTACCCGGACTCGTGATAACTTCCTGAAACTATGGAACCCTTGGAGATCCCTAGTGGAGGTGACCCCTGGCAAAATGTAATACTGGCATATCGATGGAGAATACCACTATGTCTTTTCCGTGTTGCCCTCCCCCTTGGCCCCTACCTACCCCCTATCCCCTTTACTACTCTCTTCTTCTTCCCTACTTCCTTCTCTACTTATTACTCTTTTCTCCCTTTGAGTAAGCATATAATCGCTTCAAAGGAAAGGATTCTGATTCTACGGTTATCTTCCTCGCAACATTTTCCATTCCAGAGGGAATAAGAAGCCAACGTTAATAATGACACCTTATATATGCATAAAACCTGAATACTATAACTGTCTTTATGTTTTGTCGATATTGTAAATGATCATTACTTGACTTTATTTGTCTTTGTTTACTCTCTTGGTTTTGTATTTACGATAGTTTTTGAAAAATTGAAAAATAAAGAATTTACAAAAAATAATAATAATAATAATAACTCCCTATTATGTAAATAGTACAACCAGAAGGATTTTAGGGCGTCCAACATTCTTTTATTTTTATGATTCATGAAAACCACAACATAATATTGGTCTTTGGATCCTAAGTGGTCAAAATAATGACAAATATGAAGTTAAGAACTATCAATAAATCACTACATTATAATGAGGATTATCACTCTGTTATGATGGTATCAGTTCAAATCATATCAGTGCTGAACACCCGACCTTACCAAAGTCAGAGAGGCTTAACTCTGACAATTTTAACTAGATAACTTTCAACAAACAGAGCCATTTGCACAAATATTTCTGAATGTAATTTCTAATTCAAACTTAATTGAAAAAATAGAGAGTATTCTCATCTTAATAAATCTTAAAGGTGGTTAACATATATAGCATCTAGAAAAATGACAGCATTTTTGCAGCATTTTTCCTTGTGTTTTTTCCAGCTTTTTTCAACTTGCAAAATGGGCTGTGGCTAGATGTTAACCGAAAGTCAATGATGATCTATAAAATGCGCTGCAAATACTGTTTTTGTTTGTTTTTTGGTATTTTTATTTACTGTTAGTGCATTTTTCGGCTTCTCTATAGGACTTCAAAAAGCCTGAAAAACTGCATGTCAAAATTCCTTGAATAAAAGAAGCTTGCAAAAACACATGAAATTCATGTTTTTTTTACAAGCCAAAAAAAGGCACAAAAAAACCTTGCACTCCAGAATTCTGGACTCAAAAAATTTAAAAATAGAGTCCATGCCTGTCGATGTCCTCCTGTATTTTCATGGCAGGGACGGCTGCTGAAGCCCTGATGCAGCCTCTGGCCTGTCTACTCCTTGCCTGAGCCTTCCTGCCCCTAAAGCACACATGTGCTACTTTAGGCTTTTAAAGGGTCAGTGCCCTAGTCTTTCCTAGCCACAACTTACTTCCCTAGGGTATTTAGGGCACTTTTTCTGGGAGGGTGCCTGTTAATAGGTTATCTAGATTTTTAGTTCCTGCAAATGTGTGCTACATTTTCATTGTTTGCCCATACCTGACCTCTGCCTCTTTTCTGGATTTGAAGCCATGCTTTCTACCTGACCTATGGACCATTTATCAGATTGAAGGTGAGCTGCCTGCCATGACCCTGGCTCATCCACTGACTACGTCGTTGATGGACCCCTCAGTGCTACGCATTGGTGTCTCTTGAAACCTACGTCTCTTGATCCCTGTGGTGAACAGAGGCTACTTCAAGAGGTAACAGGCAGGTGGTTCACCTGCAGTGGAGACCAGATCCCTTACGAGTAGCCCTAAGCCAAGTCTGTTAATTTAAACAGTAGGGCTACATTGATTCTTGTAACAAGGGGTTTAACATGTTTAATCAAGGGTTTTATACTCAATTTTTTTTTTTATTAGCACTGTTAAAGAAGCAATCCAAGATTTTTTTTTCTTTGCCTATAGTGCAAGATAGGCAATTATTAACCCCTCAAAGACTGGTCCTATTTTCATGTTAACATTTTTTTTATTTTTCCTCCCCATGTTCCAATAGCCATAGTTTCTTTTTTTTCTGTTCACATAGCCATTTAAGAGCTTTCTTTTAGTGCCATAGGGTGCATTTTTAATTGAACCATTTAATTTACCATGCTTTGTATTGGAAGGTGGGGAAAAATTCTTTGTGGGGTAAAATTGAAAATAAAAACACAATTCATAGTGACATAGTACATCAGGCTGAAAAAAGACATCTGTCCATCCAGTTCGGCCTGTCATCCTGCTAGTTGATCCAGAGGAAGGCAAACAAAAAAACTGTGAGGTAAAAGCCAATTTTCCCCACTTATACAAAATTTCTTCCCGACTCCAATCAGGCAATCAGAATAACTCCCTGGATCCAAGACCCATCTCTAGTAGCTATAACCTGTAATATTATTATATTCCAGAAATACATCAAGGCCCATCTTGAATTCCTTTATTAAACTCACCATCACCACCTCCTCAGGCAGAGAGTTCCATATCTAACTACTCTGACCGTAAAGAATCTTCTTCTATGTTTGTGTGCAAACCTTCTTTCCTCCAGATACAGAGGATGTCCCTCATCACAGTCACAGTCCTGGGGATAAATAGATGATGGGATGATGGTACTACTGACCCCTGATATATTTATACATAGTAATTAGATCTCCCCTAAGTCGTCTTTTTTCTAAAGTAAATTTTGATAATCTTTCAGGGTACTGTAGTTGCCCCATTCCAGTTATTTTGCCAAGGTTTTGGGGTCTTTGACATCATGGCATTCATTGTGCACTAAAAATGACGCCTTTAATTTGGTCTATTACTTTTTAAAAACAAAAAACCTTTGAAAAAAATCTCTGTTTTCTTTGGATCACCATTTTCTGACAGCCATTTTTTCATATTTCGGTCTACAAGGTTTCTAAAAATGGTGAATCATGTGTTTTTCATTTTTCTTTCCATTATGGCATTCACCACGCAGGATTTTTTTGTTAATATTTTAATAGTTTAGACATTTTCAGATGTGGCGATATCCAATATGTTTATTTTTTGATTGTTTATATATTTTTATATGTAACATTATGAAAGGGAGTGATTTAAACTTTTAATATTTTTGTGTTTTTTTTTTAAACTTTTATTCTACTTCTTACTTAATTACTATTAGCTCCCTTAGGGGGCTAGAAACTGGGATATTGTGATCTCTTGTCTCATTCACCCTAATGGGAATGGGATTTTGATCAGCTCCCTGCTAAGCTATGCCTCATGCACAACTTAGCAGGAAGGTTACTATGAGAGTTCTGGTTATTTTCCCCTAAGGAAGCTGATGCCAAACACATGTTGGGGTGTTTTAGGAGGAGCACACTTCTTGTTCTGTATACTATTATGTATTATTTGTAGTGCCATATTTTGGTTTATACTTATTTTCACTGCTGTTACATACGTACGTTAATGTCTATGTGACCTATGTTGTGGCAACTCCATGTGGCTGATCTGTCGATATCATCATGTTTGTACATTTTTACTTATATTTGCTAAAATATTGATTTATTTCCATATAAATCTGTGTATGCAGTGGACTTGATATTTATTTTTCAGTGTTTATGACATGTCTGAGAAGCCTTACCAGGCTGCAGGCTGTCATGGTCACTGATAGCAGTTCCGCAATTTCACTGCGGAGGCTCCGATTGGAAGGCGGAGGGAACCCGATCCCTCTGCCTTACCTCACAGATGCTGCAATCTCTGTTGAATGAGGCTGTCTGCCCTCTCTGCCCTGTCATCTTTCTCCTCTATCTGCTGTTACATGCAGGCACAGAGACCCCCTTGTTACCTCTTATGGTAGTGTTAAAGTATGGCATTATGTTTTATTTGTATAACATAGTAACATAGTAACACAGTAACATAGTACATAAGGCCGAAAAAAGACATCTGTCCATCCAGTTTTGCCTGTCATCCTGCTAGCTGATCAAGAGGAAGGCAAAAAAAAAAAAAAACTGTGAGATAGAAGCCAATTTTCCCCACTTAAGGGGAGTAAAAATTCCTTCACGACTCCATTCAGGCAATCAGAAGTACTCCCTGGATCAACGACCCATCTCTAGTAGCTATAGCCTGTTATAGTATGACACTCCAGAAATACATCCAGGCCCCTTTTGAATTCCTTTATTGTACTCCTCTTCTATGTTTGTGTACAAACCTTCTTTCCTCCAGACGCAGAGGATTTCCCCTCATCACAGTGACAGTCCTGGGGATAAATAGATGATGGGAGAAATCTCTGTAATGATCCCTGATATATTTATACATAGTTATTAGATCTCCCCTCACTCATCTTTTTCTAAAGTAAATAACCCTAATTTTGATAATCTTTTATTACTTTAGTTGCCGTCCTCTGAACCCTCTCCAGCTCTGCTATGTCCGCCTTGTTCACAGGAGCTCAGAACTGTACACAATACTCCATGTGTGGTCTGACTAGCGATTTGTAAAGTGGTAGGACTATGTTCCCATCATGGGTGTCTATGCCCTTTTGATGCAACCCATAATCTTATTGGCCTTGGCAGCAGCTGCCTGACACTGGTTTTTGCAGCTTAGTTTGCTGTTTATTAAAATTCCTAGATCCTTTTCCATGTCAGTGTTACCGAGTGTTTTACCATTTAGTATGTACGGGTGACTTGCATTATTCCTTCCCATGTGAATAACTTTACATTTGTCAGTGTTAAACCTCATCTGCCACTTATCTGCCCAAGCCTCCAATCTATCCAGATCCCTCTGTAGCAGTGTATTGTCCTCATCAGTGTTAACTAGTATTGAGCTTGAATATTTGAATAGCGAATTTTTATCGCGAATATCGGCACTTCTCTAATTGCGAATATTTCGAATATAGCGCTATAAATTCGCTATTTCGAATATTCTTTTTTTAGTTATATTTTTTCTTTCCCACTTCCCAAAAGTAGTTCTTACCTGTCTTGAGGATTCCTGGCTTCCTGGCTGCTACAGTCAGTGCTGTTGCCGCTTCTGCCGACTTCCGTGCTCATGGAGTGTCCCCATCACCATGGGAACGTCTCCATATACAAAAAATGTACTGTCGGATTTGAGAATTACGTTAAAATCGCAATGCGATTAATTCAAGTTATATTAATCGCATTGCGATTACAACTTAGCAGTGCACTGCTATCTTACATATTAGGCTAGAATTAACGAATATGGAATATAGCAGCAGTGCTAAGTAAAATCGCAATGCGATTACTCAAGTTACATTAATCGCATTGCGATTTCAATTAGCACTGCTATTATACAGTATATTCCATATTCGTTAACTTCCTTAATTCTAGCAAGCTGACCCATTATAAACCCAGCTCTAAGTTGAAATCGCAATGCGATTAATATAACTTGAAGTAATCGCATTGCGATTTCTACTTAGCACTGCTGCTATATTCCATATTCGTTAATTCTAGCCTAATATGTAAGATAGCAGTGCTAAGTTGTAATCGCAATGCGATTAATATAACTTGAATTAATCGCATTGCGATTTCAACAGACATGGTTTACTATGGTTGCTAAAACGAAGATGGAGAATACTTTGTTATCTTCGTTTGGAGAAATATGACGAATACATTCGTCATATTCACTAAGTCTACCAAGCCAACCATGGTAAACCAGGTCTAAGTAGAAATCACAATGCGATTAATTCTAATGATATTAAATCGCATTGTGATTTTAAAGTAATTCTCAAATCCGACAGTACATTTTAGTATGGAGACCTTCTTGGCTTGGTAGAATTAGTGAATATGACGAATGTATTCGTCATATTACTCAAAACAAAGATAACAAAGTATTCTCCATCTTCGTTTTAGCAACCTATTCGTCAACTTCGCTAATTCTAGCAATCAAATAGGAAGGTTGACTATAGAGACAGTTGTGCTTAATTCGCTATGACAGGATCGCATTGGGGAGAACTTTAACTACAGCCTGCCAGCGCTGATCATGCTCTGGCAGGCTGTAGAAGTTAAAAAAAAATCGCATATCAGACGCTGTTTTGTTGACAGTGTCTGATACGCTTGCTGCTCGTTCCTCTGGTGGTCCCTTTTGCTTGGGACCACCAAAGGAAACTTATGTAAGTGCACCAATCACCACACAGACCCTCCCATCCAAACCCCCCCCAGTCACTGATTAACCCCTGATTAACCCCCAATTAACCCCTGATCACCCCATGTCACCCCCCTGATCACCCCGTCACCCCCTGTCACTAATCACCCCCTGTAAGGCTCATTCAGACGTCCGTATGTGTTTTGCGGATCCATGGATCCGCGGATCTGCAAAACACGGACACTGGCAATGTGCTTTCCGCATTTTGCGGATCCGCACATTGCCAGAACTATATAGAAAATGCCTGGAAGTTTGCGGCCGCAGCTCCGCAAATGCTGATGCAGCGAGCACATAGTGTGCTCTCTGCATCACCGCCGGCCCCATTCACAGTGAATGGGTCCGCATCTATTCCGCAGAATTGCGGAATAGATGCGGACATTTTTACGGACGTGTGAATGGGGCGTTACTTCTTTTTTTTTTTGCACATTTTTTGGCAGAGATTTTTTCATCCACATTGATTGATGCGAATGAAGAAATCTGTGCCGTTCATTTATTTTCTTTTTTCAGCCCAGAGGCTGAACGAAAAAAAAATATCTCATTACCCGTATGCTCAATATAAGGAGAATAGCAGAAACTACTAATGCTGGCCATACATGTAATGATTCCGGAGACCCTCAAATGCCGTACAAACACCCCACGGAATACCTTGGGGTGTCTTCTTTCCAAAATGGGGTCACATGTGGGGTATTTTATACTGACCTGGCATTTTAGGGGTCCTAAAGCGTGAGAATCCAAATGTGTAAAAATGCCCTGTGAAATCCTAAAGGTACTCATTGAATTTGGGCCCCTTGTGCATCTTGGCTGCAAAAAGTGTTGCACATGTGGTATCACCATACTCAGGAGAAGTAGGGCAATGTGTTTTGTGGTGTATTTTTACATATACCCATACTGTGTGTGAGAAATATCTCTGTAAATGACAACTTTTTAAAAAATGTATACAAAGTTGTCAGTTTACAGAGATATTTCTCTCACCCAACATGGGTATATGTAAAAATACATCCCAAAACACATTGCCCTACTTCTCTTTAGTACGGCGATACCACATGAGTGACACTTTTGCAGCCTAGGTGAGCAAAGGCCCAAATTCCAACGAGTACGAGTAGGTTTTACATGGCTGCTCACAATTTAGCCCCACCCAAAATGCCAGAACAGTACAAACACCCCACAAATGACCCCATTTTGGAAAGAAGACACCCCAAGATATTCAATGAGGGGCATAGTGAGTCCATGAAAATTTAACTTTTTATCAAAAGTTTGCAGAAAGGGAGACTTTGTGAGAAAAACTATAAAAATCAATTTCCGCTAACTTGTGCCAAAAAAATCTTCTATGAACTCGCCATGCCCCTCACGGAATACCTTGGGGTGTCTTCTTTCCAAAATGGGGTCACATGTGGGGTATTTATACTGCCCTGGCATTTTAGGGGCCCTAAAGAGTGAGAAGAAAAATGCGTAAAAATGCCCTCCTAAAAGGTACTCATTGGAATTTGGGCCCTTTGCACATCTTGGCTGCAAAAGTGTCACTCATGTGGTATTGCCGTACTCAGGAGAAGTAGGGCAATGTGTTTTGAGGTGTATTTTACATATACCCATGCTGGGTGTGAGAAATATCTCTGTAAATGACACCTTAAAAAAAATTTATACAAAGTTGTCAGTTTACAGAGATATTTCTCTCACCTAACATGGGTATATGTAAAAATACACCTAAAACACATTGCCCTACTTCTCCTGAGTACGGCGATACAACATGAGTAACACTATTTTGCAGCCTGGTGCGCAAAGGGCCCAAATTCCAATGAGTTCCTTTAGGTTTTACAGGGCTGCTCACAATTTAGCCCCGCCCAAAATTCAAGAACAGTAAACACACTCACAAATGACCCCATTTCGGAAAGTAGACACCCCAAGGTATTCATTGAGGGGCATAGTGAGTCCGTGAAAGATTTTTTATTTTTTTGCCAGAAGTTAGCAAAAATGGAAACTTAATTATTATTTTTTCCTCAGAAAGTGTCATTTTCTGAAAAAAATGAAATGATACATGAACTCACCATGCCCCTCCGTGAATACTTTGGGGTGTCTTCTTTCTAAAATGGTGTCACATGTGAGTACTTATACTGCCCTGGCATTTTAGGGGCCCCTAATGTCGTGAGAAGTCGTTTGTAATCCAAATGCGTAAAAATGCCCTGTGAAATCCTAAAGGTACTCATTAGTTTTAAGGGCCCCATACTAACATCTTGTATACAAAAAGTGTCACTCATGGTATCGCCGTACTCAGAAGTAGGGCAATGGTGTTTTGGGGTGTATTTTTACATATGCCCATGCTGGGTGTGAAATATCTCTAAATGACAACTTTAAAAAAAAATTATACTAAAGTTGTCAGTTTACAGAGATATCTCTACTCAACATGGGTATATGTAAAAATACAATCCCAAAACACATTGCCCTACTTTCCTGAGTATGGCGATACCACATGAGTGACACTTTTTGCAGCCTGCGCCAAGGGGCCCAAATTCCAACGAGTACCTTTAGGTTTTGCATGGCTGTCATCACTTAGCCCCACCCAACATGCTAGAACAGACAAACACTCCATTAAATGACCTCTATTTTTGAAAGAAGACACCCCAGCAGCGCTGCTGAGGGCATAGTGAGTCCATGAAAATTGAACTTTGTCACAGTTAGCAGAAAGGTAGGCTTATAGAAAAAACCTCATAGAAAATCAATTTCCACGACCTTGTGCCCAAAAAAATCTTCTATGAACTCACATGCCCCTCCCACGGAATACCTGGGGTGTCTTCTTTCCAAAATGGGGTCACATGTGGGGCATGCGTACTGCCCTGGACATTTTAGGGGTCCTAAAGCGTGAGAATCCAAATGTGTAAAAATGCCCTGTGAAATCCTAAAGGTACTCATTGAATTTGGGCCCCTTGTGCATCTTGGCTGCAAAAAGTGTTGCACATGTGGTATCACCATACTCAGGAGAAGTAGGGCAATGTGTTTTGTGGTGTATTTTTACATATACCCATACTGTGTGTGAGAAATATCTCTGTAAATGACAACTTTTTAAAAAAAATGTATACAAAGTTGTCAGTTTACAGAGATATTTCTCTCACCCAACATGGGTATATGTAAAAATACATCCCAAAACACATTGCCCTACTTCTCTTTAGTACGGCGATACCACATGAGTGACACTTTTTTGCAGCCTAGGTGAGCAAAGGGGCCCAAATTCCAACGAGTACGAGTAGGTTTTACATGGCTGCTCACAATTTAGCCCCACCCAAAATGCCAGAACAGTACAAACACCCCACAAATGACCCCATTTTGGAAAGAAGACACCCCAAGATATTCAATGAGGGGCATAGTGAGTCCATGAAAAATTTAACTTTTTATCAAAAGTTTGCAGAAAGGGAGACTTTGTGAGAAAAAACTATAAAAAATCAATTTCCGCTAACTTGTGCCAAAAAAAATCTTCTATGAACTCGCCATGCCCCTCACGGAATACCTTGGGGTGTCTTCTTTCCAAAATGGGGTCACATGTGGGGTATTTATACTGCCCTGGCATTTTAGGGGCCCTAAAGAGTGAGAAGAAAATGCGTAAAAATGCCCTCCTAAAAGGTACTCATTGGAATTTGGGCCCTTTGCATCTTGGCTGCAAAAGTGTCACTCATGTGGTATTGCCGTACTCAGGAGAAGTAGGGCAATGTGTTTTGGGGTGTATTTTTACATATACCCATGCTGGGTGTGAGAAATATCTCTGTAAATGACACCTTAAAAAAAAAATTTATACAAAGTTGTCAGTTTACAGAGATATTTCTCTCACCCAACATGGGTATATGTAAAAATACACCCAAAAACACATTGCCCTACTTCTCCTGAGTACGGCGATACAACATGAGTAACACTATTTTGCAGCCTGGGTGCGCAAAGGGGCCCAAATTCCAATGAGTTCCTTTAGGTTTTACAGGGCTGCTCACAATTTAGCCCCGCCCAAAATTCAAGAACAGTAAACACACCCCACAAATGACCCCATTTCGGAAAGTAGACACCCCAAGGTATTCATTGAGGGGCATAGTGAGTCCGTGAAAGATTTTTTATTTTTTTTGCCAGAAGTTAGCAAAAATGGAAACTTAATTATTATTTTTTTCCTCAGAAAGTGTCATTTTCTGAAAAAAAATGAAATGATACATGAACTCACCATGCCCCTCCGTGAATACTTTGGGGTGTCTTCTTTCTAAAATGGTGTCATTTGGGGGGTATTTATACTATCCTGACATTCTAGCACCTGAAAAAACATGACAGGTGCTCAGAAAGTCAGAGCTTCTTCAATGCGGAAATTCACTTTTTTGCACCATAGTTTGTAAACGCTATAACTTTTACCCAAACCAATAAATATACACTTATTGGATTTTTTTTTTATCAAAGACATGTAGAACAATAAATTTTGCGAAAAATGTATATAGAAATGTAGTTTTTAAAAAAATTACAACAGAAAGTGAAAAATGTCATTTTTGCAAAAATTTCGGTCATTTTTGATTAATAGCAAAAAAGTAAAAATGTCAGCAGCAATGAAATACCACCAAATGAAAGCTCTATTAGTGAGAAGAAATGGAGGTAAAATTCATTTGGGTGGTAAATTGTATAACGGAGCAATAAACGGTGAAAGTAGTGTAGTGCAGAATTGTAAAAAGTGGCCTGGTCATTAAGGGTGTTTAAGCTAGGGGGCTGAAGTGGTTAATCGCGATAACTAGAATAATGACGAATATTCGATTTTGACGAATATGAAACGAATATTCTTTCGAATATTCGCGAATTTCGTCAAAATCAAACATAGCACCTGCCGCTCATCACTATTAATTACTTTACACAGTTTAGTGTCATCTGCAAAAATTGATATTTTACTATGTAAGCCTTCTACAAGATCATTAATAAATATATTGAAAAGAATAGGGCCCAGTACTGACCCCTGAGGTACCCCACTATTGACAGTGACCCAATCTGTGTGTGTACCATTAATAACCACCCTCTGTTTTCTGTCACTCAGCCAGTTACTTACCCACTTACAGACATTTTCTCCCAGTCCGAGCATCCTCATTTTATATACTAACCTTTTATGTGACAGTGTCAAATGCTTTGGAGAAGTCCAGATATAAGACATCCATTGATTCACCTCTGTCAAGTCTAGAACTTACCTCCTCATAGAAACTGATTAAATTCATTTGGCATGACCGATCCCTCATGAAGCAATGCTGATATGGCGTTATTTGCTTATTTCCATTGAGATCCTCTAAGGTAGCATCTCTCAGAAAACCTTCAAACAGTTTCCCCACAACAGATGTTAAACTTACCGGCCTATAGTTTCCGGGCTCGGTTTTTGGACCCTTTTTGAATATTGGCACCACATTTGCTATGCACCAATCCTGTGGAACATTCCCTGTCATTATAGAGTCTGCAAATATCAGAAATGAGAGTCTGGCTATGACATTACTTAATTCCCTTAGGATACGTAAGGAATAAAAGGAAGCTGATATGGAGGGGGAAATATGCCTTCGATATAATACAGTATACATACTAATGATCCTCAAGCTTTTTTTTCCCTTTGAGCAATGAGATATTGGATCATGAAAGATGATTTTCCACTCAAAATTCTCAGAGGCAGTTTCAGCTGTCCTATGGATCTCTGTCTTCAAAATCCTGTATAGATAGTAAGAGAAATAATAATAATTAAGTTTTTATGAAATTGTTTGAACATAGCGGATTATTAGAAGATATTCCAGGCAGACAAATAAGAATACATGCACATATCTAGTTCACATGGAACGCAGTCATAAAATAATTATAATATGAGCATTCACGAGGGTATATCCAAAATACTCTACAATGATATACATGATTTGATCATTTCTGATCATTCACTAATCAGTGTAGATATAGAAAATGAGGCCATGGAACTGAAGAAAATATAGTGACTAGATTTCCTTATTTTATAATGCAGGGTGCAGGTTTTAAAGAATTCCTGAATAAAAAATATTTTTTGTACATAAGAAAGAAAACATCCTGTTTTAGGAAACTGCAAAAGTTGTACTAAGGGTAAGGGGGAGAATAATTTCAAATATAAATGCATTAAGAAAAAAGACTACAACAATAGATCATAATAAGTCAACAATATGAAGAAATACTGTATATCAAGAAATCCCTTAATAGCCAATGTGTTAAAAGAAAGAATTCTAAGGGTATAAATGTGAAAATTCACAAGATAAAGCTAGAGAAATCCCATCAAACATTTAAAGAAAGCAAATTAGGATTTGGAAATACTGATATTATAGTGAAGCAGATAAAGATATAGAAGTATAGAAGTATATAGCTATATCTTTTTCTAGACAGTGGAGAAGAAAATTATAGGGGTATTATTATGTATCATAGGGACTATATGTGAGGGGCTATTTTCTATGCAGGAATGGGTTAAAAAGAGCTAATTTCACAGTATTGTATCCTGTAAGATTCAGAATCCGATGAACTTCTGCCCACTCACAGAAAGGCATGCAAGTCCTCTGGATTTGTGAGTAAAAAACTGTTTAGTTAGTCAGCACATCATAAGATGTGGGAGTCGCCGTGGCTGAAAATACAAAATCAAATGCAATGCAACAGCACTCTGCTAACACAAAATGCATGATCACAAAGTATATAAACTAATGCTGTATGCAATATATAAATGAATGTGAAGTTCTTAGTTAATACACTTTTTTTTAAGAGAGGTCACCTTACGGTGGTGGATAGGCACAAATAATCAAAATGTATTTCCTAAAAAAGTCACACTCATTTAAACAGTGAGTATAACATTAGTTTATATATTCTGTGATCATTTATTTTGTGTTAGTAAAGTGCTGTTGCATTGTATTTGAATTTTTATTTTAAACCATGGCATTGTGCATCTGTTTCTTAACTAGAGATGAGCGAATCGAAGCCGACAAAGTGGAATTCGTTTAGAATTTCAGGAAAACTTCGATTCACAACAAATGCGAATTTCCTCGGGCTTCATGGTAACAAATCGCTATTTTCCTAACATAGCAGCTACACGTGTGAGAACTGAGGACATTGGGCAAGGAACTCTGGGAAAGCGAAATTATCCAGATTGACATGCCTGCATGCAGCCAATCAGCAGCCAGCCAGCCCTGTGATGTCACAGCCCTATAAATACGACGGCCAGCTTACAGTCAGACATTTTCCAGCATTTAGAGTGCAGTGACAGACGTGTGAAGGCGCTCGGGACAGCAAGTGGAAAAATGATTGTGGAAAAAAAGCTGGAAAAACAATGTATAAGTGCAGGGAAAGGATAGGGAGGAATCATTTCACAGCATCTTAGTGCAGGGAAAGACGTCAGAAAGCGCTAGGGACATTGATAGGAAAGTAATTTACAAGTGCAGGGAAAGATTATTTGGGGATCCAAATAGTTATTAGACAGCTCTGTCATTCCAGCTTTTTTGTTATTGGGCTGCAAGTGTTATGTTGAAAAGCCTTTAGTGGCTTATATCTTAGTATCTTATTCAGTAATACAAGAAAAATATATACGCATTTCACTTCTGCAGTTATTTCTGTTGAATGCGTATAGAGGCGTATTTCAGTAAAAAAGAAAAATATATAACCACTGCACTGTTGCAGTATTTTCTGGTGAAAGCGTATAGGGGCGTATTTCAGTACTACAAAAAAATATATACGCACTTCACTCTTTAATTATTTTCTGGTAGAGATGAGCGAACCCCTGGATGTTCGGGTTCGAGAGGTTCGGCCGAACTTCCGGAAAATGTCCGGGTTCGTGATACGAACTCAACCCGAACTTCATCCCGAACCCGAACCCCATAGAAGTCAATGGGGACCCGAACTTTTGGGCACTAAAAAGCCTGTAAAAGACTCCCGGAAAGGGCTAGAGGGCTGCAAAAGGCAGCAAAATGTAGGTAAATCCCCTGCAAACAAATGTAGATAGGGAAATGAATTAAAATAAAATAAAATAAATAAAAATTAACCAATATCAATTGGAGAGAGGTCCCACAGCAAGGAATCATGCGTCATATCATCCACCACTGGAGAAGGCCACTCTCATTTATTTGGGACCAGCACCCAGACAGAGGATACAGGTCCCACAGCAAGGAATCATGCTTCATATCAACCACCACCGGAGATGGCCACTCTCATGTATTTTGGACCAGCACCCAGACAGAGGAGAGAGGTCCCACATCAAGGAATCATGCGTCATATCAACCCCCACAGGAGAAGGCCATCTCATTTATTTCGGCCCAGCACCCAGACAGAGGATACAGGTCCCACAGCAAGGAATCATGCCTCATATCAACCACCAACGGAGAAGGCCACTCTCATTTATTTGGGACCAGCACCCAGACAGAGGATACAGGTCCCACAGCAAGGAATCATGCGTCATATCAACCACCACCGGAGAAGGCCACTCTCATGTATTTTGGACCAGCACCCAGACAGAGGAGAGAGTCCCACATCAAGGAATCATGCGTCATATCAACCCCCACCGGAGAAGGCCACTCTCATTTATTTTGGACCAGCACCCAGACAGAGGATACAGGTCCCACAGCAAGGAATCATGCGTCATATCAACCACCACCGGAGAAGGCCACTCTCATGTATTTTGGACCAGCACCCAGACAGAGGAGAGGTTTTCACAGCAGAGAATCATGCATTTAGATCACCCACCACAGGAGTAGGCCACCATTTAATGGGTCCCCGGCAACCATGTCAGATGGCACAAACATCAGCTTCACATCACCCAGCACAAGAGAAGGCCACTTTGAGAGACTTTGACCCCTGCACCCAGACGGAGGAGAGGTTTTCACAGCAGAGAATCATGCATTTAGATCACCCACCACAGGAGTAGGCCACCATTTAATGGGACCCCGGCAACCATGTCAGATGGCACAAACATCAGCTTCACATCACCCAGCACAAGAGAAGGCCACTTTGAGAGACTTTGACCCCTGCACCCAAACGGAGGAGAGAGGTTTTCACAGCAGAGAATCATGCATTTAGATCACCCACCACAGGAGTAGGCCACCATTTAATGGGACCCCGGTAACCATGTCAGATGGCACAAACATCAGCTTCACATCACCCAGCACAAGCGAAGGCCACTTTGAGAGACTTTGACCTCTGCACCCAGACGGAGGAGAGAGGTTTTCACAGCAGAGAATCATGCATTTAGATCACCCACCACAGAAGTAGGCCACCATTTAATGGGACCCCGGCAACCATGTCAGATGGCACAAACATCAGCTTCACATCACCCAGCACAAGAGAAGGCCACTTTGAGAGACTTTGACCCCTGCACCCAGACGGAGGAGAGAGGTTTTCACAACAGAGAATCATGCATTTAGATCACCCACCACAGGAGAAGGCCACCATTTAATGGGACCCCGGCAACCATGTCAGATGGCACAAACATCAGCTTCACATCACACAGCACAAGAGAAGGCCACTTTGAGAGACTTTTACCCCTGCACCCAGACGGAGGAGAGAGGTCCCACAGCAGAGATTCAGGCATTTATATCAGCCAGAACAGGAGAAGGCCGCTTTCAGTGACTTAGGCCTTAGCACCGACACAGAGGAGACAGGTCAGATAGCACAAGCATCAGTTTCACATCAACCACCACAGGAGAAGGGCACTTTTAGAGACTTTGACCCCTGCACCCAGAAAGAGGAGAGAGGTCCCACAGCAGAGATTCAGGCATTTATATCAGCCAGCACAGGAGAAGGCCTCTTTCAGTGACTTAGGCCTTAGCACCGACACAGAGGAGACAGGTCAGATAGCACAAGCATCAGTTTCACATCAACCACCACAGGAGAAGGGCACTTTTAGAGACTTTGACCCCTGCACCCAGAAAGAGGAGAGGTCCCACAGCAGAGATTCAGGCATTTATATCAGCCAGCACAGGAGAAGGCCTCTTTCAGTGACTTAGGCCTTAGCACCGACACAGAGGAGACAGGTCAGATAGCACAAGCATCAGTTTCACATCAACCACCACAGGAGAAGGGCACTTTTAGAGACTTTGACCCCTGCACCCAGAAAGAGGAGAGAGGTCCCACAGCAGAGATTCAGGCATTTATATCAGCCAGCACAGGAGAAGGCCGCTTTCAGTGACTTAGGCCTTAGCACCGACACAGAGGAGACAGGTCAGATAGCACAAGCATCAGCTTCACATCAACCACCACAGGAGAATGGCACTTTCAGAGACTTTGCCCCTGCAGCCACACGGAGGAGAGAGGTCCCACAGCAGAGAATCAGGCATTTATATCAGCCAGAACAGGAGAAGGCCGCTTTCAGTGACTTAGGCCTTAGCACCGACACAGAGGAGACAGGTCAGATAGCACAAGCATCAGTTTCACATCAACCACCACAGGAGAAGGGCACTTTTAGAGACTTTGACCCCTGCACCCAGAAAGAGGAGAGAGGTCCCACAGCAGAGAATCAGGCATCATGTCAACCACCACAGGAGTAGGCCACCTTTTGTTTCTTTGACCCCTGCACCCAGAAAGAGGAGAGAGGTCCCACAGCAGTGAATCAGGCATTTATATCAGCCACCACAGGAGAAGGCCGCTTTCAGTGACTTTGGCCCCCTGCACCCACACAAAGGAGACATGTCAGACAGCACAAGTATAACATTCATATCACCCAGCACAGGAGAAGGACACTTTCATGTACTTTGGCCCCGGCACCCAGACAGAGGGAAGGTTCATTCAACTCTGTAAAAACAAAGGTGCAATGGCACACTGCAGCTAGAGCTCCGTCCTGCCACTATGCTGGATGTTAGATGAGGCATTAGTTTATATTTTGGCCAAATTATGTAAGCCACCCACCACTTCACGGTTGCCTCTCGAGTGGTCCCTAACATTAATTCTTACCTTTTATGGGCCATATCAGCCACACAAAATCCAGGGAGTGCAGGTGCAGCATGCATGCCAGATACACTCTGCTTGTAACCCCGTCTGGTGCCATACAGCGTTCATCAGATCAAGGGATTCAAATACCAACATGCATGCTGAGCCCACTAGTACTTCTCCTGGAACCAAATGGCTTCTGGTAAGTTCAATAAAGCAGACTCAGTTTTATACTGACTTTAAAACCAGCCTACAGGGCGGATTCACTAGTCAGGTGTGCATGACTGCATGGAGGTCACCACGCCTCCCATATATGCTACAAAGGAAAAAAAATGGGGATTGCAGTCAGCACAACCCAATACGCAGGTGCACGTTGCTATGGTGAAATACACATACAAACGTAAAAACAAAGGTGCAATGGCACACTGCAGCTAGAGCTCCGTCCTGCCACTATGCTGGATGTTAGATGAGGCATTAGTTTATATTTTGGCCAAATTATGTAAGCCACCCACCACTTCACGGTTGCCTCTCGAGTGGTCCCTAACATTAATTCTTACCTTTTATGGGCCATATCAGCCACACAAAATCCAGGGAGTGCAGGTGCAGCATGCATGCCAGATACACTCTGCTTGTAACCCCGTCTGGTGCCAGGAGAAGTACTAGTGGGCTCAGCATGCATGTTGGTATTTGCATCCCTTGATCTGATGAACGCTGTATGGCACCAGACGGGGTTACAAGCAGAGTGTATCTGGCATGCATGCTGCACCTGCACTCCCTGGATTTTGTGTGGCTGATATGGCCCATAAAAGGTAAGAATTAATGTTAGGGACCACTCGAGAGGCAACCGTGAAGTGGTGGGTGGCTTACATAATTTGGCCAAAATATAAACTAATGCCTCATCTAACATCCAGCATAGTGGCAGGACGGAGCTCTAGCTGCAGTGTGCCATTGCACCTTTGTTTTTACGTTTGTATGTGTATTTCACCATAGCAACGTGCACCTGCGTATTGGGTTGTGCTGACTGCAATCCCCATTTTTTTCCTTTGTAGCATATATGGGAGGCGTGGTGACCTCCATGCAGTCATGCACACCTGACTAGTGAATCCGCCCTGTAGGCTGGTTTTAAAGTCAGTATAAAACTGAGTCTGCTTTATTGAACTTACCAGAAGCCATTTGGTTCCAGGAGAAGTACTAGTGGGCTCAGCATGCATGTTGGTATTTGCATCCCTTGATCTGATGAACGCTGTATGGCACCAGACGGGTTACAAGCAGAGTGTATCTGGCATGCATGCTGCACCTGCACTCCCTGGATTTTGTGTGGCTGATATGGCCCATAAAAGGTAAGAATTAATGTTAGGGACCACTCGAGAGGCAACCGTGAAGTGGTGGGTGGCTTACATAATTTGGCCAAAATATAAACTAATGCCTCATCTAACATCCAGCATAGTGGCAGGATGGAGCTCTAGCTGCAGTGTGCCATTGCACCTTTGTTTTTACGTTTGTATGTGTATTTCACCATAGCAACGTGCACCTGCGTATTGGGTTGTGCTGACTGCAATCCCCATTTTTTTTCATTCAACTCTGGGTTGCACCCCAAGATCCTACTTAATTTCAAAAATTGATTTTTCAATGAAGTGGCCAGGAGTACAAGACAACATGGTTTAAGGCAGTTATTAAGGACTACTCTGCACAAGGGAGGGTCAGGTCTTGTGGGAACCATGCCTGGTTCATTTTTATAAACGTCAGCTTGTCCACGTTGGCTGCGGACAGGCGGCTGCGTTTGTCAGTAATGACGCCCCCTGCCGTGCTGAATACACGTTCAGATAAAACGCTCGCCGCCGGGCAGGCCAGCACCTCCAAGGCATAACATGCTAATTCTGGCCACGTGGACAATTTGGAAACCCAGAAGTTGAATGGGGTCGAACCATCCGTCAGTATGTGGAGTTGTGTGCAGATGTACTGTTCAACCATGTTAATGAAATGTTGCCTCCTGCTAACACGTTCCGTATCAGGTGGTGGGGCAGTTAGCTGTGGCGTGGAGACAAAACTTTTCCACATTTCTGCCATGCTAACCCTGCCCTCAGAGGAGCTGGCCGTGACACTGCTGCGTGGGCGACCTCTAGCTCCTCCTCTGCCTTGGCCTTGGCCTTCCACCTGTTCCCTGTGACAGTTGGGAATGCTCTCAGGAGCGCGTCTACCAGTGTGCGCTTGTACTCGCGCATCTTCCTATCACGCTCCAGTGCAGGAAGTAAAGTGGGCACATTGTCTTTGTACCGTGGATCCAGCAGGGTGGCCACCCAGTAGTCAGCACACGCTAAAATGTGGGCAACTCTGCTGTCGTTGCGCAGGCACTGCAGCATGTAATCGCTCATTTGTGCCAGGCTCCCCAGAGGTAAGGACAAGCTGTCCTCTGTGGGAGGCGTATCGTCATCATCCTCTGTATCCCCCCAGCCACGCACCAGGGATGTGCTTGCGCTGTGCTGGGTGCCACCCCGCTGTGAACCTGCTTCATCCTCATCCTCCTCCACCTCCTCCTCATCCTCCTCATCCTCCAGTAGTGGTCCCTGGCTGGCCACATTTGTACCTGCCCTCTGCTGTTGCAAAAAACCTCCCTCTGAGCCACTTCTAACAGACTGGCCTGAAAGTGCTAAAAACGACCTGTCATCCTCCTCCTCCTCCTCCTGGCCCTGGCCCACCACCTCTTTCATCATCGCCCTAAGCGTTTTCTCTAGGAGACATAGAATTGGTATCGTCACGCTGATAACTGTGGCATCGCCACTGGCGATGTTGGTGGCGTACTCTAAACAGCGCAACAGGGCACACAGGTCTCGCATGGAGGTGGTGAAGTGGTGCTGTTCCGCAGTGCGACTGACTCGTGCGTGCTGCAGCTGAAACTCCACTATGGCCTGCTGCTGCTCGCACAGTCTCTCCAGCATGTGCAAGGTGGAGTTCCACCGGGTGGGCACGTCGCATATTAGGCGGTGAGCGGGAAGGCCGAAGTTCCGCTGTAGCGCTGACAGGCGAGCAGCGCCAGGATGTGAACGCGCGCACAGACGGCCCGCACTTTATGCAGCAGCTCTGACATGTCTGGGTAGTTGTGAATGAACTTTTGCACCACCAAATTCAGCACATGCGCCAGGCAAGGGATGTGCGTCAAACCGGCTAGTCCCAGAGCTGCCACGAGATTTCGCCCATTATCGCACACCACCAGGCCGGGCTTGAGGCCCACCGGCAGCAACCACTGGTCGGTCTGTTGTTCAATACCCCGCCACAACTCCTGCGCGGTGTGGGGCCTGTCCCCCAAACATATGAGTTTCAGAATGGCCTGCTGACGTTTACCCGGGCTGTGCTGAAGTTGGTGGTGAAGGTGTGTGGCTGACTGGATGAGCTGGTGGAAGCAGAGGAGGAGGAGGAGGCCGAGTAGGAGGAGGAGGCTACAGGAGGCAAAGAATGATGCCCTGTGATCCTTGGCGGCGTAAGGAAGTGCGCCAAGGAACTCTCCGCCTGGGGCCCAGACGCCACTACATTTACCCAGTGTGCAGTTAGGGAGATATAGCGTCCCTGGCCGTGCTTACTGGTCCACGTATCTGTGGTTAGGTGGACCTTGCCACAAATGGCGTTGCGCAGTGCACACTTGATTTTATCGGACACTTGCATGTGCAGGGAAGGCATGGCTGTCTTGGAGAAGTAGTGGAGGCTGGGAACCACATACTGGGGGACAGCCATGGCCATCAGCTGTTTGAAGCTGTCTGTGTCCACCAGCCGGAATGACAGCATTTCAAAGGCCAGTAGTTTAGAAATGCTGGCATTCAGGCCAAGGGCTCGAGGGTGACTAGGTGGGAATTTGCGCTTCCTCTCAAAGGTTTGAGAGATGGAGAGCTGAAAGCTGCTGTGTGAAATAGTGGAGACGCTAGGTGACGGTGGAGGTGGTGGTGGTGGTGTCGGTGGCACATCCTCTGTTTGCTGCTCGGCAGGTGGCAACATTCCTCTCGAGGCGGAAGCCGAGGCAGCAGCGCTAAAGGGAGCAGGGGGAGCCTGAGCGGGTTCCTTGTTTTTAAGGTGTGTACTCCACTGCAGTTCATGCTTTGCATGTAGATGCCTGATCATGCAGGTGGTGCTCAGGTTAAGAACGTTAATGCCTCGCCTCAGGGTCTGATGGCACAGCGTGCAAACCACTCTGGTCTTGTCCTCAGCACATTGTTTGAAGAAGTGCCATGCCAGGGAACTCCTTGAAGATGCCTTTGGGGTGCTGGGTCCCTGTTTGCGCTGGCCAATAGCAAGCGAACTCTCTGGACGGCGGCTGTTCTGCTTTTGCCCCTTGCTCCCTCTTTGGCTTCGCTGTTGTCTCGGTCTTACCACTGCCTCTTCCTCTGAACTATTTAAGTCAGCGGCACGACCTTCAGTCCATGTGGGGTCTAAGACCTCATCGTCCTCTGCATCGTCTTCCACCCAGTCTTCCTCCCTGACCTCCTCCTGTTCAGTCTGCACACTGCAATAAGACGCGGCAGTGGGCACCTGTGTTTCGTCATCATCAGACACTCGGTCACTCTGCTGTGGTGGTATTCCCATGTCCTCATCATCTGGATACATAAGTGGTTGTGCGTCAGTGCATGGAATGTCTTCCACCGCTGGGGAAGGGATAGGTGGACGCCCCTGGAAAACCGTGGGAGCAGAGTCTTCAAACAGAAGAAGAGACTGCTGCATAACTTGAGGCTCAGCCAGTTTCCATGATATGCATGGGGGTGATGTGACAGACTGATGGGCTTGGTTTTCAGGTGCCACCTGTGCGCTTTCCGCAGAAGACTGGGCGGAAGACAATGTGGTGAACGTGCTGGAAGCACTGTCGGCCACCCAATCGACTAATGCCTGTACCTGCTCAGGCCTTACCATCCTCATAACGGCATTGGGCCCCACCAAATATCGCTGTAAATTCTGCCGGCTACTTGAGGGAGTTGTTTGACTACTTTGTGCGCCTGAGGCCGAACGGCCACGTCCTCTGCCAGCAACAGAGGCTCCACGGACACCACCACGACCGCGTCCTCGTCCCTTAATAGAATGTTTCCTCATTGTTGCGATTCAACTCGCACCACAATAAAATATATTATTTTTTAGCCCCAAAATTCCCACACTGGAAGATATAATTGCTTTTTCCGGTATTAATTACAAGAACCCTGCTGCTAATTGGACACCAGATTTTTTATAATGCTAGTTTTGGTACATAGATTCCACACGGGGAGATATAATTCCTTTTTACAGGAGTAAAAACGTGAGGCCTAGTTTTTCTGGTCTACCAAACACCAGATTGATTAAATTGGCCTTTTTTTCAGCAAAATTACAACACTGGACAATAATGCCTTTTGGCGGTATTAATTACAAGAACACTGCTGCTAATTGGACACCAGATTTTTTATAATGCTAGTTTTGGTACTGTGGGGATTTGCTCTTGGCAGATAGGTGCGGGTGCAGTATAGAGGCAAAGGAAGCGGATTTTTAGTCATTCAACAGTGTTTTATTCACACTCTTGATAAAGCAAAACAACAGTCCTTGGTGCAGGTTCACACAGCAAACAAAACAAAAGTCCTTCAGGTTGTTAAACTCACACACTGCAGGTCAGGAGCGATCGCCTGTGCTCCTGAAAGCTGGGTCACAGCCAAATGTCCACGGCAGGCCTCTGTGCACGCTGTACGCCTGCTAGCAGCTTCCAGACTCAGGCTCAGCTACAAACTCCACTTGCTGGAGTAATTTCCCCCCAGCTGACAGTGCTGGCTGGGCTTTTAAACCCAGTCAAAAACCAGGCCTGGATCGCGGGAAGCAACTACCCACCCTACGCTTTAGTTGCTTCCAGTAAGAGCCAGCCCAGATTGGCTTTACAGCCATACTAGCTAAACAAGCTGTGTCTAGCAGCACTAGCTGCTGCTGACCTAAAAGAACAGGCTCTTACCTCACCGAGGCCAGGAACCTCGGTGACACGTATCTTCCGTCCATGACGGCACCTTGCGCCCTCTCACATACCTCCCCCTTTGTTCAACCCTGACAGGGTGAACACACGCCAAACACTGTACTCGAGACAGGGCATCCGCATTTCCTTGCAAGCGGCCTGCCCTGTGTTCCACTGTGAACTTGAAGTTCTGCAGAGACAAGAACCATCTGGTGACCCGAGCATTCCTGTCTTTCGCCTGGCTCATCCACTTTAGAGGGGAATGGTCGGTCACCAGACGGAACTTTCTCCCTAGCAGATAATAGCGGAGAGACTCTAGTGCCCACTTGATGGCCAGGCACTCTCTCTCCACTATACTGTACCTGGTTTCGGCTGGGGTGAGTTTGCGACTCAGGAAAACCACGGGATGCTCCTCCCCATTGATTTCCTGAGAGAGTACAGCCCCGAGGCCCACTTCAGAGGCATCGGTCTGTACCACAAACTCTCTCTTGAAGTCGGGCGTCACCAAAACCGGGGACCCACACAGGGCCGACTTCAGAGCAGAGAAAGCCTTATCCGCCTGCTCATTCCACTGGATCGACACTGACCTGCGTCCCTTTAAAAGGCTTGTCAATGGAGCAGCAATTGTAGCGAAGTTGGGAATAAACCTCATGTAGTATCCCACCATGCCCAGGAATGATTTTACTTGCCGCGTAGTGACAGGTCGGGGCCAATTCTTAATTGCCTCAATTTTGTTTACCTGAGGTTTGACCACCCCCGCCCAATGACATACCCTAGGTATTTGGTCTCTTCTAACCCTATCACACACTTTTTGGGTTAGCAGTTAAGCCAGCTTTCCTAAGGGAGTCCACTACGGCCTGTACCTTCGGTAGGTGACTCTCCCAGTCGGTGCTATGGACAATGATATCATCCAGATACGCTGAGGCGTACCGTCGATGTGGACGAAGCACAATATCCATAAGCCTTTGAAACGTGGCGGGGCGCCATGTAGACCAAAGGGTAATACCTTGTACTGATACAACCCCTCCGGTGTGATAAAAGCAGTTTTTTCCTTGGCAGCCTCCGTTAAGGGTACCTGCCAGTACCCTTTGGTGAGGTCCAGGACAGAAAAATACCTGGCTTGGCCCAATTTTTCAATGAGCTCATCCACCCTCGGCATGGGATATGCGTCAAACTTGGACACCTCATTCAGCTTGCGGAAATCGTTACAGAACCTCAATGTCCCGTCCGGCTTGGGTATTAAGACTATCGGACTGGCCCAATCACTTTTTGACTCCTCGATGACACCTAACTGGAGCATCAGCTGCACTTCCTTCACAATGGCTTGTCGCCGAGCCTCGGGTACCCGATACGGCTTTAACCGGACTTTGGCCTGAGGCTCAGTGATAATGTCATGCTGGATTAGGGATGTGCGCCCAGGAGGTCCGAGAACACATCCGTGTTCCGACTAATGAACTCCTTAACTTCCTGGACCTGTTTGGAGGATAGGCTATCTGAAATTTTTACGGTGGCTGCTGCTTCCCGGACTTCGAGGTGAGGGGCTGGATCCTTCTCACCTAGAAGCCCTGGCCGGGGCTGTCATCGCTGGACGAGTCCCTATCCTTCCATGGCTTCAGCAAATTCACATGATACACCTGCTCCGGTTTCCGCCGCCCTGGCTGGTGCACCTTGTAATTTACTTCCCCACTTTCTCGAGCACTTCATAGGGCCCCTGCCACCTAGCTAGAAATTTACTGTCAAGGGTGGGTACCAGAACTAAAACTCGGTCTCCGGGATTAAAGTCTCGTACCCGAGCCTGACGATTGTACACCCTACTCTGGGCTTGTTGCGCTGCCTCCATATGCTCCCGGACCAGCGGTAACACCCTCTCCATACGTTCCTGCATCTGGGTAACATATTCAATTACGCTTTTGTGGGGGACGGGCTGTTGTTCCCACGCTTCCTTAGCGATGTCCAACAGGCCCCGTGGGCGTCTGCCATAAAGCAGTTCGAAGGGTGAGAACCCAGTAGAGGCCTGGGGCACTTCTCGCACTGCAAACATGAGATAGGGCAGAAGCAGATCCCAGTCCTTCCCATCTCTAGACACCACCCTTTTTAGCATATTTTTTAAAGTTTGGTTAAATCTTTCCACCAGGCCGTCCGTTTGCGGATGGTAAACGGACGTCCGCAATTGCTTTATATGCAACAGTTTACACAATTCCCTCATAATCTTAGACATAAAAGGGGTCCCTTGGTCCGTCAGAACCTCCTTAGGTAGGCCCACCCGGGTAAACATCTCCATTAACTCCTTTGCAATGAGCCTAGCCGATGTGTGTCGAAGAGGCACCGCCTCTGGATATCGAGTAGCATAGTCCAGAATCACCAGGATATGTTGGTGACCCCTAGCAGACTTCGGTACGGGTCCGACCAGATCCATGGCAATACGCTCGAATGGGACCTCAATTATTGGGAGAGGGACCAGGGGACTTCTGTAATGCGGCTGGGGGCTATTTACCTGACAGGTCGGACAGGACTTACAGAACTCCTCTACTTCCTTAAACAAACCGGGCCAGTAAAATCGCTGTAGTACGCGGTCCTGCGTTTTCTGCCACCCCATGTGTCCCCAAGAACATGTTGGTGGGCAAGCTCCATAACAAGCTTGCGATATGCGGTGGGCACCACCAACTGTTCAACAGGCTCACCTCGGATTTGGTTCACCCGATACAACATATCCTGAAGAATAATAAATCGTGGGAACATTAATTCAGCCCCTGGTTTCTGGGGTTTACCGTCAATCATTACAACACTTTCCCAGGCCCTGGTTAGGGTTTGGTCCCGGTGTTGTGCGGTCCCAAAATTTTCCCCGGAGACATTGAGGTCTGCCAACTCAGGTCCCGGTGGCAAGTCCTCCGTGTCTCCCACCATTACACTCAGTGGGGTTGTCTCCCCCTCTACCGCTGGAGCAGTGGTCACCCCTACCGCTGGCCCTTCAGATTCGGGCTCCCAGGGTTCTGGCCTTCCAGTGGTATCAGGCCACTCTACTAGGGTTACCCCTGTCTCGGGCCCATCAGACACTTTTATAGCCGGCCACAGCGCCGGAAACCTGGGAAGTCCCTCCCAAGTATCAGTTCATGTGGGAGTTTGGTAGCGACAGCCACCTCGTGGGTCCACCTACCAGCCGAGGTGGACAAAGTCACTAGTGCAGTGGGGTAGTCTTTTAAGTCTCCGTGGATGCATAGGACCCCGACTTTACGGCCGGTATACTCCGCAGGCCGTACTAGGGCAGCTCTTACCAGGGAGACTAAACTCCCGGAGTCCAGCAGGGCCACCGCCAGAGAATCTCCCACCTCTACCTGACACAGGTGGTTATTGTCCTGCCCCTCACGGGTGCCAGTTGCACACAGCTTCCGTGCATACAGGGAGTGGCGATACCCGTAGTTCACATCCATCGGCTCACCTTGATGCGGACAGTCGGCCCTGATGTGGCCTGGCTCCTGACACCTCCAGCATACCACGGGAGGCGGATCCGCAGGGGATACATTCCGTGCAGGTCTCTCTGTCGCCGGTCGTCGGAACTGGGGTGGAGGCCTCCGGGGTTTGACTGGCCCCTTCCCAGCAAGACTCCCCTGCAGGTTTCTGGTGGCCTCGTAACGCTCCACCAGGTCGACCATCTCCAGGGCACTTACCGGAGACGCCTGGCCGACCCAGTGCTGGAGGGGATAAGGCAGGGCCCTCCAAAAGATGTCCGCCAACAGTCGATCCAGCATGGCAGTGGGACTTAGTAGATCAGGCTGCAGCCACTTTTGCAGCCTGTGCAGCAGATCGTAGTACTGCGGCCTAGCAGGTTCAGTCGTTTTAAAGTCCCACTGGTGGACTCTTTGAGCGCGGACCAGCACGTTCACCCCCAGTCTGGCTAGGATCTCTCCTTTCACGGTGTCATAATCGGCTGCTTGGTCGTCCGACAAGTCGAAAAACACCTGCTGGGGTCCGGAAGCCAGGAACGGAGCGACCACCTCAGCCCACTGGTCACGGGGCAGCTTCTCCCTCACGGCCACTTTTTCGAAGACTGCCAGGTAGGTCTCGGCATCATCCTCGGGGTCATCTTGGGAATTGCTGCACGGACCGCTTTCCGGGCATCATGGGCACGGTGAGAGGCTCCAGTCGCTTGCAAAGCCATTACATGTTGCAACAGCAGCTGGTTTGTCTCCTGCTGCTGCTTGTTGGCCTCCCGCTGCTGTAAATTGGCCTCCACGAGAGCCTTTACAACTGCCTCCATCTTGTCAGAGTTCACGTGTTGAAACTTTGCCGGCTTGACATATGACATTCACTTTGGAAAAAAACTTCGGCGTTACGCCAGCCTCACTGCGCATGCCCGCATCCGACACCAAATGTGGGGATTTGCTCTTGGCAGATAGGTGCGGGTGCAGTATAGAGGCAAAGGAAGCGGATTTTTAGTCATTCAACAGTGTTTTATTCACACTCTTGATAAAGCAAAACAACAGTCCTTGGTGCAGGTTCACACAGCAAACAAAACAAAAGTCCTTCAGGTTGTTAAACTCACACACTGCAGGTCAGGAGCGATCGCCTGTGCTCCTGAAAGCTGGGTCACAGCCAAATGTCCACGGCAGGCCTCTGTGCACGCTGTACGCCTGCTAGCAGCTTCCAGACTCAGGCTCAGCTACAAACTCCACTTGCTGGAGTAATTTCCCCCCAGCTGACAGTGCTGGCTGGGCTTTTAAACCCAGTCAAAAACCAGGCCTGGATCGCGGGAAGCAACTACCCACCCTACGCTTTAGTTGCTTCCAGTAAGAGCCAGCCCAGATTGGCTTTACAGCCATACTAGCTAAACAAGCTGTGTCTAGCAGCACTAGCTGCTGCTGACCTAAAAGAACAGGCTCTTACCTCACCGAGGCCAGGAACCTCGGTGACACGTATCTTCCGTCCATGACGGCACCTTGCGCCCTCTCACAGTACATAGATCCCCACATGGGCAAATATAATTGCTTTTTAGTGGAGTGAAAAGTGAGGCCTAGTTTTTCTGGTCTAACAAACACCAGATTGATTAAATTGGCCTTTTTTCAGCAAAATTACAACACTGGACAATAATGCCTTTTGGCGGTATTAATTACAAGAACACTGCTGCTAATTGGACACCAGATTTTTTATAATGCTAGTTTTGGTACATAGATCCCCACACGGGGAAATATAATTCCTTTTTAGAGGAGTGAAAACGTGAGGCCGAGTTTTTCTGGTCTAAC
This sequence comes from Bufotes viridis, assembly GCA_033119425.1. NCBI lineage: Eukaryota > Metazoa > Chordata > Amphibia > Anura > Bufonidae > Bufotes > Bufotes viridis. Next base: position 379,803,927 of record CM065593.1, on the reverse strand, counting down.
AAACACCAGATTGATTAAATTGGCCTTTTTTTTCAGCAAAATTACAACACTGGACAATAATGCCTTTGGCGGTATTAATTACAAGAACACTGCTGCTAATTGGACACCAGATTTTTATAATGCTAGTTTTGGTACATAGATCCCCACACGGGAAATATAATTGCTTTTTAGAGGAGTGAAAACGTGAGGCCTAGTTTTTCTGGTCTAACAAACACCAGATTGATTAAATTGGCCTTTTTTTCAGCAAAATTACAACACTGGACAATAATGCCTTTTGGCGGTATTAATTACAAGAACACTGCTGCTAATTGGACACCAGATTTTTTATAATGCTAGTTTTGGTACATAGATCCCCACACGGGAAATATAATTCCTTTTAGAGGAGGTGAAAACGTGAGGCCTAGTTTTTCTGGTCTAACAAACACCAGATTGATTAAATTGGCCTTTTTTTCAGCAAAATTACAACACTGGACAATAATGCCTTTGGCGGTATTAATTACAAGAACACTGCTGCTAATTGGACACCAGATTTTTTATAATGCTAGTTTTGGTACATAGATCCCCACACGGGGAAATATAATTCCTTTTTAGAGGAGTGAAAACGTGAGGCCTAGTTTTTCTGGTCTAACAAACACCAGATTGATTAAATTGGCCTTTTTTTCACCAAAATTACACCACTGGACGATATAATGCCTTTTGGCGGTATTAATTACAAGAGGACTGCTGGTATTTTAGAACACCGGAATTGTTAAAATGCTAGTTTTGCTAGATAAATTTCCCACACTGGGAGAAATATTGCCTAAGCCTTTTTACAGTATTAATTACAACAGGAGTGCTTCTTCTGGTCTAACACCAGAATAATTTTATTATTACGGTGAAAGCTTTTTCTAATTTATATTTCTGGCACATAAAAAAAATATTTCTGGCTGACAGTATTGGACAAAGTAGTGGCACTGGCTAGCCTAGCTGGAACAGCACATTCATGGGATTTGCTATCCAAGTGGGTTACTTTCAGTTTCACCACTGATATATTAAATATCTTTGCAGTTAGTATGGGTGACACAAGCACAGCCAAACCCCTGATGTAGTATATCTATGAAAAAATCGACTATTGCATTAGATTAATGGACGTTGTGGCAGCTTTTGCTGTAGCACCGCAAGTCCCAAAATGGCCGCCGCCTATCAGCCAAGTAACATGTGCCAGAAAACAGTCTGCCCAGCCAGAAAAAAAATTGACTTTGACTGAGCAGCTGAATCGCTGTTGTTCTGATTCACAGGTGTAGATTTTTAACTTCTTTGGAGCTTTGGTTTACACTCTGTGGCAGCAAGTGCTGGCGCACCACAAGTCCCAAAATGGCCACCGCCGGTCAGCCCAGTTACATGTGCCAGTAAAAATCGCTCTGGCCAGTCTCAACAAAATAGTGACTTTCAGTGAACAGCTCAGCTGAGTTGTTCTGATGCACAGGTGTGGAAAGGTAGATCACTTCTTTATCCCTGCCTATCTCGCCCTCACAGAAGCTGCATCCTCTCCCTACACTAGTCAGAGCAGTGTGACGTGCGGCGCTACGTGACTCCAGCTTAAATAGAGGCTGGGTCACATGCTGCACTTGGCCAATCACAGCCATGCCATTAGTAGGCATGGCTGTGATGGGCTCTTAGGGCAAGAAGTAAAACGCTAGCTGATTGGCTGCTGTGCAGCCCTTCAGAAAGCGGGAAGTAATCGACGAACACCGGACCCGAACCCAAACTTTTTTGAAAATGTCCGGGTTCGGGTCCGTGTCACGGACACCCCAAAATTCGGTACGGACCCGAACGATTCTCGAACTGTTCGCTCAACACTATTTTCTGGTCAAAGCGTATAGTGGCCTATTTCAGTCGAACAAGAAATATATATTCTCAGGTCCCTTCTACAGTTATTTCTGGTGAAAGCGTATAGGGGGTATTACAGTAAAAAAAGTAAAATATATACGCACTGAACTGTTGCAGTTTTTTCTGGTAAAAGCGTATAAAGGCATGTTTCAGAACTTGAAGAGATATGTAAATGCGGGCTACTTGAGAGACCTTGGTGCGGTGCCTGAGCTTAAGACATGTCCTCTTAGTAGGAAATGTTGAACTATAACCTCTCAATTTTAACATCAGTGTGAGGGTTTAGTATTACCGCAGAGTGCACCTGTCTTTGCTATTGATACGTTTTTGATTGTTCTCCAAATCCACATAATCGTTACCTTATGTAGGATGGTTATTGTGGTACTTGTAGTCCGTTGCTGGCATCTTTCATTGTATGCATTTTTTTGCTGTTCGTTGCCATCAGCAACGGACTACGAATGCAGGATATGCTCCCCTATGTACATGCACAACTGCATATGAGTTTGAGCATATCCTGCCTCTTTAACACCACTTTTTCTAATGGTTTGTAAATATATAAACGCACTTCAATCTTTAATTTTTTTCTTGTCAAAGCGCATAGTAACCAATTTAAGTGCAACAAAAAATATATATTCTTAGTGCACTACTGCAGTGATTTCTGCTGAAAGCGTATAGGGGTGTATTTCAGTACTTCAAGAAATATAGAAACGCAGTTCACTCTTCAATTTTTTTCTGGTCAAAGCGTATAGTGGCCTAATTCAGTCCAACGAGAAATATATATTCTCAGTTCACTGTTGCAGTAATTTCTGATGAAAGCGCATAGGGGCAATTTCAGTACTTCAATAAAAATATATAAGCACTTCAATCTTTAACTTTTATCTGGTCAAAGCGTCAAGAAAAATATATTCTCAGTGCATTTTCGCAGTCAATTGTGGTGAAAGCGTTTTGTGGCTTATTTCAGTAGAAAAAGAAATATATATTTGTCGCTTTTAGGGGCATTTTAATTTCCGTTTTATTTGTTTAGTTCAGCTACAAGTATGTCAGGCAGAGAAGTGTCAGGCCATGCACAGAGGAGTGGCAGAGGCCTGAATTGTGTTTCTGCCACAAGCAGAGGTCACAGCAGAGTAAGGGGTCGTGGCAGCAGTAGTCGCAGCGAGAGGCCTGAGCTCCCGGTGTCATTCAACGGCCGTGTCTTGACCAGCAACCCAGTGGTTCTTGATTGGTTAACTCGGTCATCCATGTCTTCCCAAGTGACATAAGGCACCAACAGTCGGTGGGTTTGTCAGACTCAAACTTTAGTTGGCATGGCAAGGGAGCAGGCCCTGTGCCCTTACCTGTCCTCAACCTGCCCGTGGCCTTTTCTGTTCCCTCACCACGAGAAGTACTACATGCAGTAGGCTCAGTTTCACTTTTTAGCGAGGAAGAGCTACTAGAGGACAGTCAGCAGCTACTGCCCAGCCAAGATGTGGAGAAGACATCCGCCGCTTCCTCCCCTAGGTGGGCAAGAAGTGATAAGGAGAGTGGCAAGGGAGCTTATGTTGCGAGTGGTCAGGCTCCTGACCCAGAGGCCGTTGAGGAGGACATCCGTGCTTTGCAGACAGTACTCAATGATGATAAAGCTGATCGCACTTTGGAGCCGGGTGAAGAAGAAGCTACGTCATCATCAGGAGAAGAGGGTGGCAGCTTGCCCATCAGGCAGCAGCTGAGCCAGCAGGTCGCTAGTGTGGCCGGGAGTCAGCAGGGTGTCAGTAGTGGGAGGTTGGGAGCCAAACGGGCACAGGGTAGACGAACCGCTTTGCAGCAACCTAATTGCATGGAAGGGAGTGGTGCACGGGTTTACGGAAGCAGCGGCGGTAGCAGTCAGCCAGTGAGTAGTTTTGGGGGAAAGATCAGGTACTCGGCGCTGTGGCAGTTTTTTGTGAAGCCGCTGGAGAAGGTCAACATGGCCATATGTAGAATATGTGGGCAGAAGGTGAAGTGTGGCCAGAGTGCCAATGTTGCGTCAACATATGCAGCGTCACTATAAAGTGGCCTGGGATAACTGTGGCTCCGATGTGGTGGTCCAGCCTACCGCAGCTACCGCTACATCACCCAGTGGCACACAACCAGTTTCAGCCAGTCAAGGCTCCACCATCTCAGCCGAAGGGAGCTGTCTGTCAATCCCATCTTCTGTGGGTCCAGATGCTCCTGCTCCTACTCCTCGTCAGTCATTCAGTCAGCAATCAATCACCAAAGCCATTGCCAAGAGACAACAGTATGCGTGCATGCATCCAACAGTGCAGAAGCTGAATGTGCTACTCTCCAAGTTGCTGGTGCTTCAGTCCCTCCCTTTCCAAGTGGTGGACTCTGCACCTTTCAGAAAACTAATGGCTTGTGCCAAGCTGAGGTGGAGAGTCCCAAGCTGTCATTTCTTTGCCAAAAAATCAGTACCAGCCCTGCACACGTATGTATAACAGAAGGTGGGCCAGTCCTTGAGCCTGTCGGTGTCTGCCAACGTGCACGGCAGCGCTGACTTGTGGAGCTATATCTACGGTCAGGGACAATACATGTCCTTTACGGCCCACTGGGTGAATGTGGTTCCTGCACAGCTACACCAGCAACTTGGACAGGTCACGCCGCTTCCGCCCCCACGTTGTCACGCTGTTGGTCTTGCAACAATGTCTGCCTCTGCCTCCTCATCCTCCACCATGTCCTCAGCCTCCACTGCAGGGACAAGTCACGGTGCCCCTCCAGCATACCAAATGTGCAGAGCTCGGCGGTGTCATGCTGTTCAGCACCTGGTTTGCCTTGGCGAATGGAGTCACACAGTGTGATGCATCAAGAAATCAAATCCTGGCATTCTCTGCGACAACTGAAAATTTAAACTATGCTGACCGACAATGGGAAAAACATGGTGTCGGCGCTGCTTCAAGGAAGGCACAGTGTTCTACACCACTATAAAGGCTCTCAGCAGCCAGGAAATAGACGTTTTTTTTTAAACGTAATTCACCGTGAATATATTCGGATCAAATCTAATTTTTCCAGTAAAATTTGGCGAACCGGCAAATCTAATTTTTGAAAAATCTCTAGTCTTAACAATGGGCTGGCTAACTTTTGTTTTTGTGCTTGCAGTTAGCATTTGATGGTGTGCCTGTGTCCAATTTCATTATACATTCCTGACTAACCCACAAGCTGATTTGCGGGAGAAAGAAAATGTAGCATTTAGCATAAGTTCCTGTCCAAGAGAAGTCACCTTGCCATGGTGGATGGGCACACAAAATTTTTATCAAATGTATTTGCTAACAACCTCATATTGATTTATATAGTTTGTATATTATTAATTCTTAGCCTTTCGTTTTATTTTTATGATTTCATTTTCTGAAAAAATAAAACTCTTTTGTCATTACTTGTGAATAATACATTATCTAACAAGCAACTTTGGTTTGTACCCATAGAAGACTAAAATAATTTATGTATTTTTCAACTCATTAGCTACTTTAAAATTTTACAAATTGAACAAATTTAGCATATTTAAAACATTTTGACAAAAAAAAATTCAAAACACAACATAGGGAAAGCAGCATCAATTCTATGTATATAAATAGTATATAAATAGTCAGGATGCTATGGGAAAGCAAGTAGGAAAAAGACTGCATTACAGAGGTTTCTGAATATGAAAATTTGATGTGAGGAATAAGTTCTGATTTGCGTTGTTAATTCAGATGTTCCACTCCATGGAGTGACAGTGCAGCAGATGAGCTGAACATGCAATTATATTGAACAGAGTGTCCATCTGTAATCTGTAAAATCTTACCTTGTGGTCATATTTATAGAAATTATTAGTTTTTTTTATCACTACTGCACATTTGTAGCTTCAGTAGGATGTTTTTTTTTCAAAGCACAGGAATTATTTTTGAAATAGAAGTAAATAGTTCTGGAATCCATGCTTTAATTTGTAGTATTAGTATTTTAAGATTAATTTGAAGACTAATGCCTTTATGGAAATTGATTTATTCCTTGAAGCTTGTCATTATGATTATCAGGAGGAAGGTCAAATGGAAAGCATGTAACAGTCAGGACTGATTTATAATTTTGAGACTAAAAAAACAGCTAGAAAAGGAGGACAACTTGTTTTCTATTACAAGGGAAAACTCAGTCTCTGGAAGTGGAATTTGAAGAAATGTTTTAACCATCTCTGGACATAGTAATTCAAATAAGTCTGTTTAGTGGAGATAGCAATAGTTCATTACCAAAGCATATTGAAAACCTATTTTAAGAAGGTTTGTGTTGCTCAAAGATTAATTTACCATCATGTCTATCCTTGCAATCCTCATGCAAATAGTTAGGACTTAAATTGGCATTATTTCATGACAGACTACTTCATGATGTCCAAAATAAAAAGGTTTAATATTCATCAGCCATGAACATTCTTTCTAGGAGGAAATTGTCAAAATTAAATTGTGCAATTATTGTTTTTTAATGAAGTTGGTAATGTATTATAGAAAAATTATTTCGCCTAGGAATGCAATGCATAATGAATCAAATTAAGAAAAAATATTAGTAATTAATAAACATGAACACAGACTTGTTCTTAGGAAGGAGTCTATAAATGTTATTGCTTTGTGAAATTTAGGACAAGAAAAGTCTTTAAAAGAAAAAAAAATCTGAATATGCTCCAATGTATGCAGACCTACAATATGTGTCTTCATGATTATAGATGGCAAACAAATTATAGGTTACAACAGAAGAACATGACTCCAAGATCAAACAACACAGGGCTGTAATCAGGTAGACATCTGCTCCTGGTACCACATCTTTTTGTGGCCCAACTCGATATCTTCCCCTATATAAATGTTTATGCTAGCAAATAAACACCATTTATTTAGAATGGGAAATTTAAATTTAATGAAAATTAAATGAAATCTAAATGTTATTTATCTTAAATTATTTATATTATTTCTTACTATTTCATTTAAATAATATTGGTATAATCTAGTCCAGTTTTTACTATATTTTATTATGTTGTTCCAGTCCAGAAATTATGCAAAACATTTTACCTATAAAAGAAGCAAATACACTTGTGCATGATTATCTTGACTTATGGCTACTGAAGAGGGGGCCAGGAGCCCCAAAACGCATATAGCCTAACCTGGAGTGGCTTTCGGAATAAATATTTTTATTTTTACATCTCTAACCGTGCAAAACATTTAGAAGGAACTCTATCTGTGCCATTCACTTGGCGGGAAAACACTATCACATTCAGTGGTGGCGCAAGTATTCAATAAATCTTACATCTGGCAAGGCTCCGCCAACCCTTTTTTGCATAGGTGCATACTCATTGTGGGTGTGAGTTACTCGTTTGCTGCAAACAAGGCTGCACACAGCATAGTTGTAGTGAGAAGTGGTGGTCACACAGCAGACCTGCCACTGATTACTACAGAACTGCATCCTTATCCCGGCAACTTACCAAATTTGGAGCTGTGAGTGGTGGTCTCACAGCTGCCTAAAACCCACATACCACGACATACAATTGCAAGTTTAAAAACATTAAACATTATCCATTACCCTAAAACCGCTCCATATAATCTGCAGCATCTATAGCAAAATAATAGTTGCAACTATTCTTTAAAAAACACCCAGGGTATACATATATTGGAGCATACGGAATAGAATCAATTTATGTTTTACTTTAGATCACAACTATTACTTTTTATTACATTTATCCTTGCCACTAAATTGTCAATCCACATTAATAATAACTGCAGAGCCCACAGCAAATGCATGGACTGGAATTGGTTTACTACAATAAACACTTTATTGTAATCTATATATGGGATTCATTATTTTAACCCGATACAGGAGGCTTTTGTGTTTTCATTTTTATTCCCTATCTTCCTTGAGCCATAACATTTTATATGATCACATAGCCATATGAGGGCTTATTTTTTGCGGGACAAGTTGTACTTTCTAATGCCACCATTTAATATAGCATACAATGTAGTGGGAAATGGGGAAAAAAATTCCAGTTCCCTTTGCAGCAAAGCTTCATTCTCTGGGTCAGTATGATTATAACAATACCAAATATGTATAGGTCTTTTATGTCTAAATAGTGTAAAAATAAATTGAAACTTTGAAATAAAGGTTTTTATATATATTTAAAAATTTTTAGATTTTTTTTAATGGTTTTGTAGCTTGTGTTTGAGGCTACTAGACTGTATATATTTTTTTTATTCTGTACCATTATGTTTATTATATATCCATATTGGTACTAGAATTGCTTATTTCTTATGTTGGCCGGCCACCTGCTGGCCCAAATAAGAATTGTAGCTTCAATACCCTGGGTCTCTTCAGTGAGACCCAGCATATTGAATTCAATTACCGGCATCCTCATTGGCCACCAAGGATTCTGGTAAGAAGCCCAGAAGAGCAATCGTTTACCAACACTTGATCGCGGCATCTAAAGGCTTTAATGACCACTATCGGCAATATTTCCAGTCACAGTCAGTAGCCACGGATCTCAGCTGTTTGAAAAAGTGGAGACCCACCGGCCATGAGGTCTGCTGTACGCACGAATAGGTGCCCTGTTTACCCAGGGTTAAGGTTATTTTTTTCTGACTCTGTATTGTTTTTATATGACCAATTAAATTGCATATTTTTTAAATATGAGTCTGGAGCACCCAACCTTTATTATATATTTTTATCATTGTTTATCTGCAGGCACCAGATAGGTGCAGGTATTCAAAAATGTTTATATATTGTTTATGTTGATCCAACTTTAATCAGATGAGCCATTCATTGTATCTATTTCTAGCATGTTTGTAATGTATGGCTGTCCCCTACCTAGTGCCATGAGCAGTTTAGTGCGGTCAAACCTGCCGATTATACTCCCTCTAGTACTCTGGTCCTATCAAACAGCTGCTAATATCCTTCTTAGTATTAGTTTTGTGTTGTGCAGGCCAAGAATGATGACAGAATTTTCTTTGAATTGATATGGCCTGTGAGTTATTTTTACTTGGTGGATCTGTAAAAAATGTTCGTACCTGCTGTTTTTATGTTGATTTGAAGGAAAACCCGGAGAACATTGTATTTTTCCACTAGGAACAAAATGAAAATGATTCACCAGCCATTTGATGGCATAATGACAATCGGCTGGAGTGATGATGTACTTGTTAGCTGTGTTTAGCGGTATGGGACTTTGTGATAGATTGCTACTTGCAACAATATAAACTATGAGAAGAAACTATTGCAGCAATTGGTCCACGCTTTTCTCAATAGTGATTTTTGATACAATATATTATTTGTGTTTCACATAAAGTAATACATTGGATAGTAATAGTTATGATGGATTTTCCCAGTTGTGAGCAAATGTTATATGAGTGGGTTTTTTACATCACATTTACTGCTCTGTTTGAGGTTTGTTTCCACTCAGTTTCTTAATCTTCTGATTGAAAATTATTTAAAATGTCTCATATAAATGTGGTTTGAGAAAAAGAGTCTGTAACTAGTTATATCTACATTCGCACAGGACTGAAGGCTAATATACTGTTAGTCCATCCAGAGGAGTTGGGAAAATTGAATGTACCGCTAGACTATCTAAGAGAAGTAGGATATTTTAACTCCAAGTTTTCTTTGTAATTTTTCTATTTATCTAAATTGCTTAAAATCAAATTTCTGTTCTGATGTATTTCATGACAATCTCTTTTTATAGGTCAAAGCTCATCATTGTTCAATAAATTAATAAATTCTGGCACTTGGAGGAGAAAAAGTTGCACCTGTTGCCAAGATAGCAGTTCTTGGACACTGAGTGGGATATTTGCTTGGGTAAACTACTATACAACAGCACGGTGAGTTTAACAACTGGATTTGGCAAGACCTGCACTCCAGAATCCTGGCTTCTCACTCCAGAAATGTGTGTTAAATCTGGATGTGCCAATTTTAACAAATAATGTACGACATTTGAGAAATTTTAGACCCTGCACATATAGTGTGCTGCTCCTAGTTACCTTTGTGTGCATCAAGCTATTTGTACCACCTAATCAAGGTCGTCTGTGGGCTAGGTGAGGTAAGGTCTGCTGGGTCTGTGCAGGGTCTGCTGTCCTGAATGTAAATGCCCACCGGCATAGGTAGGTTTAGAGTAGGACCGGCCTGACTGAGACCACTAGAGATGGGCGAATCGAAGCTGACGAAGTGGAATTCTTTTAAAATTTCAGGAAAAATTCAATTTTCAACGAATGAAAAATTTTCCTCGCGCTTCATGATAACGAATCACAATTTTCTTAAAATGGCGGTTACACATGTGAGGTCTGAGGACATGGGGCAAGGAACTCTGGGGTGGCGGGATCACCCAGATTGACATGACTGCATGCAGTCAATCAGCAGCCAGCCCTGTGATGTCACAGCCCTAGAAATACGTCTTCCATCTTACAGTCAGACATTTTCCGAAAACGATTGTTGAAAAAAAAGACTTAAAAAACTATTTATAAATGCAAGGAAAGGATAGGGAGTAGAGTTGAGCGAACACCTGGAAGTTCGGGTTTCTTGAAGTTCGGTTGTCAAGTCAATGGGGACCCGAACTTTTGGGCACTAAAAAGGCTGTAAAATAGCTCAGGAAAGGGCTAGAGGGCTGCAAAAGGAAGCAAAATGTAGGTAAATCCCCTGCAAACAAATGTGGATAGGGAAATTACTTAAAATAAAATAAGATAAATAAAAATTAACCAGCATCAATTGGAAACTTGGAGGAGGAGGAGCTGGAATAGGAGGTTGGGGTGGCATCAGGTGGGAATGCTATGGGAGTTGATGTTCTCATCACAGCCAAAAAGGATTCATGTCTGCCTGCAGTGCCACAGGCCTCATTCACAGACTCAGGGCCATGGCACCCAGACGGAGGAGAGGTTCATTCAACTTCGGGTTGCCCCGCAAAATAATGATAAAATGAAAAAAAGAGGATTCAATAAAGAAGTGCCCTGGAGTACAAGAATATATGGTTAAGGGGAGGTAGTTATAAATGTCTATTCTGCACAAGGAATGGACAGGTCCTGTGGGATCACCTTGTCCACGTTGGCTGTGGACAGGTGGCTGCGTTTGTCAGTAATGACGCCACCTGCCGTGCTGAATACACGTTTAGACAAAACACTGGCTGCCGGGCAGGCCAGCACCTCCAAGGCATAAAAGGTTAGTTCTGGCCATGTGGACAATTTGGAGACCCAGAAGTTAAATGGGGCCGAACCATCAGTCAGTACGTGGAGGGGTGTGCACACAAACTGTTCCATTATATTAGTGAGACGCTGCCTCCTGCTAACATGTTCCGTATCAGGTGGTGGTGCAATTAGCTGTGGCGTGGAGACAAACCTTTTCCACATCTTTGCCATGCTAACCCTGCCCTCAGAGGAGCTGGCCGTGACACAGCTGCATTGGCGACCTCTTGCTCCTCCTCTGCCTTCACCTTGGGCTTCCACTTGTTCCACTGTGACATTTTTGAATGCTCTCAGTAGCGCGTCTACCAACGTGCACTTGTACTCGCGCATCTTCCTATCACGCTCCAGTGCATGAAGTAAGGTGGGCACATTGTCTTTGTACCGGGGATCAGCAGGGTGGCAACCCAGTAGTCCGCACATGTTAAAATGTGGGCAACTCTGCTGTCGTTGTGCAGGCACTGCAGCATGTAGTCGCTCATGTGTGCCAGGCTTCCCAGAGGTAAGGACAAGCTGTCCTCTGTGGGAGGCGTATTGTCATCGTCCTCCGTTTCCCCCCAGCCACGCACCAGTGATGAGCCCGAGCTGCGTTGGGTGCCACCCCCCTGTGAACATGCCTTATCCTCATTCTCCTCCACCTCCTCATCCTCGTTCTCCAGTAGTGGGCCCTGGCTGGCCACATTTGTACCTGTCCTCTGCTTTTGCAAAAAACTCCCTCTGAGCCACTTCTAAGAGACTGGCCTGAAAGTGCTAAAAATGACCCCTCTTCCTCTTCCTCCTCCTCCTCCTGGGCCACCTCCTCTTCCATCATCGCCCTAAGGGTTTTCTCAAAGAGACATAGAAGTGGTATTGTAACACTGATAACGGCGTCATCGCCACTGGCCATGTTGGTGGAGTACTCGAAACAGCGCAACAGGACACACAGGTCTCGCATGGAGGCCCAGTCATTGGTGGTGAAGTGGTGCTGTTCCGCAGTGCGACTGACCCATGCATGCTGCAGCTGAAACTCCAATATGGCCTGCTGCTGCTCGCACAGTATCTCCAGCATGTGCAAGGTGGAATTCAGCACATGCGCCAGGCTTGGGATGTGCGTCAAACCGGCTAGTCCCAGAGCTGGGATGAGATTTCACCCATTATCGCACACCACCAGGCCGGGCTTGAGGCCCACCGACAGCAACCACTCGTCGGTCTGTTGTTCAATACCCCGCTACAACTCCTGCGCGGTGTGGGGCCTGTCCTCCAAACATATGAGTTTCAGAATGGCCTGCTGACGTTTACCCCGGGCTGTGCTGAAGTTGGTGGTGAAGGTGTGTGGCTGACTGGATGAGCAGGTGGAAGAAGAGGAGAAGGAACCAGAGTAGGAGGAGGAGGCTACAGGAGGCAAAGAATGATGCCCTACAAACCTTGGCGGCGGAAGGACGTGCGCCAAAGAACTCTCTGCCTGGGGCCCAGCCTCCACTACATTTACCCAGTGTGCAGTTAGGGAGATATAGTATCCCTGTTCATGCATACTGGTCCACGTATCTGTGATTAGGTGGACCTTGCCACAGATGGCGTTGCGCACTGCACACTTGATTTTATCGGATACTTGGTTGTGCAGGGAAAGCACGGCGGTCTTGGAGAAGTTGTGGCGGCTGGGAACAGCATACTGTGGGACAGCAATCGCCATCAGCTGTTTGAAGCTCTCTGTGTCCATCAGCTTGAATGACAGCATTTCAAGGGCCAGTAGTTTACAAATGCTGGCATTCAGGCCCAGGGCTCGAGGGTGGGTAGGTCGGAATTTATGCTTTCTCTCCAAGGTTTGTGAGATGGAGAGCTGAACGTTGCCGTGTGACATGGTGGAGATGCTTGGTGATGGAGGTGGTGGTGTTGGTGGCACATCCTCTTTTTGGTGGGCGGCAGGCTCCAACATTCCTCCCGAGGCGGAGGAAGAGGCCGAGGCAGCAGCAGAAGAGGGAGTAGGGGGAGCCTGAGTGAGTTCCTTGTTTTTAAAGTGTTTACTCCACTGCAATTCATGCTTTGCATGTAGATGCCTGGTCATGCAGGTTGTGCTAAGGTTCAGAACATTAATGCCTCGCTTCAGGCTCTGATGGCACAGCGTGGAAACCACTCAGGTCTTGTCGTCAGCACATTGTTTAAAGAAGTGCCATGCTAGGGAACTCCTTGAAGCTGCCTTTGGTGTGCTTGCTCCCTGGTGGCGGTGGCCAGTAGCAGGTGAACTCTCTTGGCAGCGGCTGTTCTGCTTTTGCCCCCTGCTCCCTCTTTTGCTACGCTGTTGGCTCGGTCTCACCACTGCCTCTTCCTCTGAACTATGAAAGTCAGTGGCACGACCTTCATTCCATGTGGGGTCTAGGACCTCATCGTCCCCTGCATCGTCTTCTACACAGTCTTCCTCCCTGACCTCCTATTCGGTCTGCACACTGCAAAAATACGCAGCAGTTGGCACCTGTGTTTTGTCATCATCAGAGACGTGCGGACTCAGATGAGGTGGTATTCCCATGTCCTCATCATCAGGAAACATAAGTGGTTGTGCATCAGTGCATTCTATGTCTTTCACCACTGGGAAAGGGCTAGGTGTATTCCCTTGGGAAACCCTGCCAGCAGAGTCTTCAAACAGCATCAGCATAAGAGACTGCTGCATAACTTGAGGCTCAGACAGTTTCCCTGTAATGCATGGGGGTGATATGACAGACTGATGGGCTTGGTTTTCAGGCGCCACCTGTGCGCTTTCTGCAGTAGACTGGGTGGGAGATAATATTGTGAACATGCTGGATCCACTGTCGGCCACCCAATTGACTAGCGCTTGTACTTGCTCAGGCCTTACCATCCTTAGAATGGCATTGGGCCCCACCAAATATCGCTGTAAATTCTGGCAGGTATTGGAACCTGAGGTAGTTGGTTCACTAGGACATGTGGCAGAACAGCCACGTCCTCTCCCAGCACCAGAGGGTCAACTAACAACACCACGACCATGTCCGCGTCCCTTACTAGATGTTTTCCTCATTGTTACCGTTCACCACAATAAGAAAAAAATGATTTAGCCTAATGTATTGAATTCAAATTCAGGCCTTTTTTTTTACAGGCACCTAACACTATCTGGCTATCTATTTATGTACCATATTACACTAATCCAGGCACAGCAGTGACCACAGATTTAGGGGAATATCAATTGTAGGCCTAGTATTTAGGCCCTGGATGAAAGGTATCTTTTTACGGACTGATTTAAACTTTGAGATGCACAGTAGCGTGTGAAAAAATATATAGGATTATCCTTTCAGCACTTGTATTTTAACACTTTGTGTAATATACCCTTTAACGGAAAGAAATACACTTAGAGATGCAAAACAGTGTGTGCAAATGTAGAAGATTCTGCCGTATTTTAACACTTACTGTAATATACCCTTTAACAGGAAAGAAATACACTTGTAGATGCACGCTTAGTGTAATATACCCTTTAATGGAAAGATTTACACTTGGCCTGCAACAGCTGGAACAACAGATTTTGGATATTACTATTTTGGTAATTGAATTTCACCCCAGAAAAAAATATATCCTTTGCCGGACACTATTAAACAGATTTACAGTATTTCTATTTTTGCAACTGAATTTCACTGCAGAAAATAATATATCCTATGACGGACACTATGAAATTTGTCCAGTCACAGCTGGAACACCAGATTTACTGTATTTCTATTTTGGCAACTGAATTTAACCCCAGAAAATAATAAATCCTTTGCCGGACACTATTAAACTTGGCCAGCCACTGCTGGGACACCAGATTTATGGTATTGCTATTTTGGCAATTGAAATCCACCCCAGAAAAAAATATATCCTTTGCCGGAGACTATTAAACTTGGCCAGCCTCTGCTGGGACACCAGATTTACGGTATTGCTATTTTGGCAATTGAATTTCACCGCAGATAATAATATATCCTATGACGGACACTATGAAACTTGTCCAGTCACAGCTGGAACACCAGATTTACGTTACTTCTGTTTTTGCAACTGAAGTTTTCCCCCCAGAAAAAACTATATCCTTTGCCGGACACTATTAAACTTGACCAGCCACAGCTGAAACCACTGATTTATGGTATTGCGATTTTGGCAATTGAATTTCATCCCAGAACAAAATATAATCTTTGCCGGACACTATTAAACTTGTCCAGCCCCAGCTGGAACACCAGATTTACAGTATTTATATTGTTGCAACTGTATTTCCCCCCCGAAAATAATATATCCTTTGACGGACACTATTAAACTTGGCCAGCCACAGCTGAAACCACTGATTTATGGTATTGCTATTTTGGCAATTGAATTTCACCGCAGAAAATAATATATCCTATGACGGACACTATGTAACTTGTCCAGTCACAGCTGGACCACTAGATTTACGGTATTGCTATTTTGGCAATTGAATTTCACCCCAGACAAAAATATATCCTTTACCGGACACTATTAACCTTTGCTAGCCACTACTGGGACACCAGATTTAGGGGATTGCTATTTTGGCAATTGAATTTCACCACAGAACAAAATCTATTCTTTGTCAGACAGCAGACAGTATTTCACTTGGCTAGCCACAGCTGGAACACCAGATTTAGGGATTGCTCTTTTGGCAATTTAATTTAACCCCTCAATAAAATATAGAAATTTATATCCTGAGTTTCTAGGGGTGAAAATAAGCATAGCCAAGCTCCTGATGTAGGATATAGCAAAAAAACCCTAGTATTGATGGACTTGAAGGCGCTAGGAACATTGATAGGAAAGTGATAAACAGGTGCTGGGAATGATTATTTGGGGATCCAAATAGTCATTACACAGCTTTGTCATTCCAGCTTTTTGTCATTGGGCTGCAAGTGTTATGTTGAAAAGCCTTTAGAAGCTTATAACTTAGTATCTTATTCAGTACTACAAGAAAACGATATGCACATTTCACTTCTGCAATTATTTCTGTTGAAAGCATATAGGGGCGTATATCAGTAAAAAAGAAAAATATATATGCACTGCACTGTAGCAGTTATTTTTAGTGAAAGTGTATACAGGCGTATGTCAGTACTAGAAGAAAAATATATATGCACTCTTTAATTTTTTTCTGGTCAAAGCATATAGTGGCCTATTTCAGTCCAACAAGAAATATATATTCTCAGATCTCTTCTGCAGTTATTTCTGGTGAAAGCGTATAGGTTAATATTTCAGTAAAAAATGAAAAATATATATAAGCACTGCACAGTTGCAGTTTTTTCTGGTGAAAGCGTATAGGGACGTATTTCATTACTTCAAGAAATATGTATACGCACTTCCATTTTTTTTTTCCTGGTCAAAGCGTATAGTGGCCAATTTCAATGCAAGAAGAAATCTATATTCTCAGTCACTGCTGCAGTGAGTTCTGTTAAAAGCATATAGGGGCGTATTTCTGTACTTCAAGAAATATATATACACACTTTAATCTTTAACCCCTTAAGGACTCGGCCCTATTTCAGCTTAAGGACCTGGCAATTGTTTGCAAATCTGACCAGTGTCACTTTATGTGGTGATAACTTTAAAACGCTTTTTCTTATCCAGGCCATGCTGAGAATGTTTTTTTGTCACATATTGTACTTCATGACAGTAGTAAATGAAGTTGAAAAATTATATTTTTATTTATAAAAAAAAAATAGCAAATTTACCAAACATTTCGAAAAATTTGCAATTTTCCAAGTTTCAATTTCTCTTCTTTTATAATAAAGAAGAGTAATAAAGCCAAAAAAATTAGTGATTTAGATTCCCCATATGTCTACTTCATGTATTGATCATTTTGGCAATGCAATTTCATTGTTTGGGGACGTTGCAAGGCTTAGAAGTTTAGAAGCAAATCTTTAAATTTTTCAGAAATTTTCAAAAACCCACTTTTTAGTGACCAGTTCAGGTCTGAAGTCACTTTGTGAGGCTTACATAATAGAAACCACTCAAAAATGACCCCATTCTAGAAACTACACCCCTCAAGGTATTCAAAACTGATTTTACAAATGTCATTAACCCTTTAGGTTTTCCAAAAGAGTTAATGGCAAATGGAGATAAAATGTCAGAACTTCGATTTTTTGGAAAATTTTCCATTTGAATCCATTTTTTCCAGTAACAAAGGAAGGGTTAGCAGCCAAACAAAACTCAATATTTATTGCCCCGATTCTGTAGTTTGCACAAACACCCTATATGTGGTCGTAAACTGCTGTATGGCAAAACGGCAGGGCGTAGAAGGAAAGAAACGCCATATGGTTTTTGGAATTCGGATTTTGCTGGACTGGATTTTTGACACCATATCCCATTTGAAGCCCCCCCATGCACCCCTAGAGTAGAAACTCCACAAAAGTGACTCCATCTAAGAAACTACACCCCTGAAGGTATTCAAACCCGATTTTATAAACTTTGTTAAACATTTAGGTGTTCCACGAGAGTTATTGGCAAATGGAGATGAAATTTCAGAATTTCTATTTTTGTTACCTTGCCTCAAAAAAAGTGTAATATAGAGCAACCCAAAATCATATTTACCCTAAAATATTACAAACAAAACTGCCATCTTATCCCGTACTTTCCTAAATAGGGTCACTTTTTTGGAGTTTCTACTGTAGGAGTGCATCTGGGGGGCTTCAAATGAGACATAGTGTCAAAAAAACAGTCAAGCAAAATCTGTCTTCCAAAAACCATATGGCGTTCCCTTCCTTTTACGTCCTGCTGTTTGGCCATACAGTAGTTTACGACCACATATAGGGTGTTTCTGCAAACTAGAGAATCAGGGCAATAAATATTGAGTTTTGTTTGGCTGTTGACCCTTGCTTTGTTACTGGAAAAATGGATTAAAATGGAAAATTTGCAAAAAAAATAGCAGTTTTCGGACCATTTTTATTTTTTGTTATTTACATCGTTGAACTGACAGGTTAGATTGTGTGCTATTTCTATAAAGCAGGTTGCTACGGATGCGAAAATACCAAATATGGCTACTTTTTGGGGGGTTTTGCTTCAGTTTTACATAATAAAGCATTTTTGAAAAAAATTATTTTTTAGTGTCTCCACATTCTGAAAGCCATAGATTTTTTATTATTTTTTGGGCGACTGTCTTATGTAGGGGCTCATTTTTTGCGGGATGAGATGTCGGTTTCATTGGCACTATCTTGGGGTGCATATGACATTTTGGTCGCTTGCTATTACACTTTTTGTGATGGAAGGTGACAAAAATAGCTTTTGACACCGTATTTTTTATTTTTTTTTGTTGTGTTCACCTGAGGGGTTTGGTCATGTGTTATTTTTATAGAGCAGGTTTTGACGGATGCGACGATACATAATATGTATACTTTTTATTTATTTATTTAAGTTTTACACAATATCATCATTTTTTAAAACAAAAAAAAAAATCATGTTTTAGTGTCTCCATAGTCTGAGATCCAATATTTTTTTGTGGTGATTGTCCTATTTGGGGTATCATTTTTTGCAGCATGAGATGACAGTTTTATTACCACTATTTTTGGGTGCATATCACTTTTTGATCGCTTGCTATTACAGTTTTTGAGATGTGAGGTGACAAAAATGTTTTTTTTCTACAATGTTTTTATTTATTTTATCGGTATTTACCTGAGGGGTTAGATCATGTGATATTTTTATATAGCAGGTTTTTACGGACGCGGCAATACATAATATGTATACTATATTTTAATTTATTTTACTTTAACACAATAATAGCATATCACCCACCACTGGAGAAGGCACCATTCAGTTGTTTAGGCCCCAGCACCCAGACAGAGGAGAAAGGTCCCACATCAGAGAATCATGGGTCATATCACCCACCACTGGAGAAGGCCACTTTCAGTTATTTAGGCCCCAGCACCCAGACAGAGGAGAAAGGTCCCACAGCAAGGAATAAGGCGTCATATCACCCACCACTGGAGAAGGCCACTTTCAGTTATTTAGGCCCCAGCACCCAGACAGAGGAGAGAGGTCCCACAGCAAGTAATAAGGCGTCATATCACCCACCACTGGAGAAGGCCACTTTCAGTTATTTAGGCCCCAGCACCCAGACAGAGGAGAGAGGTCCCACAGCAAAGAATAAGGCGTCATATCACCCACCACTGGAGAAGGCCACTTTCAGTTATTTAGGCCCCAGCACCCAGACAGAGGAGAGAGGTCCCACAGCAAGGAATAAGGCATCATATCACCCACCACTGGAGAAGGCCACTTTAAGTTATTTAGGCCCCAGCACCCAGACAGAGGAGAGAGGTCCCACAGCAAGGAATAAGGCATCATATCACCCACCACTGGAGAAGACCACTTTCAGTTATTTAGGCCCCAGCACCCAGACAGAGGAGAGAGGTCCCACAGCAAGGAATAATGTGTCATATCACCCACCACTGGAGAAGGACACTTTCAGTTATTTAGGCCCCAGCACCCAGACAGAGGAGAGAGGTCCCACAGCAGAGAATCATGCATCAAATCACCCACCACTGGAGAAGGCCACTTTCAGTTATTTAGGCCCCAGCACCCAGACAGAGGAGAGAGGTCCCATAGCAAGGAATAATGCGTCATATCACCCCCCACTGGAGAAGGCCACTTTAAGTTATTTTGGCCCCAGCACCCAGACAGAGGAGAGAGGTCCCACAGCAGAGAATCATGCATCATATCACCCACCACTGGAGAAGGCCACTTTCAGTTATTTACGCCCCAGCACCCAGACAAAGGATACAGGTCCAATAGCACAGAATCAAGCTTCATATCACCCACCAATGGAGAAGACCACTTCCAGATATTTCGCCCACAGCACCCAGACAGAGGAGAGAGGTCGCATGGCAGAGGTTCAGGCTTTATGTCACCCACCATTTTAACAGGCCACTTTCAGTTATTTAGGCCCCAGCGCCCAGATTGAGGACAGGTTCATTCAACTTTGGTTTGCACCGCAAGATCATGGTAAAGTTAAAAAAATGAGGATTCAATAAAGAAGTGCCCCGGAGTACAAGAATACATGGTTGAGGGGGAGGCAGTTAAAAATGTCTATTTTGCACAAGGGAGGGACAGGTCCTGTGGGATCCATGCCTGGTTCATTTTTATGAACGTCAGCTTGTCCAAGTTGGATGTGGACAGGCGGCTGCGTTTGTCAGTAATAACGCCCTCTGCCGTGCTGAATACACGTTCAGACAAAACGCTGGCCGCCGGGCAGGCCAGCACCTCCAATGCATAAAATGCTAACTCTAGCCACGTGGACAATTTGGAGACCCAGAAGTTGAATGGGGCCGAACCATCAATCAGTATGTGGAGGGGTGTGCAGACGTACTGTTCAACCATATTAGTGAAAGTCTGCCTCCTGCTAACACGTTCCGTATCAGGTGGTGGTGCAGTTAGCTGTGGCGTGGAGACAAAACTTTTCCACATTTCTGCCATGCTAACCCTGCCCTCAGAGGAGCTGGCCGTGACACAGTTGCGTTGGCGACCTCTTTCTCCTCCTCTGCCTTCGCCTTGGGCTTCCACGTGTTCCCCTGTGACATTTGGGAATGCTCTCAGGAGCGCGTCTACCAGCATGCGCTTGGACTTGCGCATCTTCCTATCACGCTCCAGTGCAGGAAGTAAGGTGGGCACATTGTCTTTGTACTGGGGATCCAGCAGGGTGGCAACCCAGTAGTCCGCACATGTTAAAATGTGGGCAACTCTGCTGTCGTTGCGCAGGTACTGCAGCATGTAGTCGCTCATGTGTGCCAGGCTCCCCAGAGGTAAGGACAAGCTGTGGGAGGCGTATTGTCATCGTCCTCTGTTTCCCCCCAGCCACGCACCAGTGATGGGCATGAGCTGTGTCCGGTGCCACCCCGCTGTGAACCTACTTCATCCTCATCCTCCTCCACCTCCTCATCCTTCTCCTCCAGTAGTGGGCCCTGGCTGGCCACATTTGTACCTGGCCTCTGCTGTTGCAAAAAACCTCCCTCTGAGCCACTTCTAACAGACTGGCCTGAAAGTGCTAAAAATGACCCCTCATCCTCCTCCTCCTCTTGGACCACCATCTCTTCCATCATCGCCCTAAGTGTTTTCTCAAGGAGACGTAGAAGTGGTATTGTAATGCTGATAACGGTGTCATCACCACTGGCCATGTTGGTGGAGTACTCGAAACAGGGCACACAGGTCTCGCATAGAGGCCCAATCATTGGTGGTGAAGTGGTGCTGTTCCGCAGTGCGACTGACGCGTGCGTGCTGCAGCTGAAACTCCACTATGGCCTGCTGCTGCTCGCACAGTCTCTCCAGCATGTGCAAGGTGGAGTTCCACCTGGTGGGCACCTCGCATATGAGGCGGTGAGCTTGAAGGCTGAAGTTCCGCTGTAGCGCAGACAAGCGAGCAGCGGCAGGATGTGAATGCTGGAAGCGCGCACAGACGGTCCGCACTTTATGCAGCAGCTCTGACATGTCGGGGTAGTTGTGAATGAACTTCTGCACCACCAGATTCAGCACATGCGCCAGGCAAGGGATGTGCGTCAAACCGGCTAGTCCCAGAGCTGTGACGACCATTATCGCACACCACCAGGCCGGGCTTGAGGCCCACCGGCAGAAACCACTCGTTGTTCAATACCCCGCCACAACTCCTGCGCGGTGTGGGGCCTGTCCCCCAAACATATGAGCTTCAGAATGGCCTGCTGACGTTTACCCTGGCTGACTGGATGAGATGGTGGAAGCAGAGTAGGAGGAAGCCGAGTAGGAGGAGGATGCTACAAGAGGCAAAGAATGATGCCCTGCGATTCTTGGCGGCGGATGGACGTGCGCCAAAGAACTCTCCGCCTGGGGCCCAGCCGCTACTACATTTACCCAGTGTGCAGTTGGGGAGATATAGCGTCCCTGGCCGTGCTTACTAGTCCACGTATCTGTGGTTAGGTGGACCTTGCCACAGATGGCATTGCTCAGTGCACACTTGATTTTATCGCATACTTGGTTGTGCAGGGAAGGCACGGCTATTTTGGAGAAGTAGTGGCGGCTGGGAAACATATACTGTGGAACAGCCATAGCCATAGCCATCAGCTGTTTGAAGCTGTCTGTGTCCACCAGCCTGAATGACAGCATTTCAAAGGCCAGTAGTTTAGAAATGCTGGAATTCAGGCCCAGGGCTCGAGGGTGGCTAGGTAGGAATTTATGCTTTCTCTCCAAGGTTTGTGAGATGGAGAGCTGAACGCTGCCGTGTGACATGGTGAAGATGCTTGGTGAAGCAGGTGGAGGTGTCGGTGGCACATCCTCTGTTTGGTGGGCGGCAGATGCCAACATTGCTTCTGAGGCAGAGGAAGAGGCCGAGGCAGCAGCAGAAGAGGGAGCAGGGGGAGCCAGAGTGAGTTCCTTGCTTTTAAGGTGTTTACTCCACTGCAGTTCATGCTTTGCATGTAGATGCCTGGTCATGCAGGTTTTGCTAAGGTTCAGAACGTTAATGCCTCGCTTCAGGCTCTGATGGCAAAGCGTGCAAACCACTCAGGTCTTGTCGTCAGCACATTGTTTAAAGGAGTGCCATGACAGGGAACTCCTTGAAGCTGCCTTTGGGGTGCTCGGTCCCTGGTGGTGGTGGCCAGTGGCAGGCGAACTCTCTTGGCGGCGGTTGTTCTGCTTTTGCCCCCTGCTCCCTCTTTTGCTACACTGTTGGCTCGGTCTCACCACTGCATCTTACTCTGAACTATGAAACTTAGTGGCACGACCTTCATTCCATGTGGGGTCTAGAATCTCATCGTCCCCTGCATCGTCTTCCACACAGTCTTCCTCCCTGAACGTCTGTTCGGTCTGCACACTGCAGAAAGATTCAGCAGTTGGCACCTGTGTTTCGTCAACATCAGAGACGTGCGGACTCCGATGAGGTGGTATTCCCATGTCGTCATCATCAGGAAACATAAGTGGTTGTGCATTAGTGCATTCTATGTCTTCCACCACTGGGGAAGGGCTAGGTGGATTCCCTTGGGAAACCCTGCCAGCAGAGTCTTCAAACAGCATAAGAGACTGCTGCAAAACTTGAGGCTCAGACAGTTTCCCTGATATGCATGGGGGTGATGTGACAGACTGATGGGCTTGGTTTTCAGGTGCCACCTGTGCGCTTTCTGCAGAAGACTGGGTGGGAGATAATGTTGTGAACGTGCTGGATCCACTATCGACCACCCAATTGACTAGCGCCTGTACCTGCTCAGGCCTTACCATCCTTAGAACGGCATTGGGCCCCACCAAATATCGCTGTAAATTCTGGCGGGTACTGGAACCTGAGGTAGTTGGTTCACTAGGACGTGTGGCTGTGGCAGAATGGCCACGTCCTCTCCCAGCACCAGAGGGTCCACTAACACCACCAAGACCACGTCCCTTACTAGATGTTTTCCTCATTGTTACCGTTCACCAAGCACCACAATAAGAAAAAAATATTTGGCCCAATGTATTGATTTGAAATTCAGGCCTTTTTTTACAGGTACCTAACACTATCTGTCTATTTATTTATGTACCGTATTACACTAATCCAGGCACAGCAGTAACCACTGATTTAGGGGAATATCAATTGTAAGGCTAGTATTTAGGCCCTGGATGAAAGGTATCCTTTTATGGACAGATTTACACTTGGAGATGCACAGTAGAGTGTGAAAAAATATGTAGGATTACGCCTTCAGCAATTGTATTTTAACATTTTGTGTAATATTCCCTTTAACAGACAGAAATACAATGGGAGATGCACAGTAGCGTGTGAAGTTATTTAGGATGACCCTCCCAGCACTTGTATATACACCTTGAGTGTAATATACCCTTTTACAGACTGATTAACACTTGGCCTGCAACAGCTGGAACACCAGATTTACGGTATTGCTATTTTGGCAATTGAATGTCACCCCATAAAAAAATTTACCCTATTACGGACAGATTTAAGCTAGGCCTGCAACAGGTGGAACACCAGATTCAGGGTATTGCTATTTTGGCAATTGAATTTCACACCAGAAAAAAATAAATCCTTTGCCGTACACTATTAAACTTGGGCAGCCACAGCTGAAACCACTGATTTATGGTATTGCTATTTTGGCAATTAAATTTCACCCAAGAACAAAATATATCCTTTGCCGGACACTATTATACTTTGCCAGCCACTGCTGGGACACCATATTTAGGGGATTGCTTTTTTGGCAATTGAATTTCACCACAGAAAATTATCATCCTTTGCTAGACAGCAGACAGTATTACACTTTACTAGCCACAGCTGGGACTCCAGATTCAGGGTATTGCTAGTTTGGCAATTGAATTTCAACCCAGAACAAAATATACCCTGTTAAGGACAGATTTAAACTAGGCATGCAACAGCTGGAACACCAGATTCAGGGTATTGCTATTTTGGCAATTGAATTTCACCCCAGAACAAATTATATCCTTTGCCGGACACGATCAAACTTGGCCAGCCACAGCTGAAACCACTGATTTATGGTATTACTATTTTGGCAATTGAATTTCACCCCAGAACAAAATATATCCTTTGCAGGACACTATTAAACTTGTCCAGTCACAGCTGCAACACCAGATTCAGGGTATTGCTATTTTGGCAATTAAATTTCACCCCAGAAAAAAAATATACCCTATTACGGACAGATTTAAACTAGGCTTGCAACAGCTGGAACACCAGATTCAGGGTATTGCTATTTTGGCAATTGAATTTCACCCCAGAACAAAATATATCCTTTGCAGGACACTATTAAACTTGGCCAGCCACAGCTGAAACCACTGATTTATGGTATTGCTATTTTGGCAATTGAATTTCACCCCAGAACAAAATATATCCTTTGCAGGACACTTTTAAACTTGGCCAGCCATAGCTGAAACCACCGATTTACGGTATTGCTATTTTGGCTATTGAATTTGACCCCAGAACAAAATATATCCTTTGCCGGACACTATTATACTTTGCCAGCCACTGCTGGGACACCGGATTTAGGGGATTGCTATTTTGGCAATTGAATTTCACCACAGAAAATAATCTATCCTTTGCCAGACAGCAGACAGTATTACACTTGGCTAGCTACAGCTGGAACACCAGATTTAGGGGATTGCTATTTTGGCAATTGAACTTAACCCCCACCACAAATCACAAAATGGCCACCGATCACCCCCAAAAAAAGGGACAGAAAAACGCT
Source organism: Bufotes viridis (assembly GCA_033119425.1). Lineage (NCBI taxonomy): Eukaryota > Metazoa > Chordata > Amphibia > Anura > Bufonidae > Bufotes > Bufotes viridis. The sequence continues at coordinate 379,778,771 of CM065593.1, read as the reverse complement.
CTGTGCAGCCTAAAAGCCAGTGAGCAATTAACTAGCAGAAGTTGAATGATTCACAGCTGTAGATCAATCCCTTCATTAGGTGTTTTTGCTGACTTTTTCCTGCCTAATCTTGCCCTCACAGCAGCTGCGTCCTATCCCTACACTAATCAGAGCAGAGTGACGTGCGGCGCTAAGTGACTCCAGCATAAATAGAGGCTGGGTCACATGCTCCACTTGGCCAATCACAGCCATGCCATTAGTAGGCATGGCTGTAATGGCTTCTCAGGGCAAGAAGTAAAACGCTAGCTGATTGGCTGCTGTGCAGCCCTCCAGAAAGCGGGAAGAAATTGCCGAAGATTGGACCCGAACCTGAACTTTTTTGAAAATGTTCGGGTCCGGGTCCTGAACACCCCAAAATTTGGTATGAACCCGAAGTATGCTTGAACTGTTCGCTCAACACTACCGGACAGCTGTCTATATAAAGGGAAAGTGGCTTCACCTACAATACAAAGCTCTTCCCTTTGTTGTTTCTTAGGCCCCAAGGGTCTTTACCAAGAATGTGGCGGAGATGGCGGTTTTTCTGAGGCTGAACAATATCTCTCTAGTGCCTTATTTGGATGACTTTCAGATTTTTTCCCAGTCCAAAAGCCAACTCAAAAAGGACATTTCATTTGTATGCGACACCTTGCAGACCCTGGGGTGGAAAATAAATTGGAAGAAGTCATGCCTATCTCCCTCCCATGATTGTGTTTTTTTGGGAATACAGCTGAACTCCAGACTCCAAAAAAGCTTCCTTCCTCCAGGCAAAATAACCAAGACGATGGAAGTAGTAAGAAATCTCTTTCTGTCCTACCATTGTTCTTTCCGACAAGCTATGGCAGTGTTTGGTTAGATGACGGCAGCCATTCCAGCAGTCCCATATGCACAGTTCCACTCTCTGGAGTTGCTGATAGACATCTTAAACAAATGGGATGGGTTTCAGGAATCCTTAGATCTATCATTCCATCTGTCCTCCAGAGCAAGGCTGTTTTTAATGTGGTGGATGTCCCCAAATCACCTTTCTGCAGGGAACTTGTGGTCTCATCAAACTCAGACCAGGATAACAACGGATGCCAGCCTCTGGGGTTGGGGAGTACATTCAAGCAACTGAGGCTGGCAGGGGGGATGGGATCTGGCGACCAGAACCCAATCCTCCAACTTCAAAGAACTGAAGGCAGTCCAGATGGCCCTATCCAAAGCCCTGCCCCAATTAAGAAACCAAAATCTTCTGTTTTATTCAGACAATTCCTCCACAGTCTCCTACATAAATCGACAGGGGGGCACAAGAGTCCTGTCCCTCCTACGCCTCTGCCAAGACATTTTCAAAATAGCGGAAGCCCGGAACCTCTCCCTATCAGCGTTACATCTGAAGGGGAAGGACAATTCCGTCGCTGACTTTTGAAGTCGGGTACAGTTAAGGCAGGGGGACTGGTGTCTGAACCAGAACTCCTTTTTGCAAAAAGTCCAGAATAGCCCTGAAGCTAACAGCGTGGAGGTTGAAAGGAGCATCTGGCTATACAGAGGCATATCCAACAAGGTAGTCTCCACCCTACTTAAAAGCAGGAAGGAATCCACGGCCAATAAATATCTAAAGGTCTGGAAGATTTTTTCCACCTTCCTAGGGGTCCCCCCTGACCCTCTTGGAAAACCAGAGATCCCACAAATCCTTGAATTTTTACAAGCAGCCTTGGATAAGAAGCTTAAGGCTTCCACTCTAAAAGTCCAGATTGCGGCTCTGAGCTATTTTTTTTATTATAGGCTGGCAGAACACCCTTGGATTAAAAGGTTTTTAAGTGCTGCCACCAGACTCCACCCAGCCCTACGGCCACTTACCCCTCCTTGGAACCTTAATACAGTCCTCACAGCCTTATCTCAGCACCCCTTTGAGCCCTTACAGGATCTCTCCCTGGAAACCCTTTCTTGTAAACTAGCCTTCCTAATAGCCATCACTTCAGCTAGGAGGGTCTCAGAGATCCAGTCCTTCTCTGCCTTCCAGCCATACACTAACATCCTGGATGATAGGGTGATCATTAGACCCATTCCTTCTTTCCGCCCTAAGGTAGTCTCCCAGTTTCACATTATTCAAGATGTTATTCTTACCTCCTTCTGTCCTAACCCTTCTAACCAGTTAGAGAAAAAATTCCACTGCCTGGACGTGAGGAGATGTCTTGATTTTTATCTGGAGGCTACCGCCCCATGGAGAGTGGATGAAAACCTTCTTATCCAATATCAAGGTAAAAATAAGGGTCAGAAGGTTTCCAGGGGGATCCTAGCCAAATGGGTTAAGAAAGCCATCATGTTGTCATATTCTTCTCTCAGTCTTCCTCCTTCAGAGGGTTTCGGTGCTCTCTCCATGAGGGCAGTAGCCACATCGTGGGCAGAAAAAGCTGACGCGTCTTTAAGTCTAATTTGTAGGGCTGCAACTTGGAGCACCTCTCATACCTTCTTTAAGCATTACAGGCTTAACCTTAATGAGGACGCGGCCTTTGGGAGGAAAGTTCTTCAGGCCGTTGTCCCCCCCTAATTTTCATTTATATCTCATTCTCGCATGGCTGCCGTCATGGGGAGGGGAAAGGGGAAAACAATAATTGCTTACCGGTAATTGTTTTTCTCGATACCCATAACGGCACCCCCAAAATTTCCCTCCCCCAAAAAATAAAAAAATCTCCTTTTCTGCTGTGTTTTTCTTGGTGGTATTTGGCACATCCTGAACCGGTAATCACAATCACTGAGGTGTGGTGGGGGTGTGTACATTTTTATATCCTCAGGTTTTCTGTCCTGGATGGGAGGTCCTACTCGCATGGGTGCTGTCATGGGTATCGAGAAAAACAATTACCAGTAAGCAATCATTGTTTTCCACATTTTGGCCATGCTAACCCTGCCTTCTGAGGTGCTGGCAGCGCCCCAGCTGCATTGGCGGCCTTTTCCTCCTCCTCTGCCTTCAACCATGTGCTTCCATTGAGCCCCGGTGTCAGTTGGGAATGCCATCAGCAGCGCGTCTACCAGCGTGCGCTTGTACTTGCGCATCTTCCGATCACGCTCCAGTGAGGGAATTAAGGACAGCATGCGGTGTTGAAAGCAGTGTGTTGGGTAGACATGATAAAAATGGGGTTATTCACTCCAGTGTGCCTGCTAGTGAGATATACACTGCACCATCAGAAAGCAGTGTGCTGGGCAGACATTATAAAAAGGGGCTTATTCATTACAGTGTGCCTGCTAGTTAGATATACACAGCACCATCATAAAAATTATTTTTTCTGGGGAAATTAATCAAATTTGTGCCATATCTGTGTGTGCGTTCAATTTGCAACTGTTCTGTTAATTATTTAAGCAGAAAGTGATTCATATTTTGCCCATAGTTAACTAATTTGGGGCACATCTGTGTGTGCGTTTAGGCCGCAACCGTATATACAGTATTCCAGCAGAGAATACATTTTATTTGGGACAAATTTGTATCCAATATGCTGCAGCCGGACACTTCCTCTGCCAGTCAGGGGAATGTCAGCTCCAGTAAGCAGGGAACCAGGAGAGTAGGGCAGGCCAGACAGGTGCTGGTAGTGGGAGACTCAATTATTTGGGGAACAGATAGGATGATCTGTCACAAAGATCGTCGAACAGTGTGTTGTCTTCCCGGCGCTAGAGTTCGACACATCACGGATCGGGTTGACAGATTACTGGGAGGGGCTGGAGTGGTCCATATCAGAACCAATGACAAAGTTAGAGGTAGGTGGAGAGTCCTTAAAAATGATTTCAGGGGTTTAGGTCAAAAGCTTAGGGCAAGGACCTCAAAAGTAGTATTTTCTGAAATACTGCCTGTACCACGAGCCAAACAAGAAAGGCAGCGGGAGATTAGGGAGGTTAACAAGTGGCTCAAAAACTGGTGTAGGAAGGAGGGGTTTGGGTTCCTAGAGAACTGGGCTGACTTCTCTGTCAGCTACAGGCTCTATTCTAGGGACTGGCTGCACCTCAATGGGGAAGGGGCAGCTGTGTTGGGGAGAAAGATGACTAGAAGGTTGCAGGAGTGTTTAAACTAGGGACTGGGGGGAGGGTAATTACATTATAGGAGGGGAAGATAGTGCAGATAGAGACCAGAGGCGAGGTAGTGTGACTGGGAGAGGAATGGAAGGGGGGACTAGAACAGTTCAGAATGAAAGGGGTAGGGTAAAAAATATACATAAACCTCTTAAATGTATGTATACTAATGCCAGAAGCCTGACTAACATGACTGGTGAACTGGAATTAGTGATGTGTGAGGAGGACTATGACATAGTGGGAATAACTAAGACATGGCTGGATAATAGCTAGGACTGGGCAGTTAATGTAAAGGGTTACAATCTGTTTAGAAAGGATCGTCAAAACCGTAGAGGGGGAGGGTTCTGCCTTTATGTGAAGTCCTATCTAAAGCCCACAATTTGAGAAGACATAAGTGAGGGACATGAACATGTGGAGTCACTGTGGGTAGATATACATGGAGGCAAAAACAATAATAAAATACTCATAGGAGTTTATTATAAACCACCTAATATACCTGAGTCCACAGAAAATCTATTACTAAACGAGATAGATGAGGCAGCAAATCATAATGAAGTTGTTATTATGGGGGACTTCAACTACCCAGATATAGACTGAGAAACCGAAAGCTGTACATCCCATAAAGAAAACAGGTTCATGGCAATAGCCAAAGACAATTACCTTTCCCAACTGGTTCAGGACCCCACTAGAGGGACGGCCATACTGCACTTATTATTAACCAATAGAACTGATAGAACAACAGATGTGCAGGTTGGGGGACACAGGAAATAGTGACCATAAAGTAATACCCTTCCAATTCTTCTATAAACGAAAATTTCTAAAGGGAGGAACAAAAATACCAAACTTCAAAAAGCAAAATTTAGCCAACTAAACGAGGCATAGGCCTAACTAATTGGGCATAATACAACCACTAAATGGGAGATTTATAAAAGCATTGTAACATCTAATTGTGAGAGGTACATACCTTATAGGAATAAAAGGCTAAGAAACAATAAGAAACAAAATAAATAGATAAATAGAACCGTAAAGAAAGCAATAAATGACAAAAGCATATAAATCACTAAAACAGGAGGGGAGCCAGGAAGCACTGATAAACTATAAGGAAAAAATAGAATATGTAAAAATCTAATAAAATCTGCTGAACTAGAGACCGAGAGATTAATTGCCAAAGAGAGTAAAACTAACCCTAAAATGTTCTTCAATTATATAAATAGCAAAAATATAAATCTGAAGGAGTAGGCCCTCTACATAGCAATGAGGGGGGTTTTGCATAGAGCGACGAGGATAAAGCAAAACTATTAAATATTTTTTTTTCTCCACTATATTCACTGAGGAAAATAAACTGTCAGATGAAATGCAGAATGTAAAATTAAATTCCCCATTAAAAGTGCTCTGTCTGACCCAGGAAGAAGTACAACAGCGACTTAAAAAGAAATAAAATAGACAAATCGCCAGGACCGGATGGCATACACCCCCGTATCCTAAGGGAATTAAGTGATGTCATAGCCAGACCTTTATTTCTGATATTTACGGACTCTATACTGACAGGGAGTGTTCCACAGGATTGGCACATAGCAAATGTGGTGCCAATATTCAAAAAGGGTCCAAAAACAGAGCCTGGAAATTATAGGCCGGCAAGTATAACATCTGTTGTGGGTAAACTGTTTGAAGGTTTTCTATGAGATGCTATCTTGGAGTATCTCAATGAAAATAAGCAAATAACGCCATATCAGCATAACTTTATGAGGGATCAGTCATGCCAAACAAATTTAATAAGTTTCTATGAGGAGGTAAATTCTAGACTTGACAGCGGCGAATCAATGGATGTTGTATATCTGGACTTCTCCAAAGCATTTGACACTGTACCTCATAAAAGGTTAGTATATACAATGAGAATGCACATGGGAAGGAATAATGCAAGTCATCCGTACATACTAAATGGTAAAACACTCGGTAACACTGACATGGAAAATAATCTAGGAATTTTAATAAACAGCAAACTAAGCTGCAAAAACCAGTGTCAGGCAGCTACTGCCAAGGTCAGTAAGATAATGGATTGCATCAAAAGGGGTATAGATGCCGTGATGAGAACATAGTCCTACCACTTTACAAATCACTAGTCAGACCACAAATGGAGTACTGTGTACAGTTCTGGGCTCCTGTGAACAAGGCAAACATAGCAGAGCTGGAGAGGATTCAGAGGAGGGCAACTAAAGTAATAACTGGAATGGGGCAACTACAGTACCCTGAAAGGTTATCAAAATTAGGGATATTCACTTTAGAAAAAAGACGAATGAGGGGAGATCTAAAAACTATGTATAAATATATCAGGGGTCAGTACAGAGATCTCTCACATCATCTATTTACCCCCAGGAGTGTGACTGTGACGAGGGGACATCCTCTGCGTCTGGAGGAAAGAAGGTTTGAACACAAACATAGAAGAGGATTCTTTATGGTAAGAGCAGTGAGACAATGGAACTCTCTGTCTGAGGAGGTGGTGATCGTGAGTACAATAAAGGAATTCAAGAGGGGCCTGGATGTATTTCTGGAGTGTAATAATATTATAGACTATAGCTACTAGAGATGGGTCACTGATCCAGGGAGTTCTTCTGATTAGGGATGAGCGAACCCGAACTGTATAGTTCGGGTTCGTACCGAATTTTGGGGTGTTCGGGACACGGACACGGACATTTTCAAAAAAAGTTTGGGTTCGTTGTTCGGCAATTTCTTCCCGCTTTCTGGAGGGCTGCACAGCAGCCAATCAGCTAGCGTTTTACTTCTTGCCCTGAGAAGCCATTACAGCCATGCCTACTAATGGCATGGCTGTGATTGGCCAAGTGAAGCATGTGACCCAGCCTCTATTTAGGCTGGAGTCACTTAGCACCGCACGTCACTCTGCTCTGATTAGTGTAGGGATAGGACGCAGCTGCTGTGAGGGCAAGATTAGGCAGGGAAAAGTCAGCAAAAACACCTAATGAAGGGATCGATCTACAGCTGTGAATCATTCAACTTCTGCTAGTTAATTGCTCACTGGTGTTTAGGCTGCACAGAGCGTTTTTCTGTCACTTTTTTCTGGGGTGATCGGTGGCCATTTTGTGTCTGGTAGTGCACCAGAACAAGCTGCCACCAAGTCAATCAATCCATCAATACTAGATTTTTTTTTTGCTATATCCTACATCAGGGGCTTGGCTGTGCTTAATGTCACCCCAATAAACTCAGGATAGAAATTTCTATATTTTATTGAGGGGTTAAATTCAATTGCCAAAATAGCAATCCCCTAAATCTGGTGTTTCAGCTGTGGCTAGCCAAGTGTAATACTGTCTGCTGTCTGGCAAAGGATAGATTTATTTCTGTGGTGAAATTCAATTGCCAAAATAGCAATCCCCTAAATCTGGTGTCCTAGCAGTGGCTGGCAAAGTTTAATAGTGTCTGGCAAAGGATATATTTTTTTCTGGGATGAAATTCAATTGCCAAAATAGCAATACCGTAAATCTGGTGTTCCAGCTGTGACTGGACAAGTTTCATAGTGTCTGTCATAGGATATATTATTTTCTGCGGTGAAATTCACTTGCAAAAATAGAAATACCGTAAATCTGGTGTTCCAGCTGTGATTGGACAAGTTTAATAGTGTCCGGCAAAGGATACATTTGTTTCTGGGGTGAAATTCAATTGCCAAAATAGCAATACCATAAATCAGTGGTTTCAGCTGTGGCTGGCCAAGTTTAATAGTGTCCTGAAAAGGATATAGTTTTTTCTGGGGTCAAATTCAATTGCCAAAATAGCAATACCGTAAATCTGGTGTCCCCGCAGTGGCTGGACAAGTTTCATAGTGTCCGTCATAGGATATATTATTTTCTGCGGTGAAATTCACTTGCAAAAATAGAAATAACGTAAATCTGGTGTCCCCGCAGTGGCTGGCCAAGTTTAATAGTGTCCGGCAAAGGATATATTTTTTTCTGGGGTGAAATTCAATTGCCAAAATAGCAATACCATAAATCAGTGGTTTCAGCTCTGGCTGGCCAAGTTTAATAGTGTCCTGCAAATTATATATTTTGTTCTGGGGTGAAATTCAATTGCCAAAATAGCAATAACACAAATCTGGTGACCCAGCAGTGGCTGGCCAAGTTTAATAGTGTCCGTCAAAGGATATATTATTTTCTGCGGTGAAAGTCATTTGCCAAAATAGAAATACAGTAAATCTGGTGTTCCAGCTGTGACTGGACAAGTTTCATAGTGTCCGTCATAGGATATATTATTTTCTGCTGTGAAATTCACTTCCAAAAATAGAAATACCGTAAATCTGGTGTTCCAGCTGTGACTGGACAAGTAAGTTTAATGGTTTCCGGAAAAGGATATATTTGTTTTCTGGGGTGAAATTCAACCCCAAAATAGCAATACCATAAATCAGTGGTTTCAGCTGTGGCTGGCCAAGTTTAATAGTGTCCTGCAAAGGATACATTTTGTTCTGCGGTGAAATTCAATTGCCAAAATAGCAATACCGTAAATCTGGTGCCCCAGCAGTGGCTGGCCAAGTTAAAAAGTGTCCGGCAAAGGATATATTATTTTCTGGAGTGAAATTCAGTTGCAAAAATATAAATACCGTAAATCTGGTGTTCCAGCTGTGGCTGGACAAGTTTAATAGTGTCCGGCAAAGGATATAATATTTTCTGGGGTGAAATTCAATTGCCGAAATAGCAATACCCAAAATCTGGTGTTCCAGCTGTTGCAGGCCAAGTGTAAATCTGTCCGTTAAAGGGTATATTACACTAAGCATGCATCTCCAAGTGTATTTCTTTCCGTTAAAGGGTTTATTACAGTAAGTGTTAAAATACAGCATAATCCTCTACATTTGCACACACTGTTTTGCATCTCTAAGTGTATTTTTTTCCGTTAAAGGGTATATTACACAAAGTTTTAAAACACAAGCGCTGAAAGCATAATCCTATATGTTTTTTCACACGCTACTGTGCATCTCAAAGTGTAAATCTGTCCGTAACAGGATACCTTTCATCCAGGGCTAAAATACTAGGCCTACAATTGATATTCCCCTAAATCTGTGATTACTGCTGTGCCTGGATTATTGTAATACGGTACAAAAATCGATAGCCAGATAGTGTTAGGGGCCTGGAAAAAAAGGCCTGAATTTGTATTCAATACATTGGGCCAAATAATTATTTTCTTATTGTGGTGAACGGTAACAATGAGGAAAACATCAAGTAAGGGACACGGACGCGGACATGGTCATGGTATTGTTAGTGGGACCTCTGGTGCTGGGAGAGGACGTGGCCATTCTGCCACAGCCACACGTCCTAGTGAACCAACTATCTCAGGTTCCAGTTCCCGCCAGAAGTTACAGCGATATTTGGTGGGGCCCAATGCCGTTCTAAGGATGGTAAGGCCTGAGCAAATACAGGCGCTAGTCAATTGGGTGGCCGACAGTGGATCCAGCACGTTCACAACATTATCTCACACCCAGTCTTCTGCAGAAAGCGCAAGGGTGGCACTTGAAAACCAAGCCCATCAGTCTGTCACATCACCCCCATGCATATCAGGGAAACTGTCTGAGCCTCAAGTTATGCAGCAATCTCTTATGCTGTTTGAAGACTCTGCTGGCAGGGTTTCCCAAGGGAATCCATCTAGCCCTTCCCCAGTGGTGGAAGACATAGAATGCACTGACGCACAACCACTTATGTTTCCTGATGATGAGGACATGGGAATACCACCTCATCGGAGTCCGTACATTTCTGATGATGACGAATCACAGGTGCCAACTGCTGCGTCTTTCTGCAGTGTGCAGACCGAACAGGAGGTCAGGGAGGAAGACTGTGTAGAAGATGATGCAGGGGACGATGAGGTCCTAGACCCCACATGGAATGAAGGTCGTGCCACTGACTTTTATAGTTCAGAGGAAGAGGCAGTGGTGAGACCGAGCCAACACCGTAGCAAAAGAGGGAGCAGGTGGCAAAAGCAGAACAGCCGCCACCAAGAGAGTTCACCTGCTACTGGCCACCGCCACCAGGGACCAAGCATCCCAAAGGCAGCTTCAAGGAGATCCTTGGCATGGCACTTCTTTAAACAATGTGCTGACGACAAGACCCGAGTGGTTTGTAAGATGTGCCATCAGAGCCTGAAGCTAGGCATTAACGTTCTGAACCTTAGCACAACCTGCATGACTAGGCATCTACATGCAAAGCATGAACTGCAGTGGAGTAATCACCTTAAAAACAAGGAACTCACTCAGGCTCCCCCTGCTCCCTCTTTTGCTGCTGCCTCAGCCTCTTCCTTCACCTCGGGAGGAATGTTGGCACCTGCCGCCCACCAAATAGAGGATGTGCCACCAACACCACCACCTCTGTCACCAAGCATCTCCACCATTTCACACGGCAGCGTTCAGCTCTCCATCTCACAAACCTTGGAGAGAAAGTGTAAATTCCACCCTACCCACCCTCGAGCCCTGGGCCTGAATGCCAGAATTTCTAAACTACTAGCCTTTGAAATGCTGTCATTCAGGCTGGTGGACACAGACAGCTTCAAACAGCTGATGGCGATGGCTGTCCCACAGTATGTGTTTCCCAGCCGCCACTACTTCTCCAAGAGAGCCGTGCCTTCCCTGCACAACCAAGTATCCGATAAAATCAAGTGTGCACTGCGCAACACCATCTGTGGCAAGATCCACCTAACCATAGATACGTGGACCAGTAAGCACGGCCAGGGATGCTATATCTCCCTAACTGCAAACTGGGTAAATGTAGTGGCGGCTGGGCCCCAGGCGGAGAGTTCTTTGGTGCACATCCTTCCGCTGCCAAGGATCGCAGGGCATCATTCTTTGCCTCCTGTAGCCTCGTCCTCCTACTCGGCTTCCTCCTCCTCTTCTACCTGCTCATGCAGTCAGCCACACACCTTCACCACCAACTTCAGCACAGCCCAGGGTAAATGTCAGCAGGCTGTTCTGAAACTCATATGTTTGGGTGACAGGCCCCACACCATGCATGAGTTGTGGCGGGGTATTGACCAACAGACCGACAAGTGGTTGCTGACGGTGGTCCTCAAGCCCGGCCTGCTAGTGTGCGATAATGGGCGAAATCTCGTCGCAGCTCTTAGACTAGCCGGTTTGATCCACATCCTTTGCCTGGTGCATGTGCTGAATTTGGTGGTGCAGAAGTTCATTCACAACTACCCTGACATGTCAGAGCTGCTGCATAAAGTGCGTGCCGTCTGTGCGCGCTTCCGGTGTTCACATCCTGCTGCTGCTCGCCTGTCTGCGCTACAGCGCAACTTCAGCCTTCCCGCTCACCGCCTCATATGCGTCGTTCCCACCAGGTGGAACTCCACCTTGCACATCCTGGAGAGACTGTGCGAGCAGCAGCAGGCCATAGCGGAGTTTCAGCTGCGGCACACACATGTCAGACGCACTGAGGAACAGCACCACGTCTCCACCAATGACTGGGCCTCCATGCGAGACCTGTGTGCCTTGTTGTGCTGTTCCGAGTACTCCACCAACATGGCCAGTGGCAATGATGCCGTTATCAGCGTTACAATACCACTTCTATGTCTCCTTGAGAAAACACTTAGGGCGATGATGGAAGAGGAGGTGGCCCAGGAGGAGGATGAGGGGTCATTTTTAGCACTTTTCAGGCCAGTCTCTTAGAAGTGGCTCAGAGGGAGGTTTTTTGCAAAAGCAGAGGCCAGGTACAAATGTGGCCAGTCAGGGCCCACTACTTAAGGATGAGGAGGACGAGGATGAGGAGGTGGAGGAGGATGAGGATGAAGCATGTTCACAGCGGGGTGGCCCCCAACGCATCTCGGGCCCATCACTGGTGCGTGGCTGGGGGGAAACAGAGGACGATGATGATACGCCTCCCACAGAGGACAGCTTGTCCTTACCTCTGGGAAGCCTGGCACACATGAACGACTACATGCTGCAGTGCCTGCGCAACGACAGCAGAGTTGCTCACATTTTAACATGTGCGGACTACTGGGTTGCCACCCTGCTGGATCCCCGGTACAAAGACAATGTGCCCACCTTACTTCCTGCACTGGAGCATGATAGGAAGATGGGCGAGTACAAGTGCACGTTGGTAGACGCACTACTGAGAGCATTCCCAAGTGTCACAGGGGAACAAGTGGAAGCCCAAGGTAAAGGCAGACGAGGAGCAAGAGGTCGTCAACACAGCTGTGTCACGGCCAGCTCCTCTAAAGGCAGGGTTAGCATGGCAGAGATGTGGAAAAGTTTTGTCACCACGCCACAGCTAACTGCACCACCACCTGATACGGAACGTGTTAGCAGGAGGCAGCATTTCACTAACATGGTGGAACAGGACGTGTGCACACCCCTCCACGTACTGTCTGGGGTTCGGCCCCATTCAACTTGTGGGTCTCCAAATTGTCCACGTGGCCAGAGCTAGCCTTTTATGTCTTGGAGGTGCTGGCCTGCCCGACGACCAGCGTTTTGCCTGAACATTTATTCAGCACAGCAGGTGGCGTCATTACTGACAAACGCAGCGGCCTGTCCACGTGCAACGTGGACAAGCTGACATTCATAAAAATGAACCAGGCATGAATCCCACAGGACCTGTCCATACCTTGTGCAGAATAGACATTTATAACTACCTCCCCTTAACCATATATTCTTGTACTCCAGGGCACTTCTTTATTGAATCCTCTTTTTTTCATTTTACCATTATTTTGCGGGCAAACCAAAGTTGAATGAACCTCTCCTTTGCCTTGGTGCCATGGCCTTGAGTCTGTGAATGAGGCCTGTGGCACTGCAGGCAGACATGAATCCTTTATGGCTTTGATGAGAACATCAACTCCCATAGCATTCCCACCTGATGCCACCCCAGCCTCCTATTCCACCTCCTCCTCCAAGTTGACAATCGATATTGGTTAATTTTTATTTATTTTATTTTAAGTCATTTCCCTATCCACATTTGTTTGCAGTGGATTTACCTACATTTTGCTGCCTTTTGGAGACCTCTAGCCTTTTCCTGAGCAATTTTACAGCCTTTTTAGTGCCCAAAAGTTCGGGTCCCCATAGATTTCAATGGGGTTCGGGGTGAAGTTCGGGTCGGGTTCGGATCCCGAACCCGAACATTTTCGGGAAGTTCGGCCGAACGTCTCGAACCCGAACATCCAGGTGTTCGCTCAACTCTACTTCTGATTGCCTGATTGGAGTCGGGAAGGAATTTTTTATTCCCCTTAGATAGTGAAAATTGGTTTCTACCTCACAGGTCTTTTTTTTGCCTTCCACTGGATCAACTAGCAGGATGACAGGCCGAACTGGATGGACAGAAGTCTTTTTTCGGCCTTATGTACCATCTTACTATGTAATATAGAACTATATCTGAACTCAGTGTGTATATTACAAATTCCATTATCTTGGGCCTAGTATACTGGCCGACATCTGTTGTATTTTGCCTCCAATACCGAACTATAGCTGAATACAGTGTGTATATTACAAATTCCATTATCTTGGGCCTAGTTTACTGGCTGAAATCTGTTATATTTTGCTTCCAATACCGAGCTATATCTGAATACAGTATGTACTATATATTACAAATTGCATTATATGGGCCTAGTTTACTGGCCGAAATATGTTGTATTTTGATTCCAATACCGTACTACAGCTGAATACAGTGTGTATATTACAATTTCCATTATCTTTGGCCTAGTATACTGGCCGACATCTGTTGTATTTAGTTTCCAATACTCAACTACATCTGAATACAATGTGTATATTACAAATTCCATTATCTTGGGCCTAGTTTACTGTCCGAAATCTGTTGTATTTTGTTTTCAATACTGAACTAAAACTGAATACAATGTGTATATTAAAAATTCCATTATCTTGGGCCTAGTTTACTGGCAGAAATCCTTTGTATTTTCCTTCCAATATCGAACTACATCTGAATACAGTGTGTATATTACAAATTCCATTTTTTTGGGCCTAGTATACTGGCCAAAATTTGTTGTACTTTGCATCCAATACTGTACTGCATCAGAAAATTGTGTCTTTAACGGCAAATAAAACAACCTGTGCCATATCTACAGACAAAACCATTAATATGAAGAAGGCGAGCACAAAGGGACGGGAAGTGGGACTGATGCTGATGGTGCACGCAGTGAAACTGTGCCTGCTGCCAATGCACTTAGGTTGCGGTTAGGTCAAGTCAGGAGGATGAGCAGAGTGAGGAAGTTGAAGAAGAGTTGGTGGATGATGAGGTCACTGACCCAACATGAGAAGGTGAAAAGCTGAGCGACGACAGCTATACAGAGGGGGAGGGATCCGCAGCACCACAACAGTCTGGAAGAGGCAGTGGGGTTGCAAAAGTGAGACGTCGGCAAACACCAAACAGACCCGCAACCATTACACTGAGCACCCCCATGTGTAAATCTACCTTTGCAAGGGTTAAGTGTTCTGCAGTATGGCGTTTTTTTGAGGAAAGTGCAGACAACAAAAG
>CM065593.1:379088214-379164250 GCA_033119425.1 Bufotes viridis | reverse complement strand
CATCCACAGACAGCTGTTTCGGGGTGTTGCCCCTCATCAGTGTGGAGTAGGATTCTGGCTAACCGGGAGCAATGCCTCAGAGACTACTCAAGATGCAAAATAAATGTGGAGCCCCAGTTATGGGTCTACAACACAATGAAAGCCAGATATCCCTCAAAGGAAGGAAAACCGAGCAAAGGGGTGTCTCCATTACAGAGATCACCAAATCCACCCTATTAAGTGGCCCCTATGTCAAGATCCCACTTTTTTACAAGCTTTAAGGATGTGACGGAGATGTGACGGGGAAAACATTGAGCTATCTGGGTACTTAGTCAGGAACCTTTCACCACCAAATTCAGCACATGCGCCAAGCAAGGGATGTGCCTCAAACCGGGTAGGCCCAGGGCTGCTATGAGATTTCACACATTGTTGAACACCAACAGGCTGGGCTTGAAGCTATAGAGGAGCGAATGTCTAAAAAAAATTGGGGAAAAAGTGGATTCGATCCGAATATATTTGCGTGTGAATTACGTAAAAAAACACGGCTATTTCCTGGCTGCTGAGAGCCTTAATAATGGTGTAGAACACTGTGCCTTGCAGTAACGCGCATAAGGAGTCTGCTTTGGTAGTGAAATAATACTGTGAGTCCGTATGACATGCAGATGACAGGCGTCGCTCTTAGAATCACTGCACACTTCACATATTTGGGCGGTCACGGGGTCAAAACCGACCAAATAACTAAAGTATCAACTCAGTCTTACTGGAAAATTTTAGCGTCAAGAAGAAGCACACTCCTTTTACACCTTCGTCAGTTGAGTTCACATAGATGTCTACAGAACCTGTTCTATTAAACGCTTATACAAGTAGAGCCCCTGACAAAGTGGAGAGGGTGTCAGCAGTAAGTTAGTGTTGACATCACTCATTAATTTTCCCCATTCTCTGATCCGTCAGAACAATTACCCAGAAAAAAAAAACTGTCTGTGGAGCATCCACCTTCACTTCAGCATTTGATCAATTATCTATGAGCATTGCTAAAGGCAAAAAAAACTGGAGTGGATCTAAAACAGAGATGACACGTGAATGGAATATTTGCATGTCTTCTGTGTTTTCTACCCACTCCTGCTTTTGGCTACCAAATCATAAGCCAATTCTGATGGGACCATACAGTCCTTAAAGCTGCTACACAGACAGTATCCGTTGTGAGTCTCATTTTTCCTTCCTTCTGACAGATCAGAAGAAGTGTCAAATAAATGATGATGTCAGCCAGAACGAAAGCCAAAATAGTGGACCAGTCATGAAGTGGGGAGGGTGGGAACAGCATGAGAAGTCCATAGAGTGAAATTATGTCATAGTGGTGAGGTGGAAGCAGCATTAGGAGACCACAGAGTTGCCCAATAACAGCGTCAGGAGGTGGAAGCAGTGTGAGGAGGCCACCGAGTGGCACAATGACAGAGTCTGT
This sequence comes from Bufotes viridis, assembly GCA_033119425.1. Classification (NCBI taxonomy): domain Eukaryota; kingdom Metazoa; phylum Chordata; class Amphibia; order Anura; family Bufonidae; genus Bufotes; species Bufotes viridis. Next base: position 379,162,812 of record CM065593.1, on the reverse strand, counting down.
TGGTGGCGGCAGCATGAGGAGACCACAGAGCGGCACAATGTCAGAGTCTTGAGGTGGCAGCAACATGAGGAGACCACAGAGCGGTCCAATAACAGTCTGGAGGTGGCGGCAGCATGAGGAGACCACAGAGCGGCACAATGGCAGAGTCTGGAGGTGGCCGCAGTATGCGGGAGGCCACTGAGTGGCACAATGACCGAGTCTTGAGGTGGCTGCAGCACTAGGAGACCACAGAGCGGTCCAATGACAGAGTCTGGAGGTGGCGGCAGCATGAGGAGACTACAGAGCGGCACAATGAAAGAGTGTGGAGATGGCAGCAGCAGTTGCATCAGGAGACCACAAAGTGACCCGGTAACAAAGTGGGGCAGTGGGTGGCAATACCAGTACCCACTGACCAAGGTGGGTGAAATAAGGAGCACTTGGCATAAGATATGTGGCATCAGGCGGGTTGCAGCATCAAAGTAGTAGCTGAGGCAGGTAGTCAGAAGAAACCGGTCTCTTGTATCAAAGTGTTGGTGTGACACCATGGATGATCTAGTCTGATGCATCGGGAATTGGTGGTTGGAAATCCTGGCTTATCCACGCCTGATTCATTTTGACAAAGGTCAGTCTCTCAACATTTTGGGTGGACATGCAAATTATTCTTCGGGTAACTATAGCCCCCGCCGCACTAAACACCCGCTTTGACACCACACTACTGGTCGGGAAGGACAGCTTTTCCAGGGCAAACTCTGTTAGTTGCAGCCTAAAATCCAGTTTTAGATCTAGACTGAATCTAGACTCAAGCTGCTGCTAGAGCTGCTCCTGCCCCCCAATCCTCCCTAGCAGCCATGGCAGTGGAGCGTGAGCGCAGAGGGCCCCAGTCAGACCTGCAAGAGGATGGACGATATCGCAGATAGGCAGTGGCAAACTGACTACATAGGATATCTCTCTAGTAGTTCAGTTTGTCCTCCCTCTCGGTAGGTGTAAAAAGTCCCCGCTCATTCTGGACTGGTAGAAAGGGTCCAACAAGGTGGAGAGCCAGAAGTCATCCCTCTGCCGAATGGTGACAATTCGGCTGTCACTACGCAAGCAAGTGAGCATGCATCGTGCCATTTGTGCAAGTAATTTGGAGGGACTCCCGCCTCCATCTCCACTGCATACTATCACGGTGTGTCCGGGGCCTCTGTCTTGTCTTCCTCATCACCCTCTAACTCTCCTGGATGCTCCTGCTTCTCCTTTCCAGTCAGCTGAGTAGAAAAACCACCTGTTTGGCTACACATTTCTGTGCTCCAATGTCCTCCTTCCCCTCCTCCTCCTCCTCTTCTAGTTCAGCCCGCCATTGTTACCACCATCTGTTCCAGGACATGAAACAGTGGAATGGCGTTGCTCATTCCGTAGTCCTGGCGACTGACAAATAACTTGGCCTCCTCAAAGGTCTTGAGGAAACGGCAGGTGTAACGCATGAGCTGCCACTGGCTGACATCTAAGTTAACAGGGGAGTACTCCTATCCACTTGTATCATCAAGAAATCATTGATGGCCTTTCTCTGTTTGTATAGTCGGTCCAACATATGGAGGGTGGAATTCCAACGGGTGGAAACGTTGCATATCAGCCTATGTTGGGGGATGCCGCTCTGCCGCTGCATCTCAAGGAGTGTGTCCTTTGCAGGATACAAGTGTCTAAAGTGCATGCAAAGTTTCTTGGCCATTTTTAGGATGTATTGCAGATAGGTGGAAGACTTCAGGAACCGCTTGACAACCAGATTGAACATGTGCGACATACAGGGCGCATGGCTCAGCCTTCCTTGATGCAGCGCCGACACCATGTTCTTGCCGTTGTCGGTCAGCATGGTTCTGATTTTCAGTTGTCGAAGAGAAAGACAGGATTTGATTTTTGATGCATCACAGCGAGTAGTTCCTCCTCTGTGTGACTCCGTTCGCCAAGGCAAACCAGGTGCAGAACAGCGTGACACCGCAGAGCCCTGCACATGTGGTATGCTGGAGGGGCACTGTGACGTGTCCCTGCAGTGGAGGCTGAGGACATGGTGGAGGATGAGGAGGCAGAGGCGGACATTGTTGCAGGACCAATGGCGTGTGAACGTGGAGGCAGAAGCAGCGTGACCTGTCCAAGTTGCTGGTGTGGCTGTGCAAAAACCACATTCACCCAGTGGGCCGTAAAGTACATGTATTGTCCCTGACCGTAGTTACTGCTCCACACATTGGCGCTGCCATGTACTTTGGCAGACACTGACAGGCTCAAGGCCTGGCCCACCTTCTGTTCTACATGTGTGCATGTCTGGTACTGTTTTTTCGCAAAGAAATGATGGCTTGGGACTCTCCACCTTGGCTTGGCACAAGCCATCAGTTCTCTAAAGGTGCAGAGTCCACCACTTGGAAAGGAGGGACTAAAGCACCAGCAACTTGGACAGGACCACGTTCAGCTTCTGCGCCGTTGGATGCGTCCACGCATACTGTTGTCTCTTGGCAATCGCCGGTGATCGTTTGCCGACGGAATGACTGACGAGGAGTAGGAACAGGAGCATATGGACCCACAGAAGATGGGATTGACAGACCGCTCCGTTCTGCTGAGGTGGTGGCGCCGTGACTGCCTGAAACTGGAGTGCGTGCCACTAGGTGATGTAGCGATAGTTGCGGCAGGCTGGACCACCATATCTGAGCCACGGTTCTCCCTGGCCACTTTATGGTGACACTGCAGATGTTGACGCACGGCTGTGATGCCAACATTGGCACCCTTCCCATACTTCACCTTCTACCCACATATTCTACATATGGCCATGTTGACCTCCTTCTGCGGCTTCACAAAAAACTGCCACACCGCTGATTACCTGATTTTCCCCCAACACTACTCACTGGCTGACTGCTACCGCTGCTGCTTCCGTGAACCTATACACCACTCCTTTCTGGGCAGGTAGGCTGCTGCAAAGCGGGTGGTCTACCACGTGCCTGTTTGGCTCCCGACCTCCCACTGCTGCCACCCTGCTAACTCCCGGCCACGCTAGGAACTTGCTGGCTCAGCTGCTGCCTGACGGGCAAGCTGCCACCCTCTTCTCCTGATGATGACGAAGACCCTTCTTCACCCATCTCCCAAGTGCGATCAGCTTCATCATCATCGAGTAGTGTTTGCACATCACTGATGTCCTCCTCAACGCCCTCTGGGTCAAGAGCCTGACCACTCGCAACACAAGCTCCCGTGCCACTCTTCTCATCACTACTTGCCCGCCTAGCGGAGGAAGCAGTGCATGTCTCCTCCACATCTGGCTGGGCAGTAGCTGCTGACTTAGAGCTTATACACTCCCACTCCCTGTACAAAGACCTTTGCATGGATCAAAGACCAGGCCTAGAAGACTTTCATGAAGAAGTTCAGTAATCACCAGTCTACAGCATCCTATGGTCCATGCGTCTGGTATAAAGCAAATCTCTGAACACTGTTAGCACCTTAGCCAATTTGGCATCTCTATACTCAAGTGTATAGAAAGTAGAATAAAAAAAAATATCTATAATCAGAAAATGAAAACAGATTTGAAAAAATGTATGTATAAGTAAGAGTACATGTAAAGCATGTATATGATACATTCCCTTTAAAAAATAAAATTGTAAAAAGTTTCCTAAGAAATAAACCGTACCAAAACGTAATTGCTATTGCGAGGATATCATACTTTGTATGAAACCCTAAATTCCTATCACCAGATTCTTGCACTATCATCAGCAGTAGTACATGAGTAGATATCCAGAATCCAGATATCTATTTTTTATTTTCCTATTGCCCCCTGTTCCCCCTCTATCGGCACTCAGAACTGTGCTGAAATGCATTGTCAGGACTGCTGTGCATATGCCCAGGAGTCTTCTGTAGAGATAAGAGAAGTTTTAAAAAATTCAATTTGGACGCTACACCAATTTTTTTTTTTAAATTTGCTTCAATCTGAATTAATTTCTCACAAAGTGCATTAACTCCGGTCTATCCTTGCCTGCAGTTAAGCTTTAGGGAGAATCTATCCTGGTGTACTGTACATGTGCCATGCAGCAACATGCCTAGCTAGTCCTTATGGCTCATGCACACAAACGTATTTTCTTTCCGTGTTAGTTCTGTTTTTTTTGCAGAACCATTCATTTCAATGGGTCCACAAAAAAAAAAACGGAAGTTACTCCGTTACTCTATGTGCAAAACTTGTCAAGAAAGCAATTTTTTTTAACTTTTTTTAAAAAAAATCTTCCTACAGTGAAAAGCTTGAAAATACGTTGGCAGTCCTGCCAGGATCAGTTTCGCTGGGAGGAAACTGCTTGAAAAGGAAAAAGTGGGGACAGTGGTGGAAAATCGAAGAATATTAAATTCAATACTGTTGGCTTTTACAAAATGTTTGGATAAATTTGAATATAATTTTTTTTATATTTTTTTATTTTTAATTGTATTCAATTAAAATAAAAACTTTATATACACAAATTTTATTTAAAAAAAATTATCTCTCTATAGTTTTTCAGTGGTTTCTCGCTACCCTCCTGGTTTAATGATTTAAATGCTTTCTTTTATGTCATTTATCGCTTTCTTTACAGTTCTATTTATCCACATTGGTCTTTTCTTGTTCCTTAATCTTTTATTCCCATAAGGTATGTACCTCTCACAATTAGATTTTAGGATGCTTTGAAAAATACACCATTGTGTGGCTGTATTTTTATTTTTGAGGACTTTGTCCCAGTTAGTTAGGCCTATAGCCTCTCTAAATTTTGCTCTTTTGAAGTTTGGTTATTGCCAAGAACCTGTTTCCTTTATGAGCTGTACAGGTTTCAGTTTCCCCGTTTATATCTGGGTAGTAGAATTCCCCCATACTAACTACCTCATTATCATCTGCCACCTCGTCTACCTCGTTTAGTATTGTGTTTGAGTAGTCTCTGAGGCATTGCTCCCGGTTAGCCAGAATCCTACTGCACACTGATGAGGGGCAACACCCGAAACAGCTGTCTGTGGATGGATACCTGGCTTAGGTTTTCCCGTCACATCCTTAAAGCTTGTAAAAAGCGGGATCTTGACATAGGGGCCACTTAATATGGTGGATTTGATGATCTCTGTAATGGAGACACCCCTTTGCTCGGTTTTCCTTCCTTTGAGGGATATCTGGCTTTCATTGTGTTGTAGACCCATAACTGGGGCTCCACATTTATTTTGCATATTCCTGTTTCCCAGGGAGCTTTGCACTTCGGATTGCTGTGTTGAGACTCTTAAGTGAGGCTCCGCTGTGTTTTTTGTAGCTGGTCTCCCTGAGATCAGCTATTGTTGTGTATCTCGTTTAGTAGTAGATTTTCTGTGGACTCTGGTATATTAGGTGGTTTATAATAAACTCCTGTTAGTATTTTAATATTGTTTTTGCCTCCATTTATTTCTACCTACAGCGATTCCACATGTTCATGTCCCTCACTTATATCTTCTTTGACTGTGGGTTTTAGACAGTACTTTACATAAAGGCAGACCCCTCCCCCTCTCCGGTTTTAGTGATCCTTTCTAAACAGACTGTAACCCTGTACATTAACTGCCTAGTCATCATCCAGCCATTTTTCACTTATTCCCACTATATCATAGTCCTCCTCACACATCACTACTTCCGGTTCTCCAGTTTTATTAGTTAGACTTCTGGCATTAGTATACATACAATTAAGAGATGTATGTATATTTTTACCCTACACCTTTCCTTCTGAACTGTTCTAGTCCCTCCTTCCATACCTTCCCCAGTCCCTATCTTCCCATCCTATAACATATTTACCCTCCCCCAGTCCCTGGTTTAAACACTCCTCCAACCTTCGAGCCATCTTCTCCCCCAACACAGCTGCCCCTTCCCCATTGAGGTGCAGCCCATCCCTACGATAGATCCTGAAGCCGACAGAGAAGACGGCCCAGTTCTCCAGAAACCCAAACCCCTCCTTCCTACACCAGTTCCTGAGCCACTTGTTAACCTCCCTAATCTCCCGCTGCCTTTCTTCTGTTGCTTGTGGTACAGGTAGTATTTCGGAAAACACTACCATCATGCAGGTGACAGCATCAGAATAGTGGCAGGATGTGGGCAGAAGTAAGGGGACATTTTTCACAATGTTCTGGTGTGGCAGCACACTACAGTCAAATCATTACTGCCAGATTGATCTACTCTGTTGTATCAGGCACCGGTGTTAGGAAATCCTGATTAATCCAAGCCCTATTTATCTTTATAAAGATAGGTCTCTCAACATTTAGGGTTGAAAGGTGACTTCTCTTTGAGTTAACAATTCCACCTGCCACAGTAAACACCCACTCTGATGCCACACTACTGGCTGGGCAAGAAAGTTTGCCCAGGGCAAACTGAGCCAGTTGTGGCCACAATTCAAGTTTGGCTGCCCAGTAGTCAAGGGGATCTTGGATCTGGGTTGACAGGTTGCAGTCCAAGTATGCCACCACCTGCTAGGTCAGGTTCCGCTCCATGTCCGGCTGCTGCTGGGTGGTTTCTTCAGTGGGAGGTTGAAGAAAAGTACTCATAGACTTAAGACTTACGTTTCTGCTCATGCAGAAATCCAGCAGTCATGGTAGTGGAGTACAGTATGAGCTCAGAGTGTCCCCTCGATTAGACTTTCATGAGGATGGGGCACGTAGGTAGCGACAAACCGACTACAAAGGATGTCTTGACAGTAATTTAGTTTTTCATCCCTCTAAGATGGTGCAAAAAATGCCCCCATTGTGGACCAGTAGCGAGGGTTTAAAATTGTGGCGAGACAGTACTCATCCCTTTGCCAAATGGTGATAATGCGGCTGTGACTACGCAAGAAACTCAGCATTGATCTGGCCATTTGCACAATGGACTCCCTGCCTCCATCTCCACTGCATACAGCCACAGTCTGTCAGGTTCATCTGAGTCATCTTTCTCGTCCCCCTCCAGCTCCGTATGCTCCTCTCATGTTGCTTGGGCAGATAAACTACCTAGTTCTGTATAGAATTTCTGGGTGTTTATGTCCTCGTCCCCATCCTCTTCCTGTGCAAGTTCAGCCCCCATAGGGCTTAGGTCGCTGTGAGATGTAGGAGCCATGTCTTCTGTCAGCTCACCAGTCAGATTTATCAGTATCCCCTCCAGGATGTGAAGGGGTGGAACTTCTGTACCCCACTGTAGTATTAGAAGATATAATGGCCCCCTCTCTATATAATGACCCTCTCTGTATTATTAGCATATATAATGGCCCCCATTGTATTAATGTATGTATTTCTTCTATATAGTCTGTTCCGCTCTCAGTCGCCACTTGTGGCCTGAGTTCTGGCTTCCCATTGTAGAGCATAACTCCATGCCCTCCTGTGTTGCATCATCACCTCATCTTGCGAGATGTGGTTCAATAGGTCACGGTGATGTCATCGTGATCTCCTGTGCCATTCTATTGCCTCATAGGCTTCTGACCTAGTGGCCTAAGACCTATGAGGCATAATGGAGGGCCCCCCTGCCCGCTTTGGGCATTCGTCACCCCCACACGCTACGCCACTATACAAAGTATTGGTATGGCCTTAACTGGAATATGCATTTCAGTTCTAGGCACCAGTTAATAAAAAGGATGCCCTGGAGTTAGAAAAAGTGCAAAGGAGAGCAACAAAACTAATAAAGGTTTTAGCTATGAGTAAAAGTTAAAAGAACTGAATTTGTTTAGTCTTGGAGACATGATTAACCTGCACAAATATATAAACGGACAATACAAAAAATATCAGGAGAAAGTATTCTGTGTTAATACCCCTCAAAAAAAATGGGGCCACTCCTACACCTGGAGGAAAAAAATAAAAATTCAGTCATAAGAGGTGACAAGCATTCTCTAGAGTAAGTGCTTGAATCTCTGGAATAGCCTTACGCAGAAGCTGGTCACAGCAAATACAGGAGATGGCTTAAAAATGGTTTTTATGACCTTTTATTTCAAAATAACATTCAGGCTTATGAAAATGTATAGAAATCATGTTCTACACACCCTTTCCCTTTGACATACTCCTTCCTTAAAATAAAGATGGGCATTGATCCAGGGATTTTTTCTGATTACCACATCTGGAGTAGGGAAAGATTTTGTCCCTCATAGGGTTTTTTATTTTTCCCTCCCCTGGATCAATATAGCAGGATTAAGGATTGGACTTGATGGACTTTGAGGGTAATTTAATAATCTGAAATACGCCTAAATTAGGTGTATTTCAAGCGCTGATGATGAGAGAACAGAGGTTTGTTGCACCGCTATCTGCGACTTTTCTCCACTCACGCCAGGTCTAAAATTGCTGGTGTGGCGCGGGTGGGGAAGGTCAGTCTCATTCATCATTTTCTACACCTGTTTTAGGTGTAGAAAATGGTCTAAATGTAAGACAGCTTGGAAGTAAGGATGAGCAGACCCGTGGATGTTCGGGTTCGCCGGGTTCAGCCGTACTTTGGGTCAAAGTGCAGGTTCGGGACCCGAACTCTTACCCCATTGAAGTCAATAGCGACCTGAACTTGGGTGCACTCAAATGGCTGTAAAATAATGGTAGTAAGAGCTAGAGGGCTGCAAAAGGAAGCAAAATGGGGGTGCAAACAAATGTGGATAGGGTAATGACTTAAAATAACATAAAATAGAAAAAATAATAATCTTGAACTAGGAGGCAGAGGTTTTCTGGTTAAAGCGTATAGTGGCCTTTTTCCATCCAACAAGAAATATATATTCTACGGTCACTTGTGCAGATATTTCTGGTGAAAGCGTATAGGCTTGTATTTTTAGTACAACAAGAAAACTATATTCTCCGTGCATTTCCGCAGTTAATTGTGGTTAAAACGTTTTGTGGCCTATTTCAGTACAAAAAGAAAAATATATTCTTCGCTTTTAGGGGTGTTTTAATTTCCGTTTAATTTGTTTAGTTCAGCTACAAGTATGTCAGGCAGAGAAGTGCCAGGACATGCACAGAGGAGTAGCCGAGGCATGAATGTTTCTGGCGCAAGCTGAGGTCACAGCAGAGTATGGGGTCGAGGCAGCAGTAGTCGCAGCGAGAGGCCGGAGCTCTCGGTGTCATCTACCGGCCGTGTCTTGACCACAGCAACCCAGCGGTTCTTGATTGGTTAACTCAGTCCTCCACGTCACCCCAAGTGACATCAGACACACCCAGCCAACAGTCGGTTGGTTCGACAGACACAACCCTCAGTTGGCTCGGGAGCAGGCCCTGTGCTCTCACCGGTCATCAACCTGCCTCTGGCCTTTTCTTTTCCCTCACCTTGAGAAGTACTACATGCAGTGGGCTCAGTTTCACTTTTCAGCGAGGAAGAACTACTAGAGGACAGTCAGCAGCTACTGCCCAGCCAAGATGTGGAGGAGACATCCGCCGCTTCCTCCGCTAGGCGGGCAAGTAGTGATGAGGAGAGTGGCATGGGAGCTTGTGTTGCGAGTGGTCAGGCTCCTGACCCAGAGGCCATAGAGGAGGAAATCAGTGATGTGCAGACACTACTCGATGATGATAAAGCCGATCGCACTTGGGAGACGGGTGAAGAAGGGGCTTCGTCATAATCAGGAGAAGAGGGTGGCAGCTTGCCTGTCAGGCAGCGGCAGAGCCAGCAAGTCGCTAGCATTGCCAGGAGTCAGCAGAGTGGCAGCAGTGAAAGGGTTGGAGCCAAACAGGCACGTGGTAGACCACCCACTTTGCAACAGCCTACCTGCCCAGAAAGGAGGAGTGGTGCACGGGTTCACCTAAGCAGCGCCATTAGCAGTCAGCCAATGAGTAGTGTTTGGGGGAAATAAGTTTTTTGTGAAGCCGCTAGAGGAGGTCAACATGGTCATATGTAGAATATGTGGGCAGAAGGTGAAGGGTGGACAGTGTACCAATGTTGGCACCACAGCCCTGCGTCAACATATGCAGCGTCACCATAAAGTGGCCTTGAGAACCGTGGCTCCGATGTGGTGGTCCAGCCTGCTATCGCTACATCGCCCAGTGGCAAGCACCCAGTTTAAGGCAGTCAAGGCTTCACCACCTCAGCCGAAGGGAGCTGTCTGTTAATCCCATCTTCTGCTAGACCTGATGCTCCTGCCCTCACCCTCCTACTCCTCAGTCATTCCGTCAGCAATCGATCACCGAAGCGATTGCCAAGAGACAACAGTATGCGTGCACATATCCAACGGCACAGAAGCTGAACTTGCTCCTGTCTAAGTTGCTGGTGCCTCAGTCACTCCATTTCCAAGTGGTGGACTCTGCACTTTTGAGAGGTGATGGCTTGTGCCGAACCAAGGTGGAGAGTCCTAAACCATCAATTCTTTGAGAAAAGGAAGTACCAGCCCTGCACACACATATAAAACAGAAGGTGGGCCAGTCCCTGAGCCTGTGCGACAATGTCTGCCTCTGCCTCCATATTCTCCTCCATGTCCTCAGCCTCCACTGCAGGGACAAGTCACAGTGCCCTCCAGCATACCACATGTGCAGGGCTCGCCGGTGTCCGCTGTTCTGCACCTGGTTTGCTTTGGCAAACGGAGTCACACAGGGAGCAACTGCTCCGTGTGATGCATCAAGAAATCAAATCCTTGCTTTCTCCGCAACAACTGAAAATCAGAACCATGCTGACCGACAATGGGAAGAACATGGTGTCGGCACTGCGTCAAGGAAGGCGGTGCCATTTGCCCTGCATGGCACATGTTCAATCTGGTTGTCAAGTGGTTCCTGAAGTCTTCCCCCATCTGCAAGACATCCTAAAAATGGCCAGGAAACTTTGCATGCACTTTAGCCACTTGTACACCGCAAAGCACACCCTCCTTGAGCTGCAGTGGCAGAACGGCATCCCCCAACATAGGCTGATATGCGACATTTCCACCTATTAGAATTCCACCCTCCATATGTTGGACCGACTATACGAACAGAGAAAGGCCATCAATGATTTCTTGATGATGCAAGCGGATAGGAGTACTCCCTGTGTAACTACGATGTCAGCCAGTGGTAGCGCATGCGTGACACCTGCCGCTTGCTCAGGCCCTTGAGGATGCCACGTTATTTGTCAGTTGCCAGGACTACGGTATGAACTACGTCATTCCACTGCTTCGTGTCCTGGAATAGATGGTGGTAACAATGGCTGGTCAGGGGACAAGACGTGGTGCCTCAATCTCACTGCCACATGATGCCTGTGGGGGCTAAACTGGAAGAGGAGCAGAAGGGGAGGAGGACATTCAAGCACAGTCAATGTGTAGCCAAATGGGTGGTTTTTCTACTCAGCTGACTGGACAGGAGGAGCAGGAGCAGGCAGAGGAGCTACAGGGCGATGAGGAAGACGAGACAGAGGACCCCGACACACCGTGGCAGTATGCAGTGGAAATGGAGGCAGGGAGTCCCTCTGAGTCACTTGCACAATTGGCCCGATGCATGCTCACTTGCTTGCGTAATGACAGCCGAATTGCCACCATTTGGAAGAGGGATGAGTTCTGGCTCTCCACCTTGTTGGACCCTCGCTACCGGTCCAGAATGGGGTCCTTTTTTACACCCACCAAGAGGGAGAACAAACTGAACTACTAGAGAGACATCCTACATCAGTTGGCCGCTGCCTATCTGCACCATCGTCCATCCTCTCGCAGGTCTGACCTGGGGGGCCCTCTGCACTCATGTTCCACTGCCATGGCTGCTGGGGAGGGGTGGGGTGGCAGGAGCAGTACCAGCTCCATCAGCAGCATCCTGTGTCTACATTCACTGATGAGTAACTTTCTTCACCTGCATAGTGAAGAAACTACTCACCAGAAGCAGCAGCAGCTAGACTTGGAGCAGGACCTGAACCAACAGGTGGTGGCATACTTGGACTGCATGCTGCCAATCCAAATTGAATTTCCGCTGGACTACTGGGTAGCCAAACTGGATTTGTGGCTGCAACTTGCCGGGTTTGCACTGGAAAAGCTGTCCTGCTCGGCCAGTAGTGTGGCATAAGAGCGTGTGTTTAGTATGGCGGGGACCATGGTTACCCCAAGAAGAACTCCTGTCTACCCAAAATGGGAAGAGACTGACCTTTGTCAAGATGAATCAGGCGTGGATCAGCCAGGATTTCCAACCACCAATTCCCGATGCATCAGGCTAGATCATCCATGGTGCGACACCAACACTTTGATACAAGAGATCGGTTTCTTCAGACTACCTGCCTCAGCTACTACTTTGATGCTGAAACCCGCCTGATGTCACACATCTGATGCCAAGTGCTCCTTATTTCACCCACCTTCGTCAGCAGGTACTGGTATTGCCACCCACCTCCTCACTCTGTTACAGGGTCACTTTGTGGTCTCCTGATGCAGCTGCTGCTGCCATCTCCAAACTATGTCACCTTGCCACTCTGTGGTATCCTCCTGATGCTGCTGCTTCTGCCATCTCCACATCATGTCACCTAGCCACTCTGTGGTCTCCTCATGCTGCTGCCACCTCCAGACTCGGTTATTGTGCCACTCGGTGGCCTCCTCATACTGCTTCCACCACCAGACCCTGTCATTGGGCCACTCTGTGGTCTCCTCGTGCTTCTTCCACCTCACCACTATGTCATAGGTCCACTCTATCAACTTCTCATGCTGTTCCCACCCTCCCCACTTCATGACTAGTCCATTATTGTAGCTTTCGGCCTGACTGACAATCGTTTATTTGAAACTTCTTCTGATTTGTCAGAAGGAAGGAAAAATGTTATTACCTACTGGTAATTTGATTTTACAGAGCCCAGGACAGCACCACCGAAGAGAGGAGGATCCGCACCCCAGAGACAGGAAACCTGCAGAAATAAAATGGGCGGACACCCTCCTCCCCTTCAGTGAGTTATCCAAGTTTTGGAGGAAGGCCGCCAACATATATTAGACATGTATTTTAACTTTTTCTCTTTATTTTTTCAACACTCATGCAGTATAGTAGGACCACCAGGGAGGGAAAACCAGGAGTGCTGTCATGGGCTCTGTAAAATCAAATTACCGGTAAGTAATAACATTTTTCCTATCGCCCATGACTGCACCACCAGAGACTTACTAGAGGAACCCCTTAGGGTGAGAAGTAGAGAGAAGAACCCTTCACCAAAGGAGGAATCTCCTGAAAAGTCCAGTCTGTAATGCTTAAAAAGGTGGAAGGTGAAGACCAGATGGCTGCATTGCAAATTTTCTCGATTGGGACCGAGGACCTCTCTGCTCAGGAAGCTGCTACCGCTCTGGTCGAGTGTGCCCTTCTGACATCCAGACAATGTAGAGATTTTTCTTCCTCAGAGGACAGATTTTGGAAAAGGGTAGGAAGAATAATCTCCTGGGAACGGTGGAATTTGGTGGCGATTTTTGGAAGAAAAGCCGGGTCAGGACGAATAATGACTTTGTCCTCTAAAATCAAAGTGTAAGGAGGGTTAACGGATATGGCCTGGATTTCACCAATCCTGCGGGCGGAAGTCAAAGCTATCAATATGGCCAACTTCAGTGGAATCAATGGGTTCAAATGAGGGCCCAGTTAATGCTTTCAGTACCACCTCTAGACTCCAGGGGGAGGCCTGGGAAAAGAAACTAGGAAGATCTCTCAATGGCCCTAAAGAACCTGGATACCCAAGGGCTCCCGGCAATATTCTGGTTAAACAGAGCGGACAATACAGAGACCTGAACCTTCAGGGTACTGGATGCTAGACCTAGTTCTAGTCCCTTCTGAAGGAACTCGAGGACTAGATGCTGAGGAGCTACTGAAGGAATGTCCCCCAACTGGATCTGGGCAAAATCTAGAAATTTATGCCAAATCCTGCTATAGATCCCTATTGTAACTTCTTTTTTACTCTTTAGCAGGTTAGAAATTAGGGCCTTTGAGAACCCTTTCCTTTTTAACATCCACCTCTAAAATTCCAGGCCGTTAAGTGTAACTTCTCCACGGCCGGATGCATCACTGGTCCCTGGCTCAGAAGGCCCTGGATCCCGGGAAGCACCCAGGGATCGGAGACCGACATGGTCCGTAGCCCCGTGAACCAGGACCTCCTGGGCCAGAAGGGGGCGATTAGGATCACTCTGGCCCTCTCTTCCCTAATTTTCCATAAAACCCGGGGAATCAGGGGAAGAGGGGGAAAGGCATAAGCCAGGCGAAATTTACATTTCTGAGCCAGGGCATCTATTCCACAAGGGGATCCCGCCTGACTCAGAAAATAGAATCCCGCTACTTTCTTGTTTGAATGGGTAGCAGATAAGTCGATCTCCGGAATGCCCCACAGATCCACTATTTTTTTTTTTTAAATGGAAGGGTCTAGAGACCATTCCCCCTGAGACAGGGTATGGCGGCTCTGGAAATCTGCCTGTTTGTTCTCGACCCCTTTCATGTGCAATGTTGAAATCGAGGTGCACATCCTTTCTGCCAGACCTAAAATGACATAGGCTTCCTGCATGAGGCCCTGCACCTTGCCCCTCCATGTTTGTTTAAGTAAGAGACCACAGTTCTGTTGTCCGAAAGAATTCTTAGGTCTTTTCCTTCTATTCTGGGGAGGGAAGCCATTGCAAGGCCGACTGCCATCAGCTCTTTTAGATTGGAGGATTCTCTTATCTGGAAAGATGCTGCCTGAATGGGGGCACCCCACCCCCAAGGGCTTGTGTCCATGGTCAGACAGACTAACCTGTCCATCTTCCAAGGGGGACCCTAGATAAGATTCTCCGTGACTAGCCACCAGGAGAGATTCTGGCTCGAGACTATCAGTTTTGAGTCTAGGGAGCTGGTCTTTTCCCAAATAGACAGGATCTCCCACTGTAAGGCCCTGGAGTGTAACTGTGCCCATCTTACGGCCGGAATGCAGGACATGAGAGAGCACACGACTGACATTGCTCTTCTTATTGAGGTAACCGCTCTTCTGGTCAGGCTACTGGTTTTGTTCTGAACGATCTCCACTTTTTCCGTTGGTAAAAACATCTCTGGAGAGATGAGTCCAGGATTAATCCCAGGAAGATCTGTCTCCTTGCTGGATGGGGACTTGACTTTTCTTTGTTTATCATCCATCCCAATTTGTTTAAAATGGTTAGGACTTCTGATACCGCAGAATTGCATACTTCTTTCGTCTGACCCACAATTAAGAAGTCGTCTAGGTAAGGGATAAAGAGAATATCCCTTTCCATTGTTTGGGCCGCCATTTCCGTCACTAGTTTTGTGAAAACTCTCGGGGCCATGGAAAGGTCGAAAGGGAGAGCCTGTAACTGAAAATGTTTTAGTTGACCTTCCAGACAAACTGCTACCCTTAGGGACGTGGTAGTACGCGTCTTTTAGGTCGAGAACAGCCATGAAGCACTGAGGAGACAGAAGATTGATTGCCGATCGTATAGTTTCCATTTTGAATTTTTTGGGTTGAAGAAAAAGGTTAAATTTTTTTCAAGTTTATGATGGTTCTGAATGATTAGTCAGTTTTTTTGACCAAAAAAGTGGTGAGTAAAACCACTCGCCTTTTTCTTATTCTTTTACTGGGATTAAAACGGATTTTCCTATTAACGTTAACACTTCTCCTATGACTTACATCCCTAGAGCTGAAGACGGATCGATAGTGGGTAAGAATCTGGCAGGAGGGGACTGACGGAATTCTAATTTTAAGCCTTTGCTGATGGTATCTAGAATCCATGGGCTTGATGAAATTCTTCCCCATTCTGCTGTGAAATCCTTCAGTCTGCCCCCTATCGGAGTTCTGGAGTCTTTGCTGGTCTTACTTTCTCTTATCTGAGGAGGACTGGTTAAAGAAGTAGCTCCTATTTTTCATCTGACTTCTAAAACGGTCTTCCCTGGACTTTCTATCCTGTTCTGGGTTATCCCTAAAGGTACGAAAGGAACAGTTAAATCTGTTCTTTGTAGAAAAAGAACCCTGGAATCCCGGAAGCTTTTTCTTATTGTCCCAACGCCTTATCTAGAAAATCATCTAGGCTTGAACCGAAGAGGAATTCCCCTTACACGGAACTCCACAGAGTTTAGATTTGGATGCAATATCTCCACTCCAGTTTTTTTATCCATAGTGCTCTGCGCGCCGAGTTAGATAAGGCCGCTGATTTAGCTGCTAGTCTTACCGAGTCATCAGAAGCGTCCGCCAATAAGTCGGCCGCTTTCTTAATCGTAGGGAGGGAGGCCAGGATATCTTCCCGGGGGCATTTTTTAATTGTGATACTAGTTCAGATAACCAAACGATCATAGAACAGGCCATGCAAGTGGAAGCTATGCTGGGTCTAAAAGAGGAGGTCGATGCCTCCCAGGCTCCCTTAAGAAAGGCATCCGCCTTTTTATCTTGGGGGTCTTTCAATATTCCCGTATCCTCGAATGGGAGGGTTGTCTTCCTGGAAACCTTGGATATGGCTATATCGATTCTAGGTGCTTTATCCCAAGAAGCAGAATCCTCATCTTTAAAGGGATATTTATATTTTAGATTTTTCGATATAAATACCCTCTTAGTGGGTGTTTTTCACTCCCCTTTTATTAGGGCAGAAACATTTTTATGTACTGGAACGGTACTATGTTGTTTAGATCCAGCCCCCCAAACATAACATCTTGAATGGAACAGGGTTCACGTGCTTCCTTTATGCCCATTGTAGAGCGAACGGCTTTTAGGAGTTTTTCTGTGTCCTCTACAGGGAAGCAGGGTCTCCCCCCGATTTCTTCCTCACCAGAAGAGGAGTGCGATGAAACCTCAGAGGGGTCAAATACCGAGGAAAGAGCTTCCTCATCATCCGAAGATAGGGGTTCCCTTATGCTCTCTTTGTGCTTAGGCTTTTGCTCTTTTTCGGAAGCCAGGGACGAGCCAACTTCTGAGTGGACTAACGCTTGTAGGCACTTGTAAAATGAAGGGCATTCCTCAGCCACCGTTCTATCTATACAGGGCTGGCACATCTTATCCCACTCAGAAGGCAACCTCACTCTATAAGGCACACTCATTCTTCTTTTTAGATATCACCTTTTTAGGTCTAGCCTGAAAATTAGATAATGTTGTCTAGTCAGTACCACTCTGAATTAAGCACATGAGAGACCCACACTCACCCCTTCAGAGGTACCGGAGCAGGAGAGACAGCAGGCTCCTCAGAACGCTTGTCCTCCTCCATAGTGTTTGGCTGTAGCACTGAAGATCAGCACAGGTCACATGCAGGACGCCGGCTGATAAAAGCACGCTTTTCTCATAGGGTGCCTGAAGATGACGTCACCACCGATGCTCTGAGCCAGTAACGTGATTCCAGGAGCGCTCTCGGCCTGCTCACAGCTGGAGCCCTGGTGGCCCGCGTTTCCTCTTCTCGGCACATACACTGATGACGCCTCATCCTCCAGAGCTCCCGCACACTGACCGCCCCCTGCGGAGCTGAGCTGTGCCTCTGCCTGCCCTAAGCGCACTGCCTGATGACGTCGATCTTACCGGGGACTAGCAGGTAGGGGAGCGTCACCAGAGGGAAGGATCCGTGAACACATGCTGCAGGCTTCCCACCAGAAACAGGAAACCACACTGAAGGGGAGGAGAGTGTCCGCCCATTTTATTTCTGCAGGTTTCCTGTCTCTGGGCGGATCTTCCTCTCTCTGGTGGTGCTGTCATGGGCAATAGGAAAAAAGAAGACACACAACGGAACCTGTGTGTATCAGCTTTAGGCCTGTATGGTCCCATCAGAATTGACTTATGATTTGGTAGCCAAAAGCAGGAGTGGGTAGAAAACACAGAAGACATGCACGTATTCCATTCACGTGTCATCTCTGTTTTGGATCCACTCAGTTTTTTTTTGGGCATTAGCAATACTGATGGATTACTGACCAAATGCTGACCGAGTGAAGGCGGATACCCAACAGACAGGATCCGTTTTTTGGGGGGCTATTTTTCTGACGAATCAGATGAAGGGCAAAATAATCAGTGACGTCAGCACAAACTTACTGCTGACACCCTCTCCACTCTGTCAGGGGGGCTCTACTTGTATAAGCGTTTAATAAAACAGGTTCTGTAGACATCTATGTGGAATCAGCTGACGAGGGTGTGAAAGGAGTGCGCTTCTTTTGACGCTAACATCTACCTATAAGGCCGAGTTGATACTTAAGTTATTTGGTCAGTTTTGGCCCGTGACTGCCCAAATAAGTGAAGTGTGCAGTGATTCTAAGAGTGACGCCTGTCATCTGCATGTCATACGGAGTCACAGTATTATTTTACTACCACAGCAGACTACCTATGCGTGTTTCTGCAAGGCATAGTGTTCTACACCACTATAAAGGCTCTCAGCAGCCAGGAAATAGCCATTTTTTTAAGTAATTCGCTGCAAATATATTCGGATCGAACCAAATTTTCCCGAAAAATTCGGCGAACCGGTGAAAAATTCGCTCATCTCTAATTACGACATTAAACCAAATTATATTCACTAAGATGCAGCAGGCATTTTAAAGTTATTTAAACTGCAGATACCTAAGTGTATTTTTTTCTACTGTGTAGTTTTTTAAAATTTCAAATACTTATTTGCCATATATTGCTCTCCAATGGTTGCTCCCTACACCGAGCTGGTTCTATTTAATGAGATGCTGATTGAGGATTCTAGAATTCACTTGCAGTTGATTATGTGTTATTTTAACAGTAGAATGACAATAATTTCCTGTAATGCCACTTGTTAAGGTAATTATGTGATAATTGCCTTATCAAGGTGTCATAGAGAAGGAAGGAAAATATGCTCCAAGATTTCACAGCTGCCGAGTTTCTGAGTCTTCCCAAGTATTATTTCGAAAATGTATTATCAGTTATCAAGCTAAATTTCATTCATTTACAAAAATCACAAAGAATCTGCTCTGAATTTCTCTTCTGGCCCATCCCATTTGCTTTTCTATTGATCAGTTTATTATGTGATTTATAAACGGCAAAGTGATCATTTATTCACAGATGTAAAGTCAATCTTTAAAGTGGCTGTTCCAGCATAAAATGTTACTTGAATATAATTCAACATAAAAACACTATTTACTTTTGTAATTTACTTTTGTGAGGTATTCTCTTTACTTTATTATAATGGCACCCTCTACTGTTCAGCCTGTATAGCAATGTGCATGTCCACCAACTGAGCTGAATGAGCATGATCACACAGCCACCAGCCATTTCTACAGTTTGAAGTTGAGACAGTTGCAGGGAGAGAGCTGGAGCATTTGGACATAATTGTACATTTAAATTGCAAATGACCTACTGCATTTGGACATTCAGTCACGTCCAATCCGCTTACCGAGGCTGTGACACTATAAAGCAGGCATGTCCAAACTCCAGCCCTCCAGATGTTGCAAAACTACAACTCCCATCATTCCTGGACAACCTACAGCTATCAACCTACAGAAGGGCATGATGGGAGTTGTAGTTCTGCAACACCTGGAGGGCCAGAGTTTGGACATGCCTGCTATAAAGTGTCACAGCCCCGGAGTCTCCACTCTCCCTGAGAGCAGAGATGCCGGGGTAGCCTGCAAGGGACCAATCAGAGTGCAGTCTGCAATCTGCAGACTAAACAATTGGAGCGCTTCAGTGACAAAATACCCGTTTCAGGCTGTGATCTCCACGCTGGAGATCACAGCCTGAAATCAGACAAGACCCCCTGTGTTCCGCCAGTGCCCCAGATAATCTAATGACCCCCACTATGGCCCTGATCATGCCCCTATATTGTGCCATTGCCCCCCAGAATGCCCCCTGCAGTGAGTCTCAGTGAGATTGCAGCGGCTTTGTTCCTGAGCTGCTGCCATCAGCAGAGTGTCAGCTATGGCCAAAATCGGTGCTGGCACCGATCTCGGCCATTTAACCCCAAAGATGTCGCGTCAGTAGCCGCCTGCAGCATCCATAGGGTTGAGAGGGAGGGTGCTCCCTCTCTTCCATCGGGCCGCCACTGCTGCGATGGCAGTTTCCCCCAATGGTTGCCATGGCAACCATACATCTTACAAAGGCGTCTGCACTGCCATGTACCTAAGGCCTCATGCATACGAATGTATTTTTTTTTCCATTTCCTTTCTTGCGGTTTCCTTTTGCGGAGCCATTCATTCTAACAGAATGTACTCCGTGTGCATTCCATTTCCGTATATCCATTCCCCTAAAAGATAGAACTTGTCCTATTATTATCCGCAAATAACGTTCCGTAGCTCCATTCAAGTCAATGGGTCCGCAAAAAATATGGAATGCATGCGGAAACTATACAGAGATGTTTTTGCGGAAATATGGAACAGAAACGGAAACACAACGGAAACAAAAAATAAAATGGAACAACGGATCTTTTAAAAATGGACCGCAAAATACATACGATCATGTGAAAGAGGCCTAAGGCTGATCAGACCCTGAGGGGTCTTGATAAAAAATGTAAAAAAAAGTGTAAAAAACAAAAGGTAACAATAAATAAAATCAATAGAAAATAAATACAAATTAAAAAAATAAAATTTGTCTTTCCTCATATCCGTTCATTTATAAGTCCTTAAAAGATGAAAAAAATTAAATTAAAAATACAAATGATTGGTATCGCTGCTTCCATAGCGACCTGATCTATAAAGGTTTCACGTTACTAATTCCACGCAGTGATCACTGTATAAAATTAATGTAAAAAACAATGACGGAATTGTTTTTGTCAGCTCACTGCCACAAACAAATAAATAACAACTGATCTAGAAGACATATGTACCCAAAAATGATACCAATGAAAACTACAGCCCATCCCACAAAAAACAAGCCCCCATATGTCTATATTGATGGAAAAAAAATAAAAAAATGTATGGACTTTAGTATATGGTGATGCAAAGTATCTTTTATTTTTAACACAAAAGGGGTTTTATGCTGAAAAACTAGTAAAACATAAAAACTATATCAATTTGGTATAACCACAACTGTATGAAACCACAGAATAAAATAATTATATAATATTTACCACAAGAGGAACCCCATAAATATAAAAATCACTGACAGAGTTCCCATTTTTGCCCACTTCACCTTCACAACAAATGGTATAAAAAGTGATCAAAAAGACATACCGCTTTTTATTCGCCCTATAAGACGCACCTAGGTTTTTGGAGAGGAAAATAAGAAAAATATTTTTAACCAAAAGGTGTGCTTTTGGTGGGTTTTGAACTAACGGTGGTCTGTGGATGACACTGTTATGGGGATCTGTGAATGACGCACTGTTATCGGGAAATCTGTGGATGGCACTGTTATGGGGGAAATCTGTGGATGGCACTGTGATGGGGGACATTCTGTAGATGGCACTATTATGGGATGGGGTATATGTGGATGACACTGTTATATATGCGCCATCCACAGATCCCCCATAACAGTGTCATCCACAGATCCCCATCCCATAGTGCCATCCATAGATCAATCTGCCTACCATATCTGTAACTGTCATACAATTCATTTTAACTAAAGTTGTGCTCTCAATGGTAATATCTATTTACTAACCGCTCCAGTAGAATGCAGGCAGTCCGGGCGCGCGGGCGGCAGCGTAACTCACTGAAGTCACATTCCTGCACCGCCTGCTTCATTCATAAAATAGGCGGCGCAGGCACATGACATCAGGGAGTTACGCTGCCACCCGCCCGGCTTGCCTGCATTTTACGGGAGCGGTTAGTGAATAGATATGACCTTTGAGGGCACAACTTTTGTTAAGATGAATTGTATGACAGTTTTTAGAGACAGTGAGTGGCAGGGGACACTGAATGCAGTCCTCCCAGTCCCTGCTGACACATCACAGTCTGTGATGCTGGAGCATCGCAAACTGCGATGTAAAATGTTAGCATTCGCCCCATAAGATGCAAAGGCATTTTCCCCCCATTTTTTTGGGGAAAAAAGTGCGTCTTATGGGACGAAGAATACGGTATGTACCCAAAAATTATACTAATAAAAACTACAACCTGTCCCACAAAAGGCAAGCTCCCACACAGCTACATTGGTGAAAAAATATAAATGTTATGGACTGTAGTATATGGCAATGCAAAATATCATTTATTTTTTAACACAAAAGGGATTTTATGCTGAAAAAGTAGTGAAGCATAAAAAAAACTATATATATTTGATACCTTAACCGTATTAGCCCACAGAATAAAATAATCATATCATATTTACCACAAGAGGAACCCCATAAAAAAAAAAAAAAGAATAAAAAACTATGACAGAATTGCCATTTTTACCCACTTCACCTTCACAACAAATGGTATAAAAAGTGATCAAAAAGACATATGTAAATAAAAAGGATACCAATAAAAACTACAGCCCGCCCCGCAAAAAAGCAACCCCCCATACAGCAACATTTATGAAATAAAAATGTTATGGGAATTTCAACAAATCACATGTTAGAATATCCTGATGCTGCTCCTTCCCTTCTAAATGCTGCCATGTCCCCAAACAGCGGTTTACGACCACATATATGGTGTTGCTGTACTCAGGAAAAAAATAAATGTATGAAAAATTGTGGGGTGCATTTGTCCTGTAACCCCTTGTGAAGATGGAAAATTGGGGTTAAAGCAACTTTATATTGGAAATAAAAGTTAATCTGTCATTTTTATAGCCATGTGTTTCTAAATTCTATGAAACGCTTGTTGGGTCAAAATATTCACTTCACCCCTAGGTTTATTCCTTGAGGAGTGTAGTTTCTTAGTAGGATATGTCGAAGTAACCCCTCAATTTTATCAGTGTGAGGGTTTAGTATTGCCGCAGAGTGCACCTGCCTTTGCTATGGTTATGTTTTTGACATTTTATTAATCATAGAAACCTGTGAAGACTGCATATCCACTTCTAGTACGTCAAAAAATTCATCCGGAATAAACAAAATAATCTTTATTAGTATATTCATATATATAAAATCATGATGACAACATTAAAGGATGATCTCCAAAGAGGTCAGACTACCTGGTGTGAACAAGTAACAATCTCCTGCGTCCCCAACCCGACGTACGTTTCACCAAGAGCGGCTTCTTCAAGGGTATAAAGTGCTGCACTTTATCATCCTTTTACTTATGTCGCACTAGGCACTTTATATTGGATCATGTGTTTCCTTATATAGGTCGATTATCTGATATTATACGCTGTTATTTGCACATCATTTGCACATTATTCTCCTGATATACCTCCAGTGCTTTTTATACCACCAGCTCTAGTTTACTGCTATTTTAATGTTATCATCATGATTTTATATATATGAATATACTAATAAAGATTATTTTGTTTATTCCGGATGAATTTTTTGGTGTTCTATTTAAGAGGGCGGTCCGGTGATAGGCGCTTGCCCAGCGCCATTTTTTGGTGTGCACTTCTAGTACGTGTGGTACACCCTCTAAGACTGCCCCATGTACTTTCACATTTTTCACAGTGGTTTCCCTCAGTTGTGAGCCCTCATCAATTAGCATTTTTATACCATCCACATTTTTACTAACAGGGAAAGCTTTTTCCCCAATCACAGCCTGCAAAGGAAAAGGACTGTCATCATCCTCATCACTTCTTGCACATACATCCACATTATCATTATTCATTTCAACAAACTCTGCAACGTCACTTGGCACCGTGTCTGCACCATTGTTTCCAATGGTGATTTCACTTAAACCATTGCTTTCTATCTGCATTTCCCTTGCACCTTCATTTAAAGGGACAGGTACAGGTTCTGTAGGAGAGTCATTACTTTCTATAGAAGTGTCTCAATTGCCCCATATTACATCATGCATGAGCCTATTTGCAACACCCAGTCCATCAGTCTCTTTTTCTCACCATGGTCTCACCCTCTGTGAGGACCACCAGATAGTCCACAGTATTCACATAATTGTCCCGGACATTCATCATTCTACCTTTTACCCAGGCTAGCATGGGATGTCTGATTTTCGTCATCCCAAATCTAGCCTTGGTCACAGGCACTTTAGACAACACATTGAGCTTCTCCCCTGCAGATTCCTGCAAGAGAGCAACTGCAAAAGGCTTACCCGGCTGTTCAGACACAGCAGTTTTCCCAATGTCACACATTTCCGAGACAGTTCCTCGCCTCGGCAATTTATTGCTCAACAGTCCAGCAGGTATCAACTGCCGCCGGCTCACCATCACTGGGTCTGCCACATAATTAATAACAGGAACAGTCTTACCCTTTGTTGTCACAGGTTCGGCAGTCTCGGGAGACAAGAGCATCCCACGGACATCTCTACCGAGATCCAGCTTTTGGAGACCTGCCCTTGATTCCTGGTAACTAATCACCTGCAGATTCCTTACTCCAACAGTTGCTACCGGAAACAACTTGGCCTGTAGTTAAGACTTTTCCTGGACGGACATTACAGCCGCACCCTTTAGAATCTTGCACACAGTTGCAGGGAATATAGGAACTCTTGAGAATTGCACCGCTCACCATCTCTTTATCTTCCCGACGGTTGCCCTTGGCAACGGCACACCTTCACCTTTCCTCCAGAACTCCCAGCACACCACCGACCTCTGGTACTTTTGTACAGTGACCATACAGCGTTGAGAACGCTTTCCTCAGGGCCAGCTGCAACTGCGCCTCCAGAGCCTCTCGCTCTGCATCAAACAACTCCATTTCTTTTGGACCATAACCCAGCTCCTTGGCCGAATGTTCTCGCCGTTTTATAGCCCATATCTGTCGGACGTATTCTTCTCCGAGACCCATAGTAGCAGGAAAAATTGTCAGCAACTAGTCCCCTTTGCTGGGCTACTGGCCCTTTAATTTGCTGCAGTTTTAATTGCTCCACAGCCAAATAGTCCACACTCTTATGAGCAGTACAAAAAACTTCCGCACCTTTTACTCCACAACAGCAGGATTCAGCAGCACCTGCTATCTTGTCATTGTCCGTAGCAACCGACTGTTGCCCTTCTCTAGCAGGGACGACTGCCCGCATCCGACACCATATGTAATACTTAGTTCACACTTTCGCGTAAAACGCCGCGTTGGAACGCACATAAAAACGCACAACAGTACAGGAACCATGCATTCCAATGGGGGTGGTTCACACTTGCGCGTTTTTATGCGCGTTCGTAGGCGCCTATAAACGTTCGACGCATAAGCAAGTATGTTCGCGTTAATTCGGGCTTTTTTCGAGCGTTTGGTGCCAATAGACTTCAATGGGAAACGCGATAGGCGTGTTGTTCGGGCGTTTGTGCAGCGTAAAACGCGCCTATGGATGCGCGTTTTACAAAGTTTGCAACATGCTGAATCAGCCACCATGGAATGTCACACCTCTAAAGCACTCAGATTGGCCAAACTATATCATTGGTCATTGGCCAACTATGCAGTCAATCACATAAACGCGCGCCTACACTATTTACCAAAACGCTTGAAAAACGCGCCTAAACGCCCATCTTGAACGCCGCATAAAGCGATAGGCTTCTAAACGCTCAGGTCTGAACCCAGTGTAAGGGATTAGCTCTGGTCTCGGGGATCATTCACACACAGATTGTCGTCCACCGCAGCTTTAGGGCCAAACATTGCTTTATTGTCCCAACAGCAGTACAAATAAATCATAAAAATAAACCTCAGCCGTCTGGCCACTGACTACACAGTATACACTTCCTCTCTAGCAGGATCCGGGTCTACCACCCAGCTCCCCAAAAACACCACAGTGCTTACCCCCACACAGGGATAGAGGGTCCTGGCTCCCACAGGCCTTGACACAGCCTGCTCCTTTACCAGAATGGGAGCCCTGATTGAGGAGCTCAGCCCAGATTAATCCAAACTCCTCAGCTGGCTTCTAATTATCCCCATTACCAGCCTGACTGCTGCAGACAGTGGGAAAAAACTATTTTCCCAACTCTTTCTTGTTCTCACCCAGCTTGCTCTGGGTGAGATACGCCACTTGAATGGCCTTCCTATGGCCTTCTGGCAGCTCCACTGCTACACACTTTATGTGGTAATAGTTTTGGAACACTTTTACTTATCAAAGCCATATCGTGACACATTGTATTTCCTGATAGTCATAAATTTGAGTCAATTTATTTCACCTATATTTGTGAAAAAATCCCAAGTTTACCAAAAATTTAGGAAAATTACCTAATTTTAAAATTTCAATTTCTCTACTTTTATAATAGATAGTGATACCTCATATAATAGTTATTGCTTTACATTTCCCATATGTCTACTTTATTTTGGATCATTTTGAAAATGACATTTTATTGTTTGGGGATGTTAGAAGGCTTAAAAGTTTAGAAGCAAAGAAAATTTCCAAAACCCACTTTTTAAGGATCAGTTCAGGTCAGAAGTCACTTTGTGGGGCTAACATAATAAAAATCAACCATAAATGGATAAAACAATTTGTTCCAGTAACAAAGCAAAGGTTAACAACCAAACAAAACTCAATATTTATTAACCTGATTCTGCGGTTTACAGAGACACCCAACATGTGGTTGTAAACTGTATAGCCACATGGCAGGGCACAAAAGGAAAGGAACGCCATATGGTTTTTGGGAGGCAGATTTTTGCTGAACTGGTTTTTAGATGCTTGTCCCATTTGAAACCCCACTGATGCACCCCTAAAGTAGAAAATCAAAAAGTGACCCCATTTTGGAAACTAGGGGATAAGGTGCCAGTTTTATTGGTACTATTTTGGGGTACATATGATTTTTATTGCTCTATAATACGTTTTTGTAACATAGTGCATAAGGCCGAAAAACAACATCTGTCCATCCAGTTCGGCCTGTCATCCTGCTAGTTGATCCAGAGGAAGGAAAAAAAAACCTGTGAGATATAAGAAATTTTCCCCACTTAATGGCTTCTGTCATCACTTTTTGACATTATAAGCTGTCTGACATTAGCTATGTGCTAATGTCAGAGCAGCTTGATAATGTCTTTATAAAAATCGAGCTATATTCAGGCCAAAAACGTAATTTTATAATATGCAAATTAGCCTCTGGGAGCAGCGTTGCCCTGCTCCTAGAAGCTTGCGGCAACCTGCTAGCACGCCTTCTTACTTGAGTGACAGGCCGGCAGCGATCCCCGGCACTGTCTCCTCAGGAATCCAGCGCCTGCACGGCCGGTCTGTTTCGGGCGCAGGCGCGGTGAACAGAGGACAGCAGGCACCAGTGTCCTCTGCTAACCGCGCCTGCGCCGAATACAGAGCGGCCGTGCAGGCGCTGGATTCACTGGAGACAGTGCCGGAGGATCGCTGCCCGGCACTGTCACTCAAAGTAAGAAGGGTGTGCCAGCAGGTTGTCAGACAGAGCTTCTAGGAGCAGGGCAACGCCCCTGCTCCTAGAGGCTAATTTACATATTATAAAATTACGTTTTGGCCCGAATATAACTCGGATTTTTGTAAAAGACATTATCAGCTGCTCTGACATTAGCACATAGCTAATGTCAGACAGCTTATAATGTCAAAAAGTGATGACAGAAACCCTTTAAGGGGAATAAAAATTCTTACCGATTCCAATCAGGCAATCAGAATAACTCCCTGGATCAACAACCCATCTCTAGTAGCTATAGCCTGTAATATTATTACATTCCAGAAATACATCCAGCCCCCTCTTGAATTCCTTTATTGTACTCACCATCACCACCTCCTCAGGCAGAGAGTTCCATAGTCTCACTGCTCTTACCGTAAAGAATCCTCTTCTATGTTTGTGTACAAACCTTCTTTCTTCCAGATGCAGAGGATGTCCCCTCGTCACAGTCACCGTCCTGGGGATAAATAGATGATGGGAGAGATCTCCTCTGTACTGACCCCGGATATATTTATACGTAGTTATTAGATCTCCCCTCAGTTGTCTTTTTTTCTAAAGTAAATAACCCTAATTTTGATAATATCTCAGGGTACAGAAGTTGCCCCATTCCCGTTATCACTTTCGTTGCTCTCCTCTGAACCCTCTCCAGCTCTGCTATGTCTGCCTTGTTCATAGGAGCCCAGAACTGTACACAGTACTCAGCTTAGTTTGCTGTTTATTAGAATTCCTAGATCTTTTTCCATGTCAGTGTTACTGAGTGTTTTACCATTTAGTATGTACAGGTGACTTGCATTATTCCTTCCCATGTGCATAAGGCCTATTGCACATAAACGTAGGGCGCCCGTGCCCGTATTATGGACCGCATTTGCAGATCCGCAATACACAGGCACCATTCCGTGGCCATTCAGCATCATAGATGCGGACCCATTCCTTTCAATGGGTCCGCTAATCCGGAGATGATGAACGGTGCATAACGGAACACTACAGAAGCACTCACGGAGTGCTTCTGTTGGGTTCCGTTCCTGACTTCCATTCCGCAAGCAGATAGAACATGTCCTATCTTTTTGCGGAACGGGCAGACTGCGGAACCATTCAAGTGAAAGGGTCCACGATCCGCTGCGGCCACCCCACGGCCGGTGCCCGCTATTGTGTTAAACCTCATCTGCCACTTACCTGCCGAAGCCTTCAATCTATCCAGATCCCTCCGTAGCAGTATATTGTCCTCTTTAGTGTTAATTACTGTACACAGTTTAGTGTCATCTGCAAAAATTGATATTTTACTATGAAGCCTTCTACAAGATCATTAATAAATATATTAAAAAGAATAGGGCCCAATACTGACCCCTGAGGTACCCCACTAGTGACAGTGAACCAATCTGAGTTTGTACCATTAATAACCACCCTCTGTATTCTATCACTCAGCCAGTTACTTACCCACCTACAGACATTTACCCACCTACAGCATCCTCATTTTATATACTAACCTTTTATGTGGTACAGTGTAAAATGCTTTGGAGAAGTCCAGATATACGACATCCATTGATTCGCCGCTGTCACGTCTAGAACTTACCTCCTCATAGAAACTGATTAAATTAGTTTGGCATGACCGATCCCTCATGAAGCCATGCTGATATGGTGTTATTTGCTTATTTCCGTTGAGATCCTCTAAGATAGCAGTTTCCCCACAACAGAGGTTAAACTTACTGGCCTATAGTTTCTGGGCTCTGTTTTTGGACCCTTTTTGAATATTGGTACCACATATGCAATGCGCCAATCCTGTGGAACATTCCCTGTCAGTACAGAGTCCGCAAATTTAAGAAATAAGGGTCTGGCTATGACATTATTTAATTCCCTTAGGATACGGGGGTGTATGCCATCCGGTCCTGGTGATTTGTCTATTTTAATCTTTTTAAGTCACTGTTGTGCTTCTTCCTGGATCAGACAGGACACTTTTATTGGGGAAATTATTTTTACATTCAGCATTTCATCTGACAGTTTATTTTCCTCAGTGAATATATTGGAGAAAAAAATATTTAACAGCTTTGCTTTCTTCTCGTTGTTCTCTGCAATTCCCCCCTCATAACTCTTTAAAGGGCCGACACTTTTAGATTTGTGAGACAAGGTAACCAAAAAATTGATGTTTTAGCCCCGTTTTTATTTTTTACAACATTCATTTGATATCAAATATGTCTACTTTCTATGTTTGTTTGTTTCAGTTTTACATAATAGAGCATTTTTGAAAAAAAATTATGTTTTTGTGTCTACATTTTTTGAACACCCTATTTTTATTATTTTTCTGCTGATCGTCTAGTGCAGGGGCTCGTTTTTTTCAGGAAAAGTTGACATTTTTATTGGTATAATATTTGGGTACATATGATTTTTTGATCATTCATTATTACACTTTATGGGGCAATGTGACCAATAAATTGGTTGTTTTGGCACAATTTTTATTTATTTTTCCAGCGTTCAGCGTTAAGTCATGTGTATTATTATATAGCAGATCATTACGGACAGGGCAATACCTAATATGTCTACTTTTTCTTATTTATTTAGGTTTTACACAATAATAGCATTTCTTTTAACTGAAATAATGATGTTTTAGTGTCTCCATAGGCTGAGAGCCATAGCTTTTTTATTTTTTGATCAATTGGCTTTTTTACACCGTTTTTTTCATATTTTTTTAACGGTGTTCATCTGAGGAGTTAGGTCATGTGATACTTTTATAAGCTAATTGTTACTGAATGCGACAATACCTAATATGTCTACTTTTTTATTTATTTCACTTTAGCACAATAATAGCAGTTTTGAAGCAAAAAAAAATCATATTTTAGTGTCTCCATTGTCTGAGAGTGATAGCTTTTTTTTTTTTGACTGATTGTCTTAGTTAGGGTCTTATTTTTTGCGGGATGAGGTGCCGGTTTTATTGATACAACTTTGTGGGACATATGCCTTTTTGATCGCTTGCTGTTGCACTTTTTGTGATGTAAGGTGACAAAAATAGCTTTTTTTTACACCGTTTTTATTATTTTTTTTTTTTTATAGTGTTTATCGGACAGGGTGGATCATGTGATATATTTATAGAGCCAGTCATTATGGATGAGGTGATATATAATAGGTGTGTGTTTTTTTCTGTTTTTTATTATAAAATAAGGGGATAGGGGCTTTTTTTTTCTTTATTTTACTTAAAAACTTTATTTTTGAATTTTACTTTTGGGGGTCTGATCCCCTATGCTATGCATTACAATACATATGTATTGTAATGCATTGCCTGTTAGTGTATGACACTGAGTCTTACACTAACAGGTTGCTTAGGAAACCCAGCCTGAGGCTGGATCTCCTCTGCACCCGTAGAAGGCTTTTACAGCTATGCCGGCGGATACAGCAGGTGCCTGGCTACCACGGACTGCCGGACCCCTGCAGTGATCGGGCGCGCACCGCAAAACACGGACACCGGCAATGTGCTTTCCGCATTTTGCAGATCCGCACATTGCCAATACTATATAGTAATGCTTTTTCTTGCCCGCAACTGCGGACAAGAATAGGACATGTTCTATATTTTTGCGGAACGGAAGTGACGACCGGAAGTGCGGATCCGCTATTCCGGATCCGAGCAGGACAAAGTCTGTCCCCATAGAAATGAATGGGTCCGCAATTCCGTTCCACAATCAGAATTGCGGACGTGTGAATGGGGGCATAAGGGTCCCTTATCTCCGCCATTTAGTTAGCTACTTGTTAGGTAATTAGCGCCAGCCCATCGCACCGCAGTCACTGATTTTGATATCCACATTGATCGATGCGAATGAAAAATCTGTGCCGTTCATTTTTATTTTTTTTTTCAGAACAGAAGCTGAACGGAAAAAAATAAATCTCATTACCCGTATGCTCAATATAAGGAGAATAGCAGAAACTCCTAATGCTGGCCATACGTGTAATGATTGTGGAGCCCCTTAAATGCCAGGGCAGTACAAACACCCCACAAGTGACCCCATTTTAGAAAGAAGACACCCCAAGGTATTCCGTGAGGGGTATGGTGAGTTCATGTAAAATTTTATTTTTTGTCACAAGTTAGTGGAATATGAGACTTTGTAAAAAAAAAAAAAAAGAAACATCAATTTCCGCTAACTTGTGCCCAAAAAAAAAAATCTTCTATGAACTCACCATGCCCCTCATGGAATACCTTGCGGTGTCTTCTTTCCAAAATGGAGTCACATGTGGGGTATTTATACTTCCCTGGCATTTTAGGGGCCCTAAAGCGTTAGAAGAAGTCTGGAATCCCAATGCGTAAAAATGCCCTCCTAAAAGGTACTCATTGGATTTTGGGCCCCTTTGCGCACCTAGGCTGCAAAAAAGTGTCACACATGTGGTATTGCTGTACTCAGGAGAAGTAGGGCAATGTGTTTTGGGGTGTATTTTTACATATACCCATACTTTGTGTGAGAAATATCGCTGTAAATTGACAACTTTGTATAATTTTGTTTTTATAAGTTGTCATTTACAGAGATATTTCTCACACACAGTATGGGTATATGTAAAAATACACCCTAAAACACATTGCCCTACTTCTCCTGAGTACGGCGATACCACATGTGTGACACTTTTTGCAGCCAAGATGGGCAAGGGGCCCTAATTCCAATGAGTACCTTTAGGATTTCACAGGGCATTTTTATGCATTTGGATTCTTACGCTTTAGGGCCCCTAAAATGCCAGGGCAGTATAAATACCCCACAAGTGACCCCATTTTGGAAAGAAGACACCCCAAGGTATTCCGTGAGGAGCATGTCGAGTTCACAGAAATTTTTTTTTTTTGGCACAAGTTAGAGGAAATTTTTATTTTTGTGTTTTACAAAGTCTCATATTCCACTAACTTGTGACAAAAATAAAATTTTACATGAACTCACCATACCCTCACGGAATACCTTGGGGTGTCTCTTTCTAAAATGGGGTCACTTATGTGGTATTTATACTGCCCTGGCATTTTAGGGGTCTCTAAAGCGTGAGAAGAAGTCTGGAATCTAAATGCGTAAAATGCCCTGTAGAAATCCTAAGGTACTTGTTGGAATTTGGGCTTTGCACTCCAGACTGCAAAAGTGTCACACATGTGGTATCGCCAGACTAGGAGAAGTAGGGCAACGTGTTTTGGGGTATATTTTTACATATACTCATGCTGGGTGTGAGAAATATCTCTGTAAATGACAACTTTTAAAAAAATTTTATACAAAGTTGTCAGTTTACAGAGATATTTCTCTCACCTAAAACACATTGCCCTACTTCTCCTGAGTACGGCGATACCACATGAGTGACACTTTTTGCAGCCTGGTGCGCAAAGGGCCCAAATTCCAACGAGTACCTTTAGGTTTTACAGGTATGCTCACAATTTAGCCCCGCCCAAAATGCCAGTACAGTAAACACACCCCACAAATGACCCCATTTCAGAAAGTAGACACCCCAAGGTATTCACTGAGGTGCATAGTAAGTCTGTGGGAGATTTTTTATTTTTTTGCCAGAAGTTAGCAGAAATGGAAACTTTATTATTATACACACTTACGGACGTGTGAATGGAGCTTATGGCTGGGTGGGCTTAGACAGTTTGAATGAAGGCCGGCCACGCCTCTTTATGACATCACACTGAGAGCTCAGCCCTTGCTCGTTCATGTGGATAGTATGAGTCATCAGTCAGGCAGCCTGCAGAGTCTGTGATGCCCCTCCCTCTGTGTCCCTCCATTCTATATAGGCATCCCCATTTCTCTATCCATTCCATATTGGTGTCCCCAATTTGTCCCTGCAATCCATATTGGTGTTCTCTGTGCCACTTCAAATTCATAATGCCCTCTCCTCTGTGTTCCCTTCATTCCATAAATGCTTCAGTGTCCAGCAAATTCTTATTGTCTTCACATCTTTTTCTTATTCATTTACATAAATGAGTCCCCTTTATTCCCTCCACTTACTATCATATGCCACCTATATTCCTCCCTTGGAAAATCGTTGGTGGATTTGGTGGTGCATTTATTCCTGTCAAAATCCTTCTCCGGCATGTTCTCACTATCTGGTCCGGGTACGAAGAATTCGGGCGGCCGCGTATGCGCTGTTCATCATTCTTTTGTGCCGCGGCTCTGTTTTAGCGTCTCACAACTGAAAGGAGAGGCCGGCCACTGAATCGTAGGAGGCATCCAATTTTATCAAGAAGGGTTGGAATTTTTAATGAAATATATTTACAAAAGGATCACTGGGACCTCATTATCAAAATAAAATGTGATCACTAAGATGGGAATACCCCTTTAAGTCTACAAATGTATCTTTTTATTTTAGTTTGATTTATTTACCTAATTGCATGGTGTTTATATAACTGATAACACTGCATGATTACATTTGGTCAGTGGTAGCATGATGTTAAAAATGTTTTCCATTTCAAAATCTGCCACTTGATCTGTGTCGGATATCCAAGGCTGATCCTTGGATTTCGGCTGCTGGTTTCCATTTTTCATGCCACAGATCTGTACATAGACTGCCCAATGAATAACGTGAATCCACATGTGTTTACCTGGTCGCCATGCAGAATCCTTGCATAAAATAAGGCAAAAAGTGACAAGCAATCCTCTTCTCTTCTATGGCCTTGATTTCCAAATCCAAGCTGTATAAATTGCAGCATGTAGTCCCCATTGACCACAGTGGGCGGTAGATTTTAGGTTTATTCCAAGTGATTTTTTGTGTGCAGAATTTGTGCAAGAATCCACATGGAAAACCCAACTTGTGAACATACCAAAAGGGGTTACTGTAATGCTAATGTAAGATAAAGCCAAATTGTCGGCCAGCAATCGCGGCTAACCAGACACACTTTGCGCTAGCCATCACACTCTGAACACCCTTGAGGGCCGGGGTACTCTTCACCTGCCTCCAGCAGTTGGGCAAAACCCCAAAGTAAATGCCGTGACACTATGGCCTCTTTCACACGGGCGTCTTGGGTGAATTGCAGGAAACCCGTGTGAGTGCACACGCAATTTCAGTCAGTTTTGACTGCGATTGCGTTGTTCAGTTTTTCACTGCTCATTGGAGTGAATGGGTCCGGATTCAGTGCAGGTGCAATGCGTTCTTGTCATTTCACCCGTGTGGAATTCTCGCCCATGTGAAAGGGGCCGATACAATGATCAATAGGAAAACATGAGAATGGTCAGTAAATGTAAGGCCAGGGCACAAGAACCAGAAGACAACCAAAACCAAAGTCAATAACCAGAGAAACCACTCACCAGATAGCTTCAGATCCAGAACCAGGGAGGCAACTGAGTAATCAGCAGTGAGTGAGGAAATAGACCAGGTTTAAATATCTCTCACAAATCACCTAACACTGCTGAGGTCACACTCCAATCTCCACCCTCAGACCAGTGAAGCACAGGTGAGGGCTGAGAGTGTGCAGAGAAGGGAACCTCCCACCACATGTCTAAGTCAGAAGACATGACAATAGAGGTTCGCTAGGGGTTACGGTGTCCTGGGACCCTGACTAGCGCCATCGCTGGGAATGACGGCGTCCCGTCTCCCAGCAGTACCAAGATCCAGAGTGGATCTCACAGAGTAATGCGCACGCATAAAGGGCAAACCTTTAACAGCTCTGCCCTCCGGGTTGACACACCGCCCTTTGTGGCCAGCAGAGACCACCTGGGAGAATGAGACACATGTCTTCGCATGGTGACATTCTTCCAGTGAGCCTGCGCCTGTCTCCCTGGCTTCCTGACAGTTGCACAGAGAGATTCAAGTTATTTGGTTAATACAACTTAGTACCATACTTTTATTCTAAATACTGCCCCTTCTCATGGCCCTGATACGTCTAGAGAGCTCTCTCCACCATCAGTGTTAATGACATAATGATGGCTTTGGCTCATTTCAATAGATGGCTGATGTGCAGACAGAGAAGGGGGCTAATATTACACTGATATTACACTGATTCATACAGACAGACCCCTTCCCTGAGATTACTTAAATAGAGGGAGAGCATTTGGCTGTGTCAGAACGAACCTAGAAGTGAGCTGCTGGGATCATGAGACAGGTGGAATCAGGACATCAGTGCAGTATCAAGAATAAAAGTATATCACTTATCAGTAAGTTTTATTAATTTTCATTTGGCAAATACTAACTTTTTATTTAATCAAACAAGACAACCCCTTGAATAGTCATGTATTTAAAGGGTTATCCGGGAATTTGATATTGATAACTCAAGGTCATCAATATCAGATCAGTGGGGTTCCAACTCATGAGACCCCTACCGAACAGCTGTTCAAAGAGGTTTCAGCGCTCTGTGAGTGCTTAAAGGGTATTCCCATCTGAGACAATGGGGGCATATCGCTTGGATCTGCCCCCATTGTCTGATAGGCTGTGGGTCCCAGAGGTGGGACCCGCACCTATGCCAAGAATGGTGGAGTCCGACCACCACCAAGAACTCTCCCCATAGTACTGAATAGGAACTGCTCCAATTTATTTCTTTAGGGTCGGCTATCTTTGGCGGCCCTATTGGAATGAATGGAGGGCGGCTGCGCATGAGCAGTGCACCCTTCACAACTTTCGGGCCTCTGTTCTCAGTGTAGGTGTGGGTTCAAGCGGTGGGACCTGTACCTATCAGATTTTCCTATTGATATGCCTCCATTGTCTGAGATGGGAAAACCCCTTTAAGCCTCTTCCTAGGCCAGCAACATCATCGTACACCACGTCACGTCACCTAGGCATAGCTCAGTGAATGGGGCTGAGCTGCAATACCAAGAATTGCCGCAATTCAATGTACGGCGCAATGCTTAGTAAGCTGTAAGCAATTTCGTCAAACAGCTGAGGATAGGTCATCAATCTCAAATTCCTGGCTAAGCACTGTAAAGATGAAAAATAAAAATCACTGATGGCCATACAAATTATATATTTTTTGAGATCTTGAAGTAATTTAGTTTCTACAATGACAAGACTTTTATGCACTTTTTAGCACACTGCATTTGCCAAATCAATGAATTGAGTTGTGAATGAACAGATAAAGCTTTAGCGCCATCTCTCTAAACTAAAAGAGGAAAACACATTTAGAGCAGCATTAATGGGCCTTCGATGGATTCTGACCACAAAGAGAATAGAAATTAAAGGGTGTTTAGTTAGAAACAAATTGCTGTTGCAGTTCATCATTCATAATGAAGAAGACCTTTTTTCCTCAATGATTAAAATGGTAAATATGGGAGAAATACCAAAGGTCTAAAATAAGGATCCATATGGCCTTTTATCAGCATCATGAATTAATGGACAGTGAATAGCATTGACTAAGTGTTATTGCTTAAGTCCATAATTTCATCTTGGGGATGGGAGAAGGAGTAAATCTTACCTCTAGTAATTGAGTATTGATTTGAAAATAAATGGTAGAGAAACCTCTTCGGAAACATAGGACATGTTCCAGTAAGAAATGACAATGAATAGTTTCTAGTTTGCGTGAAAGTTATGGATCAAGCAGATAGTTAAAAACAGGAGCTCGCTGTAATCTGTCATCCAATTTTGTAAGTTTAAAATATCAATACTTAATACCGAACAGCAAATAGCAAAATGAGAAATATATAGTAAATAGTTTATGATATATTATAAGTCTTTCTAAATAGCTAGCAAAAGTACTGTAGAGGAACTACGACATGTAAGTATATATTAATTTAGATATTGAATAAGCGCATGATGAAGAATCCATTATTCACCATTTTAAAGTTAATTTAATAAAGATGGTACGATTTATTAATCTTCTTTTATCATAAACATATCACCTTGTACATAAGAGCGGGTAAGGGGGATATATGTAACATTAATATGCAGGGGAGATTTATCAAGGCTGGTGTTTCCTATGCCACTGGTCTTGTCTAACAGTGAAACTTGCCCACAGCAACCCATCACAGTGCAGCTTTCTTTTTCTCACAGCACTTTAAGAAATGAAAGATGAGCTCTGATTGGTTACTATGAACAATAAGGCCAGTCTTTTTTGTTAGACATTTTGATAAATGTGCCCCAGCTCCAGTGCACATGCCTCTTAAAAATTAGGTGTGAGTACAACAATGTTAAAAGTGCATTATATTATATGTTATGTCAGTATTAACTTCCTTATAGAATAATATTCATCTGTCTTTATTGGTCTTGAGGTAGTCTGCAGATGCTCTGAAGACTATCTAGTCATGATTTTGGGAAGAGCAGCAGTTCTGGGCGTGCAGCCAAAGAGTGAACAAGGAGCCAAAAACATAGATAAAGGGAGTACAAAGGGAGTACAAGGGATCATCCCTTTTCTGTACCACTCAATGTAAATGTCAAATGTTATGTTTATGGTTTATGAAGGTTGGCTTGTATCCGCCACTTTATCTGTAAGTATTACATAATCTTATGCACTGTTTCACTAAAGCGGAATGATCTTGTTGGAAACATACTGTTTGTGTCTCAAATTATTCTCTGATCCGAGCTCGGTAAATTTCAACTAATTTGGAATTCACATGATAATCAGTGGAACCGGATTAAGGTTTGATAACAAAGTGGATCTCAGGTCTTCCATGCACCAGAAACTCAAACCCAACCCAGCAATGACTAGGGGAGACTTGAGTAGTGATGAGCGAAGTGAGATTCAGATGTAACATCCAAAGTCACTTCATTCAAAACTTCAGAATAATACTGTATGGAGATCCGTCTCCGTACAGTATTAGAATCTATGGGCTCTGATGAGCCAAACTTAGTTATTTGCGAAGTCGCGCGTGACGCTGTTGAATAACTTCGGTAATTGATTTTTAAAGTAGAAAACCACTTTAAAACTTAAAACTAAACTCGGATTCGGTTACAACTGATACCTCAGGACCAAACCCGAGTTCGGTTTAAAGTTTTAAAGTGGTTTTCCACTTGGAAAATCAACGACCGATTTTATTCTATGAAGTCACACGTGACTTCGCAAATAACTAACTGCGCTCAAACTATGTTTGTTGGTATTTTTGCATTCAGGTTAAGTACTATAAATAAATCTTTCTTTTATTGGAAAAAAGTAAAATAAATAAAGTAGCAGTACAGAGTCCAAACATTTTAATACTGTACGGAGACGGATCTCCCTACAGTATTAATCCGAAGTTTTAAACCAAGGGACTTCAGATATAACATCCGAAGCTCGTTTTGCTCATGACTAGACTTGAGCGATAATTTATACTAGCTTTTGGTAGAATTTTTAGTAAATCCAGCGGGATGTGGAGGCTCCATCCTCTCCCTCTGAGCCCCGCCTCTTGCATCGCTAATTTAGACAAATGCAAAAGCACAAAAAGACACAAATGATCACAGAAATATGACATGCTCTACAATTCTTCATAAAACTCCTCGGCAGTGTTTAGAGTTTCTGGGTTGTCCTCCGACATTTTGAGTTGTCCCCCACTTGTTATATAGGTCTTCTCAAAGACAGCCGACGACCTACATCCTAAAAATGGAAACTGATGGTGGGTCCTGTGATATGACCCCATTCATAAACCATCTTTTTGCTGTATGGAATGGGTATTCAACCAGAGTAGGGTGCCATCTAAAGCGATGCAACTTTGTACGTCTGTATTGGTTGCAACAGATTTATCTCTTTTGCAATGCAAATCCACAGCTAAATTAACATATAACAAATATATTTTGTGGCAGATTTTAGTGTGGATTTTCAGACTCATACAACTGTCCATTACAAATGTCTTTCAAAGGAGTTGTTCCTTTAAGACAACTTATCCTCTATTCACAGGATAGCGAAAAGCATCTAATTGGCGGGTCTCCAACCTCTGGGGCCCAAGACCAGGGGCCTGTGCTTTAAAAGGAACACTGGTCACACATGTGCTCTTCCACTCGATTCAACATAATGGGGCCGCAGCAGATCCATAGAGTTGAATGGAGCAGCAGACATGCATGTGTGTCTGTCACCCATTCAAACGGGAAGCATTGTCCCCCATTATCGTGACTGGGTTGGCCCCAGCGGTCAAACCCCAATCGATTAGAGACTTATACCTTATCACTTCTTCCCACACTCGCCTCCAGGATTTCTCCCGTGCATCCCCTATACTCTGGAACTCTCTACCCCAACATATCAGACTCTCACCTACAGTGGAATCCTTCAAAAGCAACCTGAAAACCCACCTCTTCAGACAAGCCTACGACTAGTGACACTGCTGCTTCTATACCGCCATGACCAGCTTCACCCTCACCTACTGTCTCCATCCCCCATACCATGTAGATTGTAAGCCCTCACGGGCAGGGCCCTCTATCCTTCTGTACCAGTCTGTAACTTGTCTCGTTCATGCTTAAGGCTATTGTCTTATTATGTATGTGCACCGCTTATGATATGTACAGCGCTATGGAATGAATGGCGCTCTAAAAATAAATAATAATAATAATAATAATAATCCACAGTTGTCTTGTTGGGACAACCTCTTTTGTAGACCATTTTGTAAAAGTATGAAACCTGGATTGATACTGGATATTTGTGTGTATGTTTTAAGATTTTACAAATCTAAAAATGGATGAAATATAGAACAGAACCTAAGTGTATTTACTATAAGATGCTTCCTGCAACAGTTGAATGTAGGAAAATTCCCTTGCCTTATAGTAATCTTAGTTTTCAAATTGTTCTTCAAAACAATGACACAAGTAAACATTGCATACAGAAAGTTGGGAGCTAGCATTTTTTTAAATTAGGCTACTGTTTGGATCAGTAAAAGGCCGCATTCACACAGTCAGTGTTTGGTCAGTGTTTGATCAGTGATTTCCATTAGTGATTGTGAGCCAAAACCAGGAGTGGAGTAAAAACACAGAACAGTTGCAAATCTTCCCATTACACCTTATGTCTGTGTAGCCTCCACTCCTGGTTTTGGCTCAGAATCATTGATGGAGATCACTGACCATGCACTGACTGTGTGAAAGGGGACAAACTCACCTGGTACATTGTAAAAAAATAAATAAATAAACATGAAAAAAGCGATGACTTGGGAGGATATGGTTTGATACCTCAATAACAACAGACAAGATTCTATGTCCACTGTCTCAAGCACCCCCACCCATCTCCATATCACAGTGTAGAGGGTGTACTCAGATCTGAAATGTTTTTTATCTTAATAAATGCCCATCTTGATACAGTATAAAAATATCAGATTAGGATACCTATTAATTTAAAAAAAGACATTTTCAAAATTTAGATTTTTAAAAACATGGTTCACCCCTTAAGAAGGCTGCTCAGAACATTGCGTAAATGGCAGATTCTGATTACTCACGGGGAAGACGTATGTGGGGGACATGAAATAAATATGTCTGTAATAAAATCCATAGCGTCTTAACCTTAGTTTGGACTGTGTAGGAGTAGAACAGAAAGAATGATTAGGTGATAACGTTATTTTTGTTGAATAAGTATATGGCTAGGAAATGTTATAAAATCACACATCATTTAAAACCAGCAGCAGGTACATGGACTTCAGGTATAATTTAAATTTGGGTTTATTCACTACAGGAGCGCAATGTTTCAGCTCTGCACTGAGCCCTTTAGGGAACTACCATGTTAAGGCACTGCTGTTTTTTGGAAGTGCCCCTAAAAAACCTGCATGTGGTTTTTGCAACAACATACAGTATCTGCATTTATGCTGTACTAGAAAAAGTACTCAGTGCTGCCCGGGTATAAAGTGTTTCTTTTTTGCTTGCAGGAAAATCGTTAGTGGCCTTTGGAGTGACCCACTGGTTCACTGTTAATGGGTTAATGCTATGAATTACTGTTGAAACATTTACTGTGATTCAATCTATGCACTGTGTGTTCCAAAAGACTATGATTATGGGTAGGAAATAGTTAACTGACAATTCTTAGGCCTCTTTCACACGGGCGTCGCGTGTGAGGGTCGGATAGGATGTGGGGAAATCGTGCAAGTGCGCACGCAATTTCAGTCAGTTTTGACTGCGATTGCGTTGTTCAATTTTTTTCATGCGAGTGCAATGCATTTTGCACGCGCGTGAGAAAAAATTTAATGTGGTACCAAAACCCAAACCCGGACTTCTTTACTGAGGTTCGGGTTTGGGATCAGTGTTCTGTATATTTTATTATTTTCCATTATAACATGGTTATAATGGAAAAATAATAGCATTTTTTAATTCAGAATGCTAAGTAAAAGATTCATTGAGGGGTTAAAAAAAATAAAATAAATTTAACTCACCTCATCTACTTGATCGCGCTAGTCGGGCTAGTCTTCTTTCTTCTTCTTCTTGCAAGACTTGGCTTAAAAAGGACTTGTGCTGTCATCACCTCACTCACTACGTGGGTTAGCACTCCCTACTTAGTGAGTCTTCTGGTAAGTAAGTCAGAGTAAGTCGGAGAAAAGACCTGTTTTGTGTGTGCTCATGCCAAGTAGCCTAAGACAGAAACCTTGTCTAGGGAGAAGTCATCCTCATGAAAAAAAGCTGCCGGAAAAACAACTTTACTTTGAGGGAGAGGAGCATTGAATTATTACAGAAAGTTAAGGACCATAAAGGGACAGTGTTTGGACACAGTTATAGACTTTACTGCATGTGGTTTGAGTTATATTGCTTTTGACAGCCACCACACTACTGAGACAGACTGGCCATCTGATCTAAGACTGTGCCCTGCAGTTGCAGAGAAATATTAAGAGTGACTGCCCCTCTTTTGACTGCATGGTCATTTGAGAAGATTGAATGTAGCTATAGAATGAGACTCAGACCACCATCATAGCCAATCCCTACAATATAAACAGCCTTTGGAAAAGCCTACTGTTTGTATTTGCACTGTGACATCCATAATTTATTCAGTAAAAGAGAGAATTTATTTTGCTATAATCAAGCTGGTCTGGTCACTGGTCTCCATATCTGATCTAGTCCCTGTTCTTCTGCCTTGCACCCCGCTGCTCCTCTAACATCTAGGGCACCCAGCTAGCACCAGGCAGGAGACCTCAAAATCCAGGGAGGTCCACAAGGAGAAGAAGCGTTGCACTCATCCGCACACTGCACGCCTGGCCTGGGAGAGTGCTGGAGCAGGAAATAGCCACCCTCTTAACCACCACCACCACTCCCATCATCTCTGCATCCCTGTACGGGCCAACACGCAGCACTCTATATGCCCCAACAGTTACACACTGCTAATTTCAATTTTAACCTCCTAATAACCGAACAGCTAGGAGTTGGAGTGACTCTATAACAGAACCTGTTAATAACATTTGCAGTATTATTGTGAGGTACATAGACAAAAATATATTTACCTGATCCAGCTCCAGAACAGACAACATACAAACGTCCATGCAAAAAACATGCAGAGTTAATAATTGCAAATAATAGCTTACCTGGAAACTACTGTTGAAAAGGTATTGTTTAGTGTTGATCAAGCACCCGAGTGATTGATGGCCTGCTGGTAACCCTCAAAAACATTTGGAGCAAGGACCTGCTAATCTGACCATCTAAAACATTAGGGGTGAGGGCCTGCTGCTGATCGGACCCTCTAAAACATTATATGCGAGGCCCTGCAGGTGAGCTGACACTGTAAAAGATTGTAGGTGTGGGCCTGCTGGTGAACTGACCCTCTAAAACATTATATTCGAGGGTCTGTAGGTGAGCTGACCCTGTAAAGGATTAGATGTGAGGGCCTGCAGGTGAGATGATCCTGTAAAAGATTATATGTGAGGGCCTGCAGGTAAGCTTACCCTGTAAAACATTATATGCGAGGGCCTGTAGGTGAGCTGACCCTGTAAAAAATTATATGCGACAATGTAGACATACAGGAGACTCGAGCATTGCGGTCGAGCACATGCGGTATGCGGCCGAATACCGCCATGTGCCGAGCATAGCGATGCTCAAGCCGAGCTGGTGTTCGGCCGAGCATGCTTGCTCAACACTAGCATTGTTTCATTTGAGTTAACCAGGGGAACTGACGTAATAAAAGACTTCTCCAGCAGCACATCCAGTGAGGGTGGTTGCTTCAGACGCATGGGGATGTCATGTTTTAATGCACATCCCGTTTCTATTACACAGTCTTGATGCATTCAGATAAAAATTGTATGCGCACTCATTACACTGCAGATGTGGCACTGGTAATGTCACTGTCAGAAGTGGACACCGTCTATTGAAAAAGTACACTGTATGTCACAGATACATTTTTTTAATGCACACGTTACACTTTAGATGTGGCACTGGTAATGTCACTGTCAGAAGCAGATACTGTTTATTGAAAAAGTACACTGTATGTCACTGATACATTTTTATACTGAAATAATGTGGCACTGGTAAA
The DNA here is from genome assembly GCA_033119425.1 of Bufotes viridis. Taxonomy (NCBI): domain Eukaryota; kingdom Metazoa; phylum Chordata; class Amphibia; order Anura; family Bufonidae; genus Bufotes; species Bufotes viridis. The sequence continues at coordinate 379,119,514 of CM065593.1, read as the reverse complement.
TGTGCCTGATTTCCATCCACAGGCTACATTTTGGTGCACCTGTGAGGTCTGGGCCATATCAGCCAGTCTTGGGTGGAGCTTACAGCCTCCTCCCTCCTCTCATTGCAAGCATGGATACATGCTGGAGGTAATTAGGTGGGTATGCTGTGAGTCGGCTTTACACTCCTGTAATGCACCGACTGGCTCCTGGTATTGCCAATATGGCACAGGTAGGTGACTGTTAGGTCCCGAGTTACTTGAGAAACCTTGGCGCGGTGCTCGGGCTCAGACATGTCCTCTACAGCAGGATATGTTGGCTAATCTCTCAATTTTAACATCAGCATGAGGGTTTAGTAAGACCGCAGAGTGCACCTGTCTTTTTAATTGTTATTGTTATACTGGTACTGGTAATGTCACTGTCAGAAGCGGACACCGTCTATTGAAAAAGTACACTGTATGTCACTGATAAATGTTTTCAGCGCACACGCCACACTGCAGATGTGGCACAGCTATTGTCACTGTCCGCAGCAGACACCGTTTACGGAAAATGTACACTGGATGTCAGATATTTTTTGGGATGCGCACACTTTGCACAGAACATGTGGTGCAGATAATTTAACTATCCGCAGCAGCCTATTAGATGCTATTTAGTGCAGGATGTGCTAAAAATATATATTGCTGCTGCCACACGCAATAGTCCTTAACCCCTTAAGGACCGGGGGTTTTGGGATTTTTGCGTTTTTGTTTTGCGCTCCCTGCCTTCCAAAAGCCATAACATTTTTATATTTCTGCTCACATAGCCATATGACAGCTTGTTTTTTGCGGGACAAGTTGTACTTTTTAACGCTACCATTTATTTTTGCATGTGATGTAGTGGGAAATGGGAAAAAAATTCCAAATGGGGTGAAATTGCAAAAAAAAAAGCAATTTCACCACAGTTTTACGGGTTTTTAAATTACAACGTTCAATTTGCGATAAAACTGACTGGTTAATTTTATTGTTCAGGTCAGTACGAATCCGGAAATACCTAATATGTATAGTTTTTCTTGCGTTTCGATAGTGAAAAAAAAATTTAAAGTGGGAATTTTTTTTATTTTATTTTTTTGTCGCCATGTTTTGACCCCTATAACTTTTTTGTAATTATGCGTACGGAGCAGTGTAGGGGCTCATTTTTTGCGGGGCAATCTGAACTTTTAATTGATACCATTATGGGGTGCGTATAATGTTTTGATCACTTTTTATTCATTTTTTTAGAAATGAAGCGTCCAAAAATGGCGAATTAGCCATTTGGACGCTTTTTCCGTTTTTATGTTTACCGTATGGTGAATATTTTTAATATTATTATAGTATGGGCGTTTTCGCACATTGCGACACCATTATGTGTAATTTTTTATTTTTATTTATTTTATTTTCATTTTGGGGAAAGGGGGTGATTTGAATTTTATATTTTTTTATTTTATTTTTATTTTTAAACTTTTTTTTTTTTTTTTTTACCACTTTCTTATAGTTCCCACAGGGAACTATAAGATGCAATCATCAGATTGCTATTCTCATATATTCAATGCAATAGCATTGGAATATATGAGAAAATCACATATTTCCTATGGAGCCTATTACAGTCATAGGCTCCATAGGAATACTATGTAGTAACCTAGGTTTCATTCACAGAAACCTAGGGTACTATGCATGCTCCAGCTCCCCTTGTGGCCATCAGGGGGCCGGGCACAAACCAAAGTGAAACTTTCGGTTTCTGCTGATCAGATGCCGTGGCGCGATCAGATTGACCACGGCATCTGAGGGGTTAAATGTCCGCGATCGGCATCGCTGCCGGTCGCGGACATGAGCTGTGGGTGTCAGCTTTAAAGTGCGGATGAAGGGCGTTCATGTACGCCCTTCGTCCTTAAGAGGTTAAAAGGACTTTTGGGTCTGTAAAGTTTTAGCAAGTTAGCTCAGGTTGCGCTACAAATATATATTGCTGCTGGCACACACAATAGTCCTTAAAAAACTTTCGGGTCTCTGAAAAGTTTTTCTAATAAAAAAAGTCCAATATCACTCCCTACACTGTCTGTCCCTTCCTATGTATACCTCTCCCTGACTAAGACTGAGCCGAACACGCGCCATCGCGTGCTATATAACAACCGATGGCGCATTCCGGCCAGCCAATCACTGCAATGTCAGTAACCAACATGGCTACGACATTACAGTGAGGGCAGTACTTATCTGCACGTTTATGGGCTGTAGCAGCCAAGAAACGTCGGGGAGGAGACTCTAGCATTGCGCTCGAGCACATGCGGTATACGGCGGATACGGCCATGTGCCGAGCATAGCGATGCTTAAGCCGAGCTGGTGTCCAGCCGAGCATGCTCGCTCAACACTAGTATTGTTTCACCTGAGTTAACCAGGGAAACTGACGTAATAAAAGACTCTTCTCCAGCAGCACATCCAGTGAGGATGGTTGCTTCAAACACATGGTGATGTCATGTTTTAATGCACATCCGTTTCTATTACACAGTCTTGATGCATTCAGATTTTCAAGAGAATAAGGCTAAATGCACACAACTGTGAAAAAAACATCCACATTTTTAATAATGTACCACATAAAGACCACAGCAGTAATAATGTCCATCATAGTGCCTCCATTTATAATAATGTACCCCCTAGAGGCCCTAGCAGTAAAAATGTCTCCCATAGTGGCTCTCAGTATTAGAAATGTCTCCCATAGTTGACCCAAGAATTAGTAATGTCTCCCACAGTGGTCCCAAGCTTAAATCATGTCTCCCATAGGGCTCCAAGAATTAGTAATATCCCCACAGTGGCCCATAATGTCTCCATAGTGGCCTCCAGCTGTAATGTTTTGTTTTATCAAAAAATAAACAAAGACATACTCATCCACTTGATTGAAAGGGACCTGCTGATGGACTAGCGCTCAGCGTGGTGACATCACCACAAGCTAATTTTGAACGGTTTCTTCAATCAAGATGGCTGCTACGGCTTCTCCGTGAGGAAATGGGTGAGGTGAGTATGGTTTTTTTTGTAACTCCATTTCAGGAAAAATAGATTCCTTACCACTAGACGTGAGGAAATTCGGCTTTGTGGCAAACCACATTTTTCCTGAAGTTCGGATTGAAGTCAAAAAATTTTTTTGATTTATTTATTTTTTTATTCGCTCAGCACTACCCAAAATCAATAAAGCGTAATGTGCTGTGTGTTCAGACCAAAAACACGTCTAATGCGACAACAAATAGCAAGAAAAATTATAAAGAGCATCTGTACAAAAACAACAAATAACACCAATAGGAATTCTGAAATAATAATAAAGCAATTAAAATCAAACAAAATAAACAGGGTTGAGAAGTCTCACATAGGAGGTGTTGTGTTAGCGAAGTCCAAGGTGTATTGCTACTACCGCAGAATCCCTCCCCTGAAAGGAGGAAATGCAGCATAAACCCGGATATGTTTTTGCAAAAATTGCATGCCTTTTCTTGATGCTTTTTTAATTAACACCATTGTGACGTCTAGTGGTACCCTCAGTGGTGAATTACAGTACATTTTCTTAATCGAAAGTATGAACAATCTGAAGAGTAAAGGCCCTTGCAGACGAGCGGATGCACTCCCTGTTATCTGCAGCGAGAACGAGAGCCAAGCTGCGCGGTGGACATCAGAGGCACGAAGCAGTAACATGATAGATACTGCTCCATTCCTCCCTGTGACCATTTTACTACAAAATCACCGTGAGATAAAGTTGTCACTGTTATTTTGTAGGAAATGGGTCACAGGGAGGCACGGAGCATTATCTATCATGTTACTGCTTCGTCCCTCTGATGTCCACTGCGCAGCTTGGCTCTCATTCTCGCTGTGGATAACACAACGTGCATCCACTCGTTTGCAACGGCCCTAAGGGTATGGCCCCGCAATTGGGTTTCTGCATGCAGTTTCAGAAGACGAAACCAGGAGTAAATAAAAATAAAAAAATGAAGTAATGTCTGTCCTTTATACTTTCTCTCCTTTTATGATCCACTCCTGATTTTTACTTCCAAAACTGCATCGGGAAATCTGACCATGTGGCCGTACCCTAAGGCTATGTTTACGGAGCAAGGTACTCATGCTGAAAAATCAATGGCTGATCAAAAGTATAACCAGCCTCTGAAATCTGGTTGTTTTTTGTGTCATGTTCTTATCTGTCATCTTATTTTGGCACATATTTGAATTTTATTGGATTTTAATTTATGTGCACATTTTATGTTCTGTAACATATTTTAGGGCTTTTCATCAACTTCAATGGGATACGCAGTATAAAATGACATGCCACTTCTTAAAACACATTTCCAATACGAGCCTGTGCATATTTCTGATTGAAAACAATGAAAAGAAAATATCTAGCATTTTAGCAGCATAATACACGGTCTAAAATGGGCACTTTGTGCTCTGAAATACATTGTGGTTTTTTCTGTAAATGCTACGTAGACGAGGACTGTAGATTAACTGGGAAAAAATGAGTTGGGAATTTTTAGTGATTCCATGGCAACATTTTCTATAAATCTGCAGAAAAATCAAAACAAGTTACATACAGATTTTGGTGTGGATTTTGCTGGGCATTTGCAGCAGATTTTACCATATGCAGTGCAAAGGGTGAAAGCTGCTGTGAAATTCCACAGGATAAACTGACATTCTGCTAATCGGAAATACACACCAGAGTTCAATATGAATGTGGTACTTTTGTGAAACTGTAATAAGCTACAGATTTTCATCCCAGAAATCCAGATGCAGAATGCAAAGCAAATCTGTTGGTTATTCATGTGGATGTACCCTAGAAGGGTTCTATGACAATGAAGTTTAAAAGGGTTGTCTCACCTCAGACATTGGGGGCATATTGCTAATACAACAATTGCCCCCAATACAACAAGGTCCAAAAGGTTCAGCAGAAGACGTTGGAGCCATTTTATTGTTCCTGGGGTCTACATATGTTATTAAAAGGGGTATTCCTATCTCAGACAATGGGGGCATATCGCTGCTGGGACCCGCACCTATATCGAGAACGGAGCGGGGAGAGCTGTGGCTGGAGGTCCGTCCACCACCAAGCGCTGCTCCCCCCTCTCCCATAGAAGTGAATGGGAGCGCACCATGCATGCGCTGGACGGGGCTTCCGAATCATTTATTCTGGCGGGCCCAGCTGGTGATGTTAACAGGCCCTGTATTAGTGGTAGAATGGACTTCCCCAATACCGTATTTTGTTTCTCTCTCCTAGTGCCTTCTCATTTCTTGCATTGTGCAACCTACACTTGACATTTGCATGATAATGATATTGATGCAGTTTTAGCTCTGTAATAGAATTCTTACTGGACTGAAACCATTATAGTTTTTTCAACTTTATATTAAAAAAAGTGAAATGGTTACACTAACTTTTCCCACAACTTTGCATACATCAATAGTACAAGCGAATATAAGACACTTTTCAATATGTTATCAGAGAAAAGCCTCTTTCTCCTCTTCTCTTTTCCTCTACCACTCCAATTCTAAACTAACATTCTCTCTGTGTTCCCTACCAAATCTTTTGTGTGTAGTGATTGTCAGCTCATTGAAGGATTAGATTACAGCTGCCCATAGAAGACTATGGAGAGGGAAGTGGAAGGAGAAGGGAGTTGCAGTGAGCTACACGGAACAGACAGAAAAGCTAGAGTAGCTAATGTTATTATATCCCCTTCCCCCAAGTGCTTTACTTTTAAGCCCTTCTCTGTTATGTATTATAGTGTACATTTGATTGATTCTGGGTGAGAGTTACAAAGCATAATCACCTACTATATCCTCTCCATGTGCCCTCAATGGGGAGGCACCATAACAGCTAGTCTCCACCCACTAGCTTTGGGACAAGTGGAAATTAGGAATGAAGTCTGCAGAAAGCAGCTAAAGTGCATTAATCAAGGCGCATGAAATGGTCTTAAATAGTGATATTGCTTATGTGCACACACAAGACATCTTATTCTGAAAGGTTAACTGAATGTGTAGGTAAGTTGAACAGCATTCTAATATACAGTTTCAGTCCCTCACTATTAGAGGTGAGCGAATCGAAGCTGACAAAGTGGATTTTTTTAGAATTTGAGGAAAAAATGTATTCACAACGAATGCGAATTTCTTCGCGCTTTGTGGGAATGAATCGCAATTTTCTTAAAGGATAACTGTCACATTTAGACCCTAATTTCAGTTTTCATATATGTAGTTACTAATATGATAATATTCCTGAATCAATAACTATTAGACTTACTTACCCCTTATTTAATAAGATTCAGCCCTTAGCAACCAGTCTGCATAAAACTGCAATTCCACTATTCTGTTAAGATGGCCGCCCTCAGCCCTGAGGCTAATCCATAGGACGCCTGCAGTGAAGTTAGTGAAGACCAGCTCTGTATAGGGGGGTCTTGCAGTGAAGTTAGTGAAGACCAGCTCTGTTTAGGGGGGTCTTGCAGTGAAGTTCCCAGGTCTGGCTGAAGCCTGTAGTCCTTCTACAAGCTCTCCTCTTATCAGATAAGGCTGTCATTTATACACTGGGCTCTACATTCTCCTGTACTGCTAAGGGAGTGTCTGCCAAGCACAGGCATGTGGAGAAGTTCACACACACAGCCCAGCACTGTTATCTCCTGTCAGGAAGAACCTGGCTTTTTATACATTCCCTTACAATGCTGACTCACTATCAGTTCCCAGTGCAGCCAGCGTGCTCCGTCCTCTATCTGGTAGACGGAAGGAGCATAGCAACCTGATTTTATCTCAGGTAACAATAGCCAATACTGGGGACTTTTAGGTGGCTTTTGGGGGTTATTTATTAAATAATCAGAAATTAAAACAGGGCCAACAAGGTGATATTAATCACCAAAATCCAATAGTAAAAATAAAATAAAATTGACAATTATCCTTTAAAATGGCGGCTACACGTGTGAGGACTGAGGACATGGGGCAAAGAACTCTGGGAAGGTGGGATCACCCAGATTGACATGCATGCATGCAGCCAATCAGCATCCAGCCAGCTCTGTGATGTCACAGCCCTATAAATACAGCGGCCATCTTACAGTCAGACATTTTCCAGCATTAAGAGTGCAGGGACAGACGTATGAAGGCGCAAGAGACAACAAGTGGAAAAATGATTGTGGAAAAAAAAGACAGAAAAAACAATTTATAAGTGCAGGGAAAGGATAGGGAGGAATCATTTCATAGCATCTTAGTGCAGAGAGAGACGTCAGAAGGGACATTAAGGCCCCTTGCACACGACAGTATTTTGCGGACCGTATACTGGCAGTTTTTTCAGTTCAGTATACTGACAGTATACTGAACCATTCACTTCAATGGGTCTGCAAAAAATACTGAAGTGTCTCCGTATGCCTTCGTTTCCGTTTTCCGTTTTTCTGTTCCGTTTAAATATAGACCATGTCCTATTCTTGTCCGCAAATCACGTTCAGTGGCTCCATTCAAGTCAATGGGTCCATAGAAAAAAGCGGAAAGCATACGGAAGGCATCCATTATGTCTTCCGTATCCGTTCCGTTTTTGCTGAACAATCTATTGAAAATTTTAAGACCAGCCCAATTTTCATTATGGAATTAGCGTATACTGTATATGCCAAACAGAAAAAGCGGAGCGGAACAACGGAACCGAAACAGAAACAAAACGGATGCAAAAAGCGGAAAAACGGATCCGTTATAAACGGACAGCAAAACACTGAAGAAAAATACGTTTGTGTGCAAGAGGCCTAATAGGAAAGTGATTTACAAGTTTAGGGAATGATTATTTGGGGATCCAAATAGTCATTAGATAGTTCTGTCATTCCAGCTTTTTGTTATTGGGCTGCAAGTGTTATGTTAAAAAGCCTTTAGTGGCTTATATCTTAGTATCTTATACAGTACTACAAGAAAAATATATTCTCAGTTAAATTCTGCAGTTATTTCTGTTGAAAGCGCATAGGGGCGTATTTCAGTACAACAAGAAAAATATATAAGCACTGCACTGTTGCAGTTATTTCTGGTGAAAGCGTATAGGGCGTATTTCAGTGCAACAAGAAAAATATCTACTCACTGCACTGTTGCAGTTATTTCTGTTTAAAGCGTTTAGGGGCGTACTACAGTAAAAAAAGAAAAATATATATACGCACTGCACTGTTGCAGTTATTTCTGGTGAAAGCGTATAGGACCACTGAAATACTGAAATACTTAGAACCAAATATACTGAAGGAGTGTGCGTTAAAAACAAAACAAAAAAGTCTTTATTGTAATCAGTTATATTTAAAAAGGTTAAAGGTGACCTCAACTGAAAAGAGTGCCTAAAAGGGTATAAAGATGGCCCGAACTATTCGCCGGCGAACATAGCTTGTTCGCGTCCGCCGCGGCGGGCGAACATGTTCGATGTTCGCGTTCGCCCCTATACTTTATCATTGAGCAAACTTTGACCCTGTACCTCACAGTCAGCAGACACATTGCAGCTAATCAGCATACCCTCCCTCCCAGACCCTCCCACCTCCTATCTAAACACAAGGATAGGATCCATCTTACATTCATTCTGAAGCTGCAGTAATAGTAAATGTAAATCGCAATGCGATTAATATAACCTGTATTATTCGCATTGCGATTACAACTTAGATCTGAGTTCCAAATGGTTGTATTGCTAGAATATATTAACGAAGATAACGAATATAGCGCTATATTCTCAATCTTCATTATATTCTAGCAATAAAATCATAAGAACTCAGATCTAAGATGAATTTGCAATGCGATTAATATAACCTGCATTAATCGCATTGCGAATTCAACTTAGAGCTGAGTTCCTAATGGTTGTTGTATTGCTAGAATATACGTTATATTCTAGCAATACAACTCATATACTTACAATTATTAATCGACTTATGCGAATCCATTTGATGCCTCTGTTTGATTGTATATGACGGTTGACTATGACTACCACCAATGTTCTGCTGCCTCCAAAGCAAGATATCTGAACCCCCCAGGGGCCATTTGGGCATTTTTAATAGAAAACGCATAAAAAACGCATCTGCGTTTTTATAATTTTTTCATTTTTTAGTTTATTTTTGTGTATTTTGCCACATTTGGTTGCATATTTACATTTGGTATAGGCAAATATGGTAGGCTAGATTATGTGTCTATACCAAAACCTAGGATCATTGTTTGACAGCATATATTCTAAGCCATGTAGCTGAATATAGATTTGGGCAGAGTAATGATCTAGACTACCATATTTGCCTATACCAAATGTAAATATGCAACTAAATGTGGCAAAATACACAAAAATTAAACTAAAAAATGAAAAAGTATAATAGCGCAGATGCGTTTTTGATGCGTTTTCTATCAAAAACGCCCAAATGGCCACTGAGGTTCAGATATCTTGCCTCGAGGCAGCAGAACGTGGTGGTAGTCATAGTTAACCTTCATATACTAATCGAATAGAGGCATCAAATGGATTCATAAGCGATAATAATTGTAAGCATCATTCGCATTGCGATTACAACGTAGAGCTAAGTTCCTAATGGTTGTATTGCTGAGAATATAACGTATATTCTGGCAATGAGACAACCATTAGGAACTCAGCTCTAAGTTGAATTCGCAATGCGATTAATGCAGGTTATATTAATCGCATTGCAAATTCAACTTAGATCTGGATTTCCTAATGGTTGTATTGCTAGAATTATATAACGAAGATTGAGAATATAGCGCTAAATTCCCAATCGTCGTTATATTCTAGAAATACAACCATTAGGAACCCATCTCTAAGTTAAATTCACAAATAAGATGTCCCAACTCCCAAGCTATTCACCGCAGTAGTTCCCGGCAAACATAGCTTGTGCAGCGTTCTGTCGCGGTGGGCGAACATATGCGATGTTAGGTCCACCCCCTATCATTGAGTAAACTTTGACCCTGTACCTCAAAGTCAGCAGACACATTCCAGCCAATTAGCATACCCTCCCTCCCAGACCCTCCCATCTTCTGGACACAGCATCCATTTTAGATTCATTCGGAAGCTGCAGTCTTAGTGAGAGGAGGGACAGTGTAACTGCTGCTGAGATTTAATAGGAAATCGATAGCTAGGCTAGTGAATTCAGTGTCCACTCCAGTCCTAAAGACTCATCAGATCTCTGCTGTAAGGACAGCGTCCTGATAGCACCCCAAAAGCCCTTTTTAGGGCTAGTACATCAGTCTCCCTCCCAGACCCTCCCACCTCCCATCAAAAAGCAGGATGGCATCCATCTTAGTAGTTGTAGTCGCAATGCGATTAATACAGGTTATATTAATCGCATTGCGGAATTCAACTTAGAGCTGGGTTCCTATTCTCAGTCTTCGTTATATTCTAGCAATACAACCATTAGGAACTCAGCTTTAAGTTGAATTCGCAATGCGATTAATATAACCTGTATTAATCGCATTGCGATTACAACTTACCACACTCTGCGTCAACTAGATTTTTTTCCATGGGAGTTTTGCCATGGATCCCCCTCCGGCATGCCACAGTCCAGGTGTTAGTCCCCTTGAAACAACGTTTCCATCACTATTGTGGCCAGAAGGAGTCCCTTTGTTTTTAAAATTCGCCTGTCTATTAAAGTCTATGGCGGTTCGCACTGTTCGCATGTTCGCGAACATTTGCGAGAGATTCGCGTTCGCCGTTCGGCGAATGGAAAATTGTATGTTCGCTATATCACTAAAAGGGTACTCTGGCATAGTTAAGTTATTTCTGGTGAAAGCGTAAAGGGCGTATTACAGTAAAAAAAGAAAAATATATACGCACTGCACTGTTGCAGTTATTTCTGTTGAAAGTGTATAGGGGCTTATTACAGTAAAAAAAAGAAAAATATCTATACCCACTGCACTGCAGCAGTTATTTCTGGTGAAAGCGTATACGGGCGTATTTCGGTACTACAAGATATATTCTCAGTTGCAGTTATACCTGGTAAAGCCTTTAGTGGCGTATTGCAGTAAAAAAAAGTAATATACATTTACCATTCGCTGTTGCACTTATATGAAGAAAAACCTTTATTGACATATATCCGTAGAAAAAGAAATATATATTCGTCATTCGCTGCTGCACTTATATCTTGAAAAACCTTTATTGACGTATATCAGTAGAAAAATCAAGATATATTCAGCGTTCAGCGCTGCCGTTAAATGTGGGAAAGTCCTTTTTGCGGCATGGACTGAATCACGTTGTGTTGAAATTTTGTATTTACGTTTCACACACTGCGATTTCGTGACGACGTCCATAAGAGTGGCGCACCAATACAGGTGAATACACTATGCACTAACCCTGCACAAAAATGCGAACTAATTCACACCAGCCCGCATCTATCTGCTGTATTGCTCACTGGACACTACGGGGACTTTGCTGCAGCACAGAAACTGCACATGGACCGTGTCCCGCTCTTCCAGAGCTGGCCTACTTTCTCCGCTATGTCCCATTCACTTCAGGTCACTCCACCTCAGGCGCCGTTTTTTTTTTTTAAACTAACAGCCTATAACCTCTGTTGAAAAGCCTTTAGTGGCGTATGTCAGTCGAAAAAGAAAAAGATATTCGGCGTTCAGCGCTGCAGTTATATGCGGTAAAATCTTTATTCATTATTTTGGTGGAAAACAATCATGTATTCAGCATTAAGCGCTGCACTTATATGCACTAAAATCTCCATGCTGTCTCTATGAAAAATCTGCAGCATGGGGGCCCCTGTGTGGCTTCTACACACTTTCAAAATAATCCTTCAGCAGAGCGAATAGATGCCAGTTGACCGGGACGCTTCATGACCTTCCCAGCAGTTTGTATTCGGCTATGCTGTTATATGTGGTAAAATCTTTTGTCACTTATTTCGGTGGAAAAAATCTTGTATTCTGCGTTAAGCGTTGCACTTACTGTATATGCGGTAAAATCTTTTTTGAATTATTTCGTTGGAAGAAAATCTTGTATTCTGCGTTAAGTGCTGCCCTTATATGTGGGAAAATCTTTTGTAAATATTTCCATTAACTTCCTCATGTCTTCATTATCGGACACACAATCTTTACACCCTCCCCCAGCTATATATATAAGTGGTGCCAGCACCACCTAGGAGTTAATAAAGGTAAATGACACTGCCAGCCTGTTAAAGGGAATTACAGCATGATACTACAATACATTTGATATGACATTTAGCAAGAGTTTGAAGTGCCCACATATAGCACATAGTGAGACACCGCATCAGGATGAATTAGGCGTGGATCAGCCAGGATTTCCACACACCAATGCCTGATTCATCAGACTAGATTATCCATGGTGCCACACCAACAATTTTACAAAAGAGATGGTTTTTCTGGCTACCTGCCACAGCTACTATTCTGATGCTGTTACCCACCTGATACCACACATTTGATACCAAGTGCTCCTTCTTTAACCCACCATCTTCAGTGGGTACTGGTATTGGCACACACCTCCACAATATGTCACCTTGCCACTCTGTGGCCTTCTGATGCTGCCGCCACCTCCAGACTATGTCATTGTGCCGCTCTGTGACCTACTCATGCTGCTGCCACCTCAAGACTGTGTATTGTGCCGCTCTGTGGTTTCCTCATGCTGCTGCCACCTTCAGACTCTGTCATTGTGCCAGTCTGTGGTCTCCTCATGCTGCCTCCACCTCCAGACTCGATAAGTGTGCCACTCGGTGGCCTCCTCATACTGCCGCCACCTCCAGACTCATTGTGCCACTCGGTGGCCCTCTCCTAATGCTACTGCCACCACCTACAGACTCTGTCATTGTGACACTCGGTGGCCTCCTCATACTGCTGCCAACTCCAGACCCTGTCATTGGGCCACTCTGTGGTCACCTGATGTTGCTTCCACCTCACCACTATGTCATAGGGCCACTCTGTGGACTTCTCATCTGGTTCCCACCCTCCCCACTTCATGACTGGTTCACTATTTTGACTTTCGGCCTTGCTGACATCATCATTTATTTGAAACTTCTTCTCATCTGTCAGGAGGAAGGAAAAACTAGATGCACAATGGATCGTGTCTGTGTAGCAGCTTTGAGGCCTGTATGGTCCCATCAGAATTGGCTGATGATTTGGTAGCCAAAAGCAGGGGTGGAAAGAAAACACAGAAGACATGAAAATATTCCATTTACATGACATCTCTGTTTTAGATCCACTAATTTTATTTTCCCTTTAGCAATACTGATGGATTATTGAGCAAATCCTGACCGAGTGAAGGCGTATGCTCCACAGACAGGATCCGTTTTTTCTTGGTAATTGTTCGGACGGGTCAGAGAATGGGGAAAATTAATCAGGGACGTCAACACAAACTTTCTGCTGACACCCTCTCCACTCTGTCGGGGGGCTTTATTTGTATAAGCATTTAATAGAACAGGTTCTGTAAACATCTATGTGGAATCAGCTGACGAGGGTGTAAAAGGAGTGCGCTTCTTCTTGACGCTAACATCTACCTGTAAGGCTGAGTTGATACTTTAGTTATTTGGTCAGTTTTGGCCCTGTGACCGCCCAAATAAGTGAAGTATGCAGTGATTCTAAGAGTGATGCCTGTCATCTGCATGTCATACAGACTCATAGTATTATTTAACTACCAAAGCAGGCTCCCTATGCGTGTTACTGCAAGGCACAGTGTTCTACACCACTAATAAGGCTCTCAGCAGCCAGGAAATAGCAGTTTTTTTAACGTAATTCGCTGCAAATTTATTCGGATTGAATCAAATTTTCCTGAAAAATTCGGCAAATTTTTTTTTTTGAAAACTATTTTTAAGATTTTAACTTGCTGTGAGTGAATGTGAAATGTTATTTGTATTCAGAGGCTACAAACAGATTGCACTGCTTCTAATGGTGACAGGCTCTCTTTAAAGAATATTGTCACCTATAGACAACTTGGTCTTTGTGTTGAGGATGCTGCTGCCTTCACTAGTTCTCATGCATAAGCACAGCTTTATTTATGGACTGATTTCTTCATCTACAGCTCATGAGGCATCTCCTCTCATTTGCACTGACAGACACTGATAGTAAGACATGTGTGATCTCCTTCCTCTATAGTTTGTTGTGGGCTCTCTACTTTCTTTCTACCTTAGTGCATGGGTGGTGTGATTCTCACCCTAAAAGCCACATTGTAAGTGCTTTCATCCTGATCTACATCAAGTGAGATTTGGCCTGCATGGATTCTTCCACACCCACTACCAGCTAGATCAGCAAGTTACACACACTCTGCAGAAGAAAATGGTACAAAAAGTATAATGACGGAAAGTTAGAAAGTTGTTTAATATTGTATCTAACACGCAATTAAACAATAAATAACACTGTACAAAATTGTTTATAGCTTTTAAGGATCCAGATAGATCTTCTGTTACTAACAGAGATTTGTTCTCAGTTAATTTGCAACATCCTGTACTGTTTGGATACTGTTTGTACAATTGTCAAAATAGACTCCACAACATTGAAATTGCAACATGGAGAATGGCAAACAATCAGGTTTTGCAAATTCAGGAAGTAGCAGATGTCACTAACATGTGCAAATTTTTAAATGTTGAAGCAACGAGCTCAATTCTGTGGCATGTGGGAGGGATATAAAAGCCAGATTGAAAGTTTTTTTTGGACACATGAAACTTTGAATATTGTATCAAGTTGAATGGGATGATTGTGCGATGCCTCTTGTTCATCAAAGTGCCAGTTATGACCACTTGTCACAAACTGAGAGGGACAGAAACTTTGGTCTATGACTTCGGAATACTGATACGTGCCTAGGCTAAGATGTCACCAATGTTCAATGTTGTGGGTCCCGGTGGTTGGGAGAACAACAACAAATTGGAATGACAAAAGGTGCACAAAGATGAACTTCTGACAGATCATCTGATTACAAGAATGGCGCGTAGTGAAATTGGACATCACATCCCAAGCCTAGGGCAACATACAGTGCATACACAAAACATTAGAAGGTGTTTGCACTAGATTGGGCTATCAGCCAGATGTCCAGCTACAGATGTTCTATTGACCTCACGCCACTGCTCTCAACATAGCAATAAAGGCTGAAGTGGTGGTCAATACACTTCAGCAATGAGTCCTGTATTTGTCTTAGATGCAAGGATAGCTAGAGATTGGTCTGGAGACCAAGTGGGTGATGCCATGAAGAGGCCTTCAAAAGGGCAACATCACACTGGGCCTACCCTTAGGATTATGGCATGGGGTGGCATAATGCACAGTAGCCAGATCCCTTAAGTCTTTATTTCAGGTACACTAACCTACTGAAAACCTGAGCAGGTCTAACATAGCCTTGGATTCTTCTGTGAACCATTTAGATTCAACCTACAAGGGAGGGAAGGGAGCAGGCACACAGTATTTTGTTTAGGTCCTTCCTCCAATTGCCCTTCTCCCTCTAGTATTTCTATAGCCAGATCATTTTCAAGTTTTGATGTGGGGAGAATTGCCCTATATCAATTAATAAACAATATTATTATTATGTTTTTCTGTTCAGGCAGTGAGACTACAGAGTCATCCATCTAGAATGGATTTGTCCTTTAATGTAATAAACCATGAATGTCAATTATATCATAAAAATAAATTTATCATAATAAGAATAAAACTGTAGTTGACTTGTAACTTAACTTGTAAAATACACCTTAGTGTGGATAGAAAACCTCTACATTTGTAAGAAATTGGTCAGCACTACACCTAAAACATTTCTCAAGGAAAAAGAAAAAAGTTCTGCTTCATAAAATCAATGAAACAATACATTTAGTTGCTGTGCTCTGTGTTTTCCTGCAATTTCTGAGATAGAGCATCACAGTTTTATATCTTGTATTTTCCCAATGCAGCACTTTTGCAAATGGTTACAAGTACATAAAGTGGAGCAGCATTTAATCATACAGTGTTTAACATTACCTATAAACAACCACCTCAGAAAGATTTTATAGCATTAGAAATGACATTGAAATGGCTGTATAAGTAAGAAATATGAATGATGTTTAAATATTTCAGTATATTCTTTAATTGAATTAAATTTTATTTTCAAAACACAGTAAACCTAGTATGTACAGTTTTGGGGATATAAAAAGGAGAACATGCTAAGCAAGAGCTACTATAATAGTTATATTATAATATGAGGAGAATACAAATAAGGAGATGAAAGGCTATAGGTGTTCAGGAAAATTGAGCAGCTTCCCCATCAGGCTGTTGCTTTTATTTTCATCAATTTTTTTTTAAGCGTTACATTTGATAAAAGTTTTGATAGGTTGGAGTACTGAGACCCCTATGATTTCCTTGGATGAGGAGAGAGAAGGGCTCACATATTGCTCTCTCTCTCCTCGCTGCAGGAGACTAGCTCAGTAGAAGTCTGATGGTCCATCTTGCTTCCATCCTCCACAGTAAGAAGAGAAAGTGAGATTTATGTGAGCAATTCTTTCTACTCGTTCTACAGCTCATGGAGATCTCAGCGTTCAAACCCCGCCAATACAAAACTTTTGATATGTCTCTACGACATATCTAAAGTTTTATGAAAACGCAGTAATTGGTGTTGAGAAAACCAAGCCTTGGATCCTAGATTCGTTCAAAACTTCATTTGAATGCTGCATGGAGATTCATGTCCATACAGGATTCAAATGTATGGGCTACGGTGAGGGTAATTCATTATTTCCAAAGTCTCACAGGACTTCGGTAAATAACTACAGGATTTGGTTTTTCAACTTTAAAACCATTTTTAAACATGAATCCCAATTTGGCCTCCAGAGTGTCTCAATTTATCATGAAAATAAAATGTTAGGGCCAGGGCCTGTTACATGACACAATTTGCTATATGTGATGTTCTTACTATCAAGCTTTTATTCTGAGTAGAAATGCAGATGTGTCCACAATTAGCTTTCAGCAAATTCTAAGGACTCCAAGTTGCCATAAACAAATGCAATGCACTATGGCAACATTTAAAAAAAAACATTGCTTGGCTGCAATTCATATTGCAACCGCTGGATGACTATACACAACACATACAGTCGGTAAAAATAGCTGTCAGAGTTCACGGTGGTAAACTGCTTTCAACTCCCTCTGCTCTTCCCAGTGCTCATGCTTCTCTGCCCTGCATCCACACACATCTCCTTCCACCTTGTTAGTTTTCCCATGGAACTCTGGTGTGCATACTGGCCCTATAATATGTCCCAGCGGTTCTGCATCAGCCAACATCTTGCTTGTCTAGGGTATTTCAGGGTCCTTCGCTCTTCAATGTGGCCTGAAATTAGGTTCTACAGGGCTACTGTTCTTTGCCAGGATTCTCTTTGTTTGTTCTATTTCTGAAACAGCTAGACCTGACTGCGTCCTTGCCCAAACTTTGTACATGTTTACTGAATTGCCTGTCCTGATCTTCTGCCTGACTAACATATTACCTAAAAACTACCAATTCTGACCACTGGCTGCTATGACTTCTGTCTTCTGCTTTTTCACTGTGCTCTGGTGTCCCCAGTTTATTTTACCTAAGCTGTTGCAAATGGAGACTACTCTTATAGTAGCAATCTGGGGGTCACTGCCTAATCCTTCTCTATATAGATATCCCTTTCCAAATCCCTGTATAGAAATTAAATGATGAATACCAGAGAATTTCTCTCAAGTTTAGCCCTAAATGAAAGAAGTTGCAACACAGTAGGTTCACATCTGTTTACCCCTGTTACAATAGCATTTACATGCCCCAATAGAATTTTTTTGCCAGATCCTTTTGTTTTCCATGGAGAACGCCAGTGCCAGAAGTATCTGGCAGCAAGTTTCTCCTCTCTCCCCATTGACAACATATTTGGACTAACTGAACGTTTATATGTACAGCATGAGGGCGTCAGCAGAGATATATGTCAGCCAAACAAGGTTTTTTTATTATTATTTTTTTCATACTGGTAAAAAAAAACTCTTGTGCATAGAGAAAGTCATAGAGACAATAACAGTGTATCATTACACAGACCATGTTTGGGTGGGTTGGGGTGGGGGCGGGTTGGAAAGCAATAGGGTAAGAACATAAGAAACTAAAGTCCTAAAGTTCTTAAGGCTCCTTTAAGATAGGTTAAATACAGTCCAGAATTATTTTTAATGAAGTAAAACTTTTTCAGGTGGATGCAGGCAGATATTTTAAATTAAGTGATTTAGAAACTTGCTAGTTACACCATTTTCTACTAAATTAAAAGAAGTTGTGCAAAAGTATACAGTGACTCTTTAAGCAGCAGTCTTAATTAGCAGGATCAACTGATTTAATAGAGTTGATCCTGCTGATAGATGCTCTTTAAAAGGATTTTCTGTTCGCATTCATGTATTGAACCTTTTCTGCCAAGTTTGTTGCTCTTAAACCCATGGAGAGCTGCACAGATATTTTCCTGCAAATCATGCTACAAGGTGGAAAGATTTCCCATTGCAATTGCAAGTTCTCAAATTAGATGTGCAAGGAGTCCATTACACACGCCTGGGGGATCCCTTACCCCTCTAGAGGTATTTGCGATTACATGTCCCTCTGTTAGAGTAAGTAGTCATGGCGCCAGCTGTTGTTAAGCAGCGGGAACCCAGGGCTCTCTTTAGATAATGGAATGTACCCAAATGTAGGAAGGCCAGAGTGGTATTAAATAGGCCACAATATCCCTCAAGATGTTGTGTAGCACGTGTCGCGGTGCTTCTACCTTTGGATATGGTTGGAATCCTAGACGCGGTGTTCCGAAGCAGTGCAAAGGGGGGTTGGTAACTTGGGTGATGAAAGAATAAAGTTGAGTCCAGACTGGGTTGAACGTTGGACAGTTGCTTTACTTGTAATAAACAGTAATCCATACAGTTAACAGACTTTATCTTGGTTACCAATAGGTCACAGCAGGCAAATGGCAGGCAAATACTTTCTCTGCACACAGACTCCTCTCTGCTGTATCCTCTCTGTAGCTCTCTTAGCTCAGCTACGTTTGTAGTCGGTTTCTTACTGTAAAACAAATATTGCTGGGAGGGCACTCAATAAGGGGAGCACATGGACCGCTATGTAAAAATATTTTTTTATTAAAACAAAATTGATACTAAACACGAAAATACTTTAACAGACATAAATTCATCCACATGTAATAGTGAAATATATAGATTCTCATTAGTTTGTTACAGTAGAAATTACCAAAGGGAATTAGTGGCCGTTGAGGTGACACCTATAAAGTAAATTTGTTGATAGTTAGACAGAATTAGTCTTATGGCGTCCCTCTTGATATCGTAATATCTTAAATGAGATTGTAAATGAGAACAGTCTCTTGGTATAGACAGGTATTCCCAATAGGTTCTCCCAATAGGTTCAGTCCTTATATTAGGGCCATAACTTTGTCGTACATAGAGAGTCTCTCTCACAGAATGTTCATGTAACTATGTATGTAAAGTGAATACCACATGGACATATACTTTACCGCACCCCTGGTATCACTCTTGGAAGCCGACGAGACCAAGCGGCATCCCGCGATGGAGCTTTGGTTAGTAGCGGTGTCTCATGTGATCGGCACCATTCACGTGGTCGTGACATCTTAGGAGTGGGCGGATTACTTTACAGGTCCTGTAGTGGATCCGTTGTACTGCAGGTTTCCAATTGATGGAATATGTTCTTGTATTTCCTTTGGTGGCATAGGATGTTTTTCAATGACGAACGAGCTGACAGACGTCTCCTAGTGACTAGAGTTGAGCGAACACCTGGATGTTCGGGTTCGGGATCCGAACTCGACCCGAACTTCATCCCGAACCCGAACCCCATAGAAGTCAATGGGGACCCGAACTTTTGGGCACTAAAAAGGCTGTAAAACACACCCGGAAAGGGCTAGAGGGCTGCAAAAGGCAGCAAAATGTAGTTAAATCCCCTGCAAACAAATGTAGATAGGGAAATGATGAGTTAACATAAAATAAATAAAAATTAAACAATATTAATTGGAGTGAGGTCCCATAGCACAGAATCAGGCTTCAAGTCACCCACCAATGGAGAAGGTCACTTACTATTATTTTGACCACAGCACCCAGACAAAGGAGAGAGGTCCCACAGCAGAGAACCAGGCATCATATCACCCACCACAGGAGTAGGCCACCATTTAGTTACTTTGACCCCTACACCCAGACGGAGGAGAGAGGTTACACAGCAGAGAATCAGGCATTTAGATCACCCACCACAGGAGTAGGCCACCATTGAATCAGACCCCGGCAACCATGTCAGATGGCACAAGCATAAGCTTTATATCAATCAGCACAGGAGAAGGCGACTTTGACAGACTTTGACCCCTACACCCGACGGAGGAGAGAGGTTTCAAAGCAGAGAATCAGGCATTTAGATCACCCACCACAGGAGTAGGCCCCAATTTAATGGGACCCCGGCAACCATGTCAGATGGCACAACCATCAGCTTCATATCAATCAGCACAGGAGAAGGCGACTTTGAAAGACTTTGACCCCTACACCCAGACGGAGGAGAGAGGTTTCACAGCAGAGAATCAGGCATTTAGATCACCCACCACAGGAGTAGGCCCCCATTGAATCAGACCCTGGCAACTATGTCAGATGGCACAACCATCAGCTTTATATCAATCAGCACAGGAGAAGGCGACTTTGAAAGACTTTTGACCCCTACACCCAGATGGAGGAGAGAGGTTTCACAGCAGAGAATCAGGCATCATATCAACCACCACAGGAGAAGCCACCATTTAGTTACTTTGACCCTGCACCCAGGAAGAGGAGAGAGGCCCCACAGCACATATTCTGGCATCATATCAGCCACCACAGGAGAAGCCACCATTGAGTTACTTTGACCCCTGCACCCAGGAAGAGGAGAGAGGCCCCACAGCACATATTCTGGCATCATACTAACCACCACAGGAGAAGCCACCATTGAGTTACTTTGACCCCTGCACCCAGGAAGAGGAGAGAGGCCCCACAGCACATATTCTGGCATCATATCAGCCACCACAGGAGAAGCCACCATTGAGTTACTTTGACCCCTGCACCCAGGAAGAGGAGAGAGGCCCCACAGCACATATTCTGGCATCATATCAGCCACCACAGGAGAAGCCACCATTGAGTTACTTTGACCCCTGCACCCAGGAAGAGGAGAGAGGCCCCACAGCACATATTCTGGCATCATATCTAGCCACCACAGGAGAAGCCACCATTGAGTTACTTTGACCCCCGCACTCCAGGAAGAGAGAGAGAGGCACCACAGCACATATTCTGGCATCATATCAGCCACCACAGGAGAAGCCACCATTGAGTTACTTTGACCCCTGCACCCAGGAAGAGGAGAGAGGCCCCACAGCACATATTCTGGCATCATACTAACCACCACAGGAGAAGCCACCATTGAGTTACTTTGACCCCTGCACCCAGGAAGAGGAGAGAGGCCCCACAGCACATATTCTGGCATCATATCAGCCACCACAGGAGAAGCCACCATTGAGTTACTTTGACCCCCGCACCCAGGAAGAGGAGAGAGGCACCACAGCACATATTCTGGCATCATATCAGCCACTCACAGGAGAAGCCACCATTGAGTTACTTTGACCCCCGCACCCAGGAAGAGGAGAGAGGCACCACAGCACATATTCTGGCATCATATCAGCCACCACAGGAGAAGCCACCATTGAGTTACTTTTGACCCCTGCACCCAGGGGAAGAGGAGAGAGGCCCCACAGCACATATTCTGGCATCATATCAGCCACCACAGGAGAAGCCACCATTGAGTTACTTTGACCCCTTCACCCAAACAGAGGAGAGAGGTTCCACATCAGAGAATCAGGCATCATATCAACCACCACAGGAGTAGGCCACAATTTAGTTTATTTGACCCTGCACCCAGGAAGAGGAGAGAGGCCCCACAGCACATATTCTGGCATCATATCACACACCACAGGAGAAGGCCTCTTTCAGTGATTTAGGCCTTTGGACCCAGACAGAGGAGAGAGAGGTCAGAGATTAGCTTCATATCCCCAGCACAGCAGAAGACCGCTTTATTTGACTTAGGCCTCAGCACCCAGACAGAAGACAGAGGTAGCATGGCAGAGGTTATGGCTTCATGTCACCCGTTAGTTTAACCGGCCACTTTCATCTGGTTAGCTGCCCAGCGCCCAGACAGAGAGCAGTTTCATTCAACTGTAGGTTTCATAAAATTTGTATCAAATAAGAAGTGGCCCGTAGCACAACAAGACATGTTTTAGGCAGTTAATAAGGACTACTCTGCACAAGGGAGGGACAGGTCCTGTGGGATCCATGCCTGGTTCATCTTTATGAAGGTCAGCTTGTCCACGTTGGCTGTGGACAGGCGGCTGCGCTTGTCAGTAATGACGCCCCTGCCGTGCTGAATACGCGTTCAGATAAAACGCTGGCCGCCGGGCAGGAAAGCACCTCAAGGCATAACATGCTAACTCTGGGCACGTGGACAATTTCGAAACCCAGTAGTTGAATGGGGCCGAACCATCCGTCAGGATGTGGAGGAGTGTGCAGACATACTGTTCAACCATGTTAGTGAAATGCTGCCTCCTGCTAACACGTTCCGTATCAGGTGTCGGTGCAGATAGCTGTGGCGTGGAGACAAAACTTTTCCACATTTCTGCCATGCTAACCCTGCCCTCAGATGAGCTGGCCGTGACACAGCTGCGTTAGCGACCTCTTGCCACTCCTCTGCCTTCACCTTCCACCTGTTCCCCTGTGACATGTGGGAATGCTCTCAAGAGCGCCTCTATCAGCGTCTGTGCTTGTACTCGCGCATCTTACGGTCGCGCTCCAGTTCAGGAATTAAAGTGGGCACATTGTCTTTATACCGGGGATCCAGCAGGGTGGCCACCCAGTAGTCTGCACACGTTAAAAACGTGGGCAACTCTGCTGTCGTTGCGCAGGCATTGGAGCATATATTCGCTCATGTGGGCCAGGCTACCCATGGGTAGGACAAGCTGTCCTCTGTGGGAGGCGTATCGTCATCGTCCACCGTATCCCCCAGCCACGCACCAGTGATGGGCCTGGGCTGCCACCCCGCTGTGAACTTGCGTCATCCTCGTCCCCCTCCACCTCCTCCTCCTCATCCTCCTCGTCCTCCAGTACAGTGCCTTGGCTGGCGACTTGTGAACCTGTCCTCTGCTGCTTAAACAAACCTCCTCTGAGCCACTTCGAACAGACTGGCCCGAAAGTGTTAGGAACGAGCCCTCATCCTCCTCCTCCTCCTCCACCTGGGCCACCTCCTCTAACATCATTGCCCTAAGTGTTTTCTCAAGGAGACATAGAAGTGGTATTGTAACGCTGATAACAGTGTCATCGCCACTGGCCATGTTGGTGGAGTACTGAAACAGCGCAGCAGGGCACACAGGTCTCGCATGGAGGCCCAATCATTGGTGGTGAAGTGGTGCTGTTCGGCAGTACGACTGACGCGAGCGTGCTGCAGCTGAAACTCCACTATGGCCTGCTGCTGCTCGCACAGTCTCTCCAGCATGTGCAAGGTGGAGTTCCACCGGGTGGGCACGTCGCATATGAGGCGGTGAGCGGGAAGGCCGAAGTTCCGCTGTAGCGCAGACAGGCGAGCAGCGGCAGGATGTGAACGGCGGAAGCGCGCACAGACGGCCCGCACTTTATGCAGCAGCTCTGACATGTTGGGGTAGTGGTGAATGAACCTCTGCACCACCAAGTTCAGCACATGCGCCAGGCAAGGGATGTGCGTCAAACCGGCTAGTCCCAGAGCTGCCACGAGATTTCGCCCATTATCGCATACCACCAGGCCTGGCTTGAGGCCCACCGGCAGAAACCACTCGTCGGTCTGTTGTTCAATACCCCGCCACAACTCCTTGCGCTGTGGGGCCTGTCCCCAAACATATGAGTTTCAGAATGGCCTGCTGACGTTTACCCGGGCTGTGCTGAAGTTGTGGTAAGGTGTGGCTGACCGGATGAGCTGGTGGAAGCAGTGGAGGAGGAAGCCAGTAGGAGGAGGAGGCTACAGGAGGCAGAGAATGATGCCCT
Source organism: Bufotes viridis (assembly GCA_033119425.1). NCBI lineage: Eukaryota > Metazoa > Chordata > Amphibia > Anura > Bufonidae > Bufotes > Bufotes viridis. The sequence goes on along the minus strand of CM065593.1, from coordinate 379,095,589 downwards.
GCGATCCTAGGGGGCGGAAGGAGCGTGCGCCAAGGAACTGTCCGCCTGGGGCTCAGCCGCCACTACATTCATCAGTGTGCAGTTAGTGAGATATAGTGTCCCTGGCCGTGCTTACTGGTCCACGTATCTGTGGTTAGGTGGATCTTGCCACAAAATGGCGTTGCGCAGTGCACACTTGATTTTATCGGACACTTGCATGTGCAGGGAAGGCACGGCTGTCTTGGAGAAGTAGTGGCGGCTGGGAACCACATACTGCGGGACAGCCATGGCCATCAGCTGTTTGAAGCTGTCTGTGTCCACCAGCCGAATGACAGCATTTCAAAGGCCAGCAGTTTAGAAATGCTGGCGTTCAGGCCAAGAGGGCTCGAGGGTGACTCGGGGAATTTGCGCTTCCTAGTTGACGGTGGCGGTGGTGGTGGTGTCACGGTGGCACATCCTCTGTTTGCTGCTCGGCAGGTGGCAACATTCCTCTCGAGGCGGAAGCCGAGGCAGCAGCGGTAGAGGGAGCAGGGGAGCCTCAGCGAGTGCCTGCTGGTTTTTAGGTGTACCCCACTGCAGTTCATGCTTTGCATGCAGATGCCTGGTCATGCAGGTTGTGCCGAGGTTCAGAGCGTTAATGCCTCGCCTCAGGCTCTGATGGCAGAGCGTGCAAGTCACTCGGGTCTTGTCGGTAGGACATTGTTTAAAGAAGTGCCATGCCAGGGAACTCTTTGAAGCTGCCTTTGTGGGGCTGGGTCCCTGTTGGCGATGTCCAGTAGCAGGCGAACTCTCGGGGCGCGGCTCGAGCCTGCTTTGGCCCCTGCTCCTCTTTGGCTTCGCTGTTGTCTCGGTCTCACCACCACTACCTCTTCCTCTGAACTGTGAAAGTCATCGCCACGACCTTCAGTCCATGTGGGTCTAAGACCTCATCGTCCTCTGCATCGTCTTCCACCCAGTCTCCCTCCCTGACCTGCTCCTGTTCAGTCTGCACACTGCAAAAGACGCGGCAGTGGGCACCTGTGTTTCGTCATCATCAGAGAGTCGGGTGACTCTGCTGTGGTGGTATTCCCATGTCCTCTTCTATCTGGAGACATAAGTGGTTGTGCGTCAGTGCATGGTATGTCTTTCCTCCACTGGGGAAGGGCTAGGTGGACGCCCCTGGGAAACCCCTGGAAGCAGAGTCTTCAAACAGAAGAAGAGACTGCTGCATAACTTGTGGCTCAGACCGTTTCCCTGATATGCTTGGGGGTGATGTGACAGACTGATGGGCTTGGTTTTCAGGTGCCACCTGTGCGCTTTCCGCAGAAGACTGGGTGGAAGACCATGTGGTGAACGTGCTGGAAGCACTGTCGGCCACCCAATCGATTAATGCCTGTACCTGCTCAGGCCTTACCATCCTAAGAGCGGCATTGGGCCCCACGAGATATTGCGGTACATTCTGCCGGCTAGTTGAGGGAGTTCGTTCCCTACTGTGTGCGCCTAGCCGAACGGCCACGCCCTCTACCAGCAACAGAGGCTCCACGGACACCACCACGACCGCGTCCTCGTCCCTTAATAGTATTTTTCTTCATTGTTGCGATTCAACTTGCACCACAATGAAATATATTATTTTTTATAAGCAAAATCCCCTCACTGGAATACTTTCAGTCTTTTGACTGTATGGATTACAGATGGAATGACTGTTATATGTGAGTACCGCTTTCTTTGACAGATTCTAGTATGGGTACATATATGTTTTCCCAACCCCAGCACATTAGTTTGCTAATTCCAGATGTATGAAACGCAGGCCTAACTGTATCTAGTATATTGAACGCCAGATAAACTAACTTGGCCTTTTTTAAATAAAAAAATTCCCTCACTGGAATACTTTCAGTCTTTTGACTGTATGGATTACAGATGGAATGACTGTTATATGTGAGTACCGCTTCTTTGACAGATTCTAGTATGGGTACATATATGTTTTCCCAACCCCAGCACATTAGTTTGCTAATTCCAGATGTATGAAACGCAGGCCTAACTGTATCTAGTATATTGAACGCCAGATAAACTAACTTGGCCTTTTTTAAATAAAAAAATTCCCTCACTGGAATACTTTCAGTCTTTTGACTGTATGGATTACAGATGGAATGACTGTTATATGTGAGTACCGCTTTCTTTGACAGATTCTAGTATGGGTACATATATGTTTTCCCAACCCCAGCACATTAGTTTGCTAATTCCAGATGTATGAAACGCAGGCCTAACTGTATCTAGTATATTGAACGCCAGATAAACTAACTTGGCCTTTTTTAAATAAAAAATTTCCTCACTGGAATACTTTCAGTCTTTTGACTGTATGGATTACAGATGGAATGACTGTTATATGTGAGTACCGCTTTCTTTGACAGATTCTAGTATGGGTACATATATGTTTTCCCAACCCCAGCACATTAGTTTGCTAATTCCAGATGTATGAAACGCAGGCCTAACTGTATCTAGTATATTGAACGCCAGATAAACTAACTTGGCCTTTTTTAAATAAAAAATTCCCTCACTGGAATACTTTCAGTCTTTTGACTGTATGGATTACAGATGGAATGACTGTTATATGTGAGTACCGCTTTCTTTGACAGATTCTAGTATGGGTACATATATGTTTTCCCAACCCCAGCACATTAGTTTGCTAATTCCAGATGTATGAAACGCAGGCCTAACTGTATCTAGTATATTGAACGCCAGATAAACTAATCTTGGCCTTTTTTAAATAAAAAAATTCCCTCACTGGAATACTTTCAGTCTTTTGACTGTATGGATTACAGATGGAATGACTGTTATATGTGAGTACCGCTTTCTTTGACAGATTCTAGTATGGGTACATATATGTTTTCCCAACCCCAGCACATTAGTTTGCTAATTCCAGATGTATGAAACGCAGGCCTAACTGTATCTAGTATATTGAACGCCAGATAAACTAACTTGGCCTTTTTAAATAAAAAATTCCCTCACTGGAATACTTTCAGTCTTTTGACTGTATGGATTACAGATGGAATGACTGTTATATGTGAGTACCGCTTTCTTTGACAGATTCTAGTATGGGTACATATATGTTTTCCCAACCCCAGCACATTAGTTTGCTAATTCCAGATGTATGAAACGCAGGCCTAACTGTATCTAGTATATTGAACGCCAGATAAACTAACTTGGCCTTTTTTAAATAAAAAAATTCCCTCACTGGAATACTTTCAGTCTTTTGACTGTATGGATTACAGATGGAATGACTGTTATATGTGAGTACCGCTTTCTTTGACAGATTCTAGTATGGGTACATATATGTTTTCCCAACCCCAGCACATTAGTTTGCTAATTCCAGATGTATGAAACGCAGGCCTAACTGTATCTAGTATATTGAACGCCAGATAAACTAACTTGGCCTTTTTAAATAAAAAATTCCCTCACTGGAATACTTTCAGTCTTTTGACTGTATGGATTACAGATGGAATGACTGTTATATGTGAGTACCGCTTTCTTTGACAGATTCTAGTATGGGTACATATATGTTTTCCCAACCCCAGCACATTAGTTTGCTAATTCCAGATGTATGAAACGCAGGCCTAACTGTATCTAGTATATTGAACGCCAGATAAACTAACTTGGCCTTTTTATAAATAAAAAATTCCCTCACTGGAATACTTTCAGTCTTTTGACTGTATGGATTACAGATGGAATGACTGTTATATGTGAGTACCGCTTTCTTTGACAGATTCTAGTATGGGTACATATATGTTTTCCCAACCCCAGCACATTAGTTTGCTAATTCCAGATGTATGAAACGCAGGCCTAACTGTATCTAGTATATTGAACGCCAGATAAACTAACTTGGCCTTTTTTAAATAAAAATTCCCTCACTGGAATACTTTCAGTCTTTTGACTGTATGGATTACAGATGGAATGACTGTTATATGTGAGTACCGCTTTCTTGACAGATTCTAGTATGGGTACATATATGTTTTCCCAACCCCAGCACATTAGTTTGCTAATTCCAGATGTATGAAACGCAGGCCTAACTGTATCTAGTATATTGAACGCCAGATAAACTAACTTGGCCTTTTTAAATAAAAAATTCCCTCACTGGAATACTTTCAGTCTTTTGACTGTATGGATTACAGATGGAATGACTGTTATATGTGAGTACCGCTTTCTTTGACAGATTCTAGTATGGGTACATATATGTTTTCCCAACCCCAGCACATTAGTTTGCTAATTCCAGATGTATGAAACGCAGGCCTAACTGTATCTAGTATATTGAACGCCAGATAAACTAACTTGGCCTTTTTTAAATAAAAAATTCCCTCACTGGAATACTTTCAGTCTTTTGACTGTATGGATTACAGATGGAATGACTGTTATATGTGAGTACCGCTTTCTTTGACAGATTCTAGTATGGGTACATATATGTTTTCCCAACCCCAGCACATTAGTTTGCTAATTCCAGATGTATGAAACGCAGGCCTAACTGTATCTAGTATATTGAACGCCAGATAAACTAACTTGGCCTTTTTTAAATAAAAAATTCCCTCACTGGAATACTTTCAGTCTTTTGACTGTATGGATTACAGATGGAATGACTGTTATATGTGAGTACCGCTTTCTTTGACAGATTCTAGTATGGGTACATATATGTTTTCCCAACCCCAGCACATTAGTTTGCTAATTCCAGATGTATGAAACGCAGGCCTAACTGTATCTAGTATATTGAACGCCAGATAAACTAACTTGGCCTTTTTTAAATAAAAAATTCCCTCACTGGAATACTTTCAGTCTTTTGACTGTATGGATTACAGATGGAATGACTGTTATATGTGAGTACCGCTTTCTTTGACAGATTCTAGTATGGGTACATATATGTTTTCCCAACCCCAGCACATTAGTTTGCTAATTCCAGATGTATGAAACGCAGGCCTAACTGTATCTAGTATATTGAACGCCAGATAAACTAACTTGGCCTTTTTTAAATAAAAAAAATTCCCTCACTGGAATACTTTATGGCTTTTCACTGTATGGATTACAGGTGGACTGGTATTAGTAGGGGTGACACAAGCACACCCAAGTCCCTGATGTAGGATTTCTATGGCACAGACCACTATTACAAGTGATTAATGGACGTTGGGAGAGATTGTGCTGCAGCACTAGTCCCAAGATGGCCGCCGCCTATCAGCCCAGTAACATGTGCCACAAAATGGTCTGCACAACCTTTAAAAAAATAGCCTTGGACTGTGCTGCTAAATCGCTATTGGTCTGAATCCCAGGTGTAGATGTCTGACTTGTTTGGAGCTTTGAATGCACACTGTGGCAGCTTCTGCTGCAGCACTACAAGTCGCAAAATGGCGGCCGGCGGTCAGCCCAGGTACATGTGGATGGAAAATCACTCTGGCCACTCTAAAAATAGCCAATCCCTATCAAAAAAGCAGCTCAGCTGCAGTTGTTCAGATGAATCACAGGTGGAGGAGAGAAATTTGCTTCCAGTTATTCAATTATCCCTGCCTATTCTCGCCCTAGCATCAGCTGCGTCTATCCCTGTTCTATTCATCATCGAGTGAGCACGTCCCGACGTGCGCACAAGCTTATAAAGAGGCTGAGTCACATGCTGCACTTGGCCAATCACAGCCTTGCCAATAGTAGGCATGGCTGCGATGGCATCTTAGGGCAAGTAGTATGATGCATGTTGATTGGCTGCTTTGCAGCCTTCAAAATGCGCCAAAATACATGCCGAACGACGAACTCCGAACCCGAACTTTTACGAAAAAGTTCGGGTTCGGTCCGTGTCACGAACACCCCAAAATTCGGTACGGACCCGAACTATGCTCGAACTGTTCGCTCAGCACTACAGTGACTTGACTGCGTTTCTGCAGATCACTCCATAGCGTTTGCAGCACGCCCCTTCTTCAGTGACTACTCACTGAAGAAGGGGCGATACCCCCAAACGCTTGGATGTGATCTGCAGTTAGCCGCAATACAAATACAAAACCATATTCCATCAATTGGAAACCTGCAGTACAACGGATCCACTACAGGACCTGTAAAGTAATCCGCCCACTCCTAAGACGTCACAACCACGTGAATGGTGCCGATCACATGAGACACCGCTACTAACCAAAGCTCCATCGCGGGACGCCGCGCTTGGTCTCGTCGGCTTCCAAGAGTGATACCAGGGTGCGGTAAAGTATATGTCCATGTGGTATTCACTTTACATACGTAGTTACGTGAACATTCTGTGAGAGAGACTCTCTATGTACGACAAAGTTATGGCCCTAATCTAAGGACTGAACCTATTGGGAGAACCTATTGGGAATACCTGTCTATACCAAGAGACTGTTCTCATTTACAATCTCATTTAAGATATTACGATATCAGAGAGACGCCATATGACTAATTCTGTCTAACTATCAACAAATTTACTTTATAGGGTGTCACCTCAACGCACACTAATTCCCTTTGGTAATTTCTACTGTAACAAACTAATGAGAATCTATATATTTCACTAACACATGTGGATGAATTTATGTCTTTTAAAGTATTTTTGTGTTTATTATCAATTTTGTTTTAATAAAAAAATCTTTTTACATAGAGGTCCATGTGCTCCCCTTATTGAGTGCCCCCCACCAATATTTGTTTTTATTTTATATCTCACTTTTGGCCTGGGTGTTACCGAGGGCGAGCACCTGTTACGTAGATGTGGTCTACGCAGTGAGCCGCCATACGCATTCTCTTTTGCCCTATCCGGGTTTCACTTACTGTAGATAATCCTAGGAAACTCTGTGCTGGCTGTGAGGTACCTCGAGGCTCTAGCTTTGGCTTGGGCTTTCAGGCAATGCAAGCCCAGGATATGCAATAATCAATATGCACAACACTCCAGTGATAAGGCTGGCTAGGAGAAAAACAGAACCTGTCCAGACAGGACTAGACCTGAGACATTCCCCTAGCAGGGAGGAGACTGCACTCAACTCACAGCTATCTAGGGCCTCTTTCACACTAGCGCTTTAGCTTTCCGGTCCTAGAGATCCGTCCTCGGGTCTCTAGGACGGAAAGCTACTGATCAGGATTATCCCATGCATCCTGAATGGAGAGAAACTGCTCAGGATGCATCAGGATGTCTCTCCGCTCAGTATGTCAACGCTTTTTGGACGTTGACAAAGCGCAGCATGCTGCGGATTTGTCTCCGTCCAAAAATCCGGAAGACATGCCGCAACGCTGATCCGGAATTAATGCCCATTGAAGGGCATTAGTCCGATCGTTTTACTAAACGCCGCTTCAGCGCATTGCCGGATCCGACGCTTAGCTTTTCGAATGGTTGCTATGGCAGCCAGGACGCTAAAGTCCTGGCTGCCATAGTAAAGAGTAGGGGAGCGGGGAGCAGCAT